>CM060616.1:26856834-27309334 GCA_030578275.1 Meda fulgida | reverse complement strand
GTTGGATTATTAATATTTTGGTGTAGTGGCATCAAAGCTTGCACCTGTTTTTCCAGACACAGTTTTGAAAGCAAATGTAGCTACCATTCAATAATTAATCTACAGTATGCAATACAGACCCAATCCACCTGGTTAGCACATGTGACCAGTGGTCCCTGAGCAGTAGTTCATCTGACTTGGAAAGGACCTGCATGATATCCTTGCAAATACTTTTCAGGTGTTGTAAAAGCTTTGTTTCATTCATACAGATTTATTTAGATCTTCATACTTCATGTAGAAAAAGACTGATGTTCATTCAGTGTCCAATTTAATTTGACTTTTTTTTTCTCAGCATTACCCACAGCAGCTGTGGTAGATGTGAAATATATCACGTTTTCTCTAACCTCAGTGATTTACAATATTTTACTAGCTTGATCTTTTCCATTTTTTGTCATCTGACATGGAATTGTGTTATTAATTTCCCCCTGCATTAATCAAAAAGTAACAGTTGCCCATTTGCTCTGCTCCCAGATCAGTGTCCTTGCTTTATTACTTGAAAAGGAAACAGTAAAGCTGGCCTTGGATCAGCAAAAGGCAGCTGCAAGCTATGATCTATATTAACCAGACTCCATGTTTGACCATCTGGCCGAAAACCAACCTGTAGAATACAAATAATAAACAACATTACCTAGATAATGAAGTCCTGTTTATTTTCACTGGTGGTCTGACCACATATGTTAAAATGAAAACTGTGAGACAAATGATCCTATAATGGGTTCTTATTTATTTTGTCATACTATTAATAAAGGATTATGTTATTACAGATTTTTGTCAAAACATGCAAAACAAACTATGAGTCCTGAAATTAATAGCTTATCACTTCTGTTATTACCATGACTCTTGAAATATGTCCAACCTTATCTCAGCTTTAATGAAAGGAGTGATGGACATTTAAAGGGCATATCTGACAAAGAAAAGAGTATGAAGGCAAGCACTGACAAGACAGATATGAAGATGCGTCATTTTAGTCAGTCTTTCTATATTTGCTTTTGGCACTTTACTGTAGAGCATACTATGTGGTTTTCAGTCGGTCAGTATTAAATCGTAGTTTTCAGGTTTATTGGCCATTGCCCTGAATTCTCACATAGTCTTTTGTCTTGCCGTTCTGGCCTAGATCCCCAGGGGCTCCACATGAACAGGACTGTAATAAACAGCCTCCCAACCCACTGAGTGCAGCTGGACTATTGCTAGAATCCAGACAAAGAGTGGAAAACCATGGCCACTTCAACCTACAGAGAAAAACTTTAGACTGTGAGGCTATTAAGAAACAGTTAAAGAAACTTTAAGGATGAGGTGTCAAGTTTCTGCACCAATAATGCACCAACAGAACTGCTGTTTTTTAAACAGGTTTCCTAAACTTTTCCCCCCACTCATGCCATTGGTTGAGCCAAAGATGCTGTGTTGGTTGGTCAGGGGTGCGTTTCCTGTACAATGACATAACTCGCTGTTTAACCACCGTAATATGAATTGTTGGAGAAAATAACAAGCAAGTCGCAAAACTGTTGCAAGTTCGCACCTCTGTCGTTTGACCAACATTGATTCAATGATACAGGTCCTCGTCATGCAAGTCGTGGACTTTTACTATTTCGCAATGGCTTTCAGATTATTTTTGCGCTCGATGTTTGATTTATTGGGGTTTCCCTCTTACGCATTTGACACATGCACACTCTTCAAAAATGGCGTTTATTGTTGACACGCTAAAACAAGGGTCCTAGGGCCCCTAAGGGGTCCACAGCAGTAATGCAGGGAGTCCTCCAGTTAAAAAATTAAAACACGGGTAAAAAAACAAAGTCAAATTTAAATATAAGCACCCTCATTCAGAAGCAAGAGCACCCTCAGTTGATACTGTAATAATATCATATTATTGGTGAAACAGATCTGGCAAACGCTCCAGTGCGTATTTGTGTTTACGCTCTGGAGAACATCAAATGTTTCTATTTACAATATGTTTTTGCAGAGGTGAGAAATGTAGCCAATCACAGACATGTTTGTTGATCTCTTGAAAGCAATGGCCAATCAGAGGTGTTTAATTTAGTCAGAATACACTCATCGATCAAACCGCCTGTGTTTTTGTTCAATGCTGAGTTCTGCACGCGCCCTGCACATGACATGCAGGAAAAAAAATAGTAGGCTAAATCGTGCGCATGATTTAGGCTACTAATTAATTCCCTCGATTTACTAAATCGCGTGCACAATTTACTACTTTTTTCCCTCGATTTAAAAATCGAGTGCATGATTTACTATTTTGTTCCCTTGATTTACTATATCGTGCGCACATTTTATAAATCTAGGGAATAAATTAGTAAATCATCAGCTCACCAATTCCGCCAGGCTCCCTCGTCCCCGCGGATCCACCTTGGTCCCTCGTCAACCTTCCCTCACCTCTGGACTGCACTCCTCTGGCTTCGCCTCGTTCCTTTGTCCCCCCGGTTCCATCGGATTCTTCACTCCCTTCAGTTCCTCCTTGGTCCTCACTCCCTCTGTCTCCACCGTGCCCTTCTGTATCCCCGCCGACGCCTCAGTCACCAGAGCCAGCGGCGTCGCCATGTCCCGCTGGATCCTCTGCGTCACCGCGACTCGTCGGCTTTCCGGCTCCACCCTGGTCTCTCCCACCTGCCTTGCCACCGTCAGTTGTCCCCCTGGAGTCGTCATCCCTTCAGCCTTCATCAGCCCTGCCTCCTCCCTCCGTTTGCTCCGCCCTGGCCTCTCTCTCCCTCTGCAGTTGGTCCCTCCACGGCCCGAGGAAACGCCTACCGGGAGGGGGGAGTACTGTAACTGTTGTTTTTCTGTTCAGCCTTGTTAGTCACGTCTTTTGTTTTTCCGCCACTCATCCGTTGCCATGTCTACCATCTTTAGTTCATTTTCATTGCCTGTGTCTTGTTAATCATTGTCATCTGTGTCATCTGGTTTGTGTTCATCAGTGTCTGTATTTAGTTCCCTCTATTCAGTCAGTCTTTGTCCGTTCTCGTTTATGTAACGTCGGTTATTGGTGTGTGTTACCCTCCTGCCCGTCTGTAAGTAAACACTTTGTATTGGAGCCTTCTGCCTGCACACACCCTGACAGTAATATAGTATATTTTCACATTTAATATCCAAATTAATGTAGAAACTGTCACGTTGTAGCTAAGCGCGGTGTCGAACAGGAACACGATGAAGAAGATGAAGGTAAAACAACACTTAGCACAAAACATAATTTAATAGAACGAAAGCATTACCAAACTCAACATAAGCGTTAACGACAACCGACAAAGAGAACTGAAAACACAGTCATATAAATACACAGGCAAACTAGGAATATTAATGACACACAGCTGGACAGAATAACAAAATCATATCAATGACCATGACAACTAAAGACTGGTGGAGACTAGAACAAAGGAGACTGAATAGAAACAAACTTAAAGTCCATGAAAGTGAAACTAAGACAGAAATAACTGATAATATGTTATGGAAACAACAAAGGCATTATATTTTTAAAATGTGTTTATTAATTATGATTAAAGGCTATCGATGGTTTTGGGTATTTAAAGGAAGTATTTAAAGATTACAAAGAATTACATTAAGGAATTTCTGGGAAAAGTGTTTGCTGCTTGTTGTATTAAGACAATGCATTTTACAGACTAAAAATAAGACTGAACTGTTCTGATGTTCTTCCAATGCTCTCATAATGCTTTTCAGCTGAGTCAATATTTATCCAGAAACTGTAGGAAAACACTGTGTATCTAAGCCACATAATCAAGCTTTAGGCAAAATGATCCTTTAGTGTGCACACTTATCTGTCATTTAAAAGCTGGTTTGATAAATATTCCTCATATTAGAGATTAATACTGTTAATCTTTCTCAGAAAAAAAAAAACCTGAATAAATCTCAAATAGATATAGCACATGCAATCTCTCTGCAATGAAGGTAAGATGGATCTCTTCACCGACAAATCTGTCTTTAGCAGGCAGGAAAGATCTTCTGGATCTCACTAGTCCATCAAAACAGCAGTTGAATTTCCAGGCAGGCAAGTTTGAGTTTACTCACAAATGCACTTTTCCCCACTTTTAGTAATGAACAGCTTCCTGCAACAGCTAAATCACATGTTGTCAGTTGCAACATAACACCTGGTCTTGTTTACTGTGATATAAGATGACAGTAAATCACAGAACTGTGTGTACTACTGAGAAATCATGGCCAAGGTATGTGGAAACTACTGGATGAGATTGCACACTAAACCAAACATGCCCTGGCACATTCTTACATTTTTTTTACAGGTTAAAGGCATCACAAAATTATGGAAATCTCTTAGTCTTACATTAGTTTGTGTCCTCTAGAGGGATTTTGCTTTCTCACAAATCCAGTCTCCAGAGACAGAAGCAGACCCTGGGTATTCTTATTAAAACACTTTAATGAAGACCATCTGTGGAATGGCACTGAAATTAATACCTTTCTTTCTTTGTCACAGAAAGAGAAAGAAGAAAAGGAAAACTAAAAATGAACTCTCTTAAGTGATGGTATGTAAAGTAGACAACTTTTGAAAGATAATACAAATTTATCTGGAAAGAATGAGCATTTTTTATAAGTTATTATTCTTTTTACAGCTCTGACTTTTTGTAATTTTTGAGGTAACAAAACTTAATTGATGCAAATGTTGAACCCCAATGACTGGAAAACCTCTCAGGTCAAAGCGAGAGTATAAATCAGTATTATCCCAGAAACCCCAGATTACACAGTGTAACATATTTTCAACATGTCTGGCACAGATCACAAACAGATGCTAAGCACATAAAATGCTCTACTGTAAGTGCAGGATTATATAACAGATACTGTACCTGTAGCAACAGTAATGACTTAAACACAAACCTGCTCTCATAATTAACTCAACAGCTGTAGAACACATTCAAGGAATGCATTTCAAAACAACCACCTCAAAGAACAATGGACACTTATTGAGCTGTTCTTTCCAGTGAAATCAGTAAGAGGCATGAGATGTTCTAGGACATCAAATTGAACATGAACTTCCTAATGAATTACTAAATGGTGTAACAGACCTATTTAACATCTGCTGTAGACCAGCCTGTCCACCAAAGTGTGATCAAGTGAGAATTTTTTCAGATATGCTTCCAGGGCAGTTGTTTTAAATTGTGATTATGATTAAACGATTTCTGAAGCTTCTTAGACATGGTTGGTCTACTTATGCAGTAGTTCTCTGATTGATAACTGTATAGGTTTGAATCTATATTTCTGTAGCGAATAAATCTGCAATCCCTAATTCTGATCGCTTATGTTTAAAATCGCAAAGATTGATATCACACCATTGCAAGTTTTTAAAAACACTTCTTGTCTTGAAGTCTTGTCAAATAGTAAATAGAGAGAATTTGGATTTTTAACAGATGTGCCTCTAAACAAATCCACATGGACTCCTTTGGAGGAATGTAGTGAAAGCTGAGAATGTGGAAAAAAGTTTTTGACCCCCAGAGGAAGAGACCCTGATAGGATCAACACACAGGTGAGGATCCACACACACACAGGGAGGCTCCCATGGGAGAGTAATTAAATTACAGAGCTTTTAAGTGAATTCCATATATTGCTCATTAGTTTAGATCAACTGTATGATGACATTACGATATGATCTGGAAGCATACATTAAATTCGTTTTATCTCTTCATGTGGCAGACATTAATGTGGTTGTCATATCACACTTGAAAGTGTTGAAATAAAGTTGTGTTGACCTTTTGCTTCTTTGAATGAGAGAAACTTGATGTCTGTTTAATGAGTGAGAAAGCAAGACATGTCTATCGGAATGTCCTTCAACAGCAGCACAGAATATGTATAAGAAAAATAACTAAAAACGACAGCAGCAGTCCAATCATCAGATTGGAAACCAGTTTATTGGAATCACCTCACTGTTATTTGCAATCAATTACAATTATATGCACATTTACTTGCAGTTACTGTTTTGCAAGTGTTGCAAGTCTGTAAGTCCAGCTTCGCAAAACAAGGACTAATACAATTTAAAGTTTAAAGACTAAAGCATTCACATGACATATTACAAAGACAAATTCAGTTTTTTGTCCATTATTGAAATCGAGCTCTTAAAAGGCCTGTAAAGGCCTGGTCACACAATCAAAAATGTGTCCTGTTTGGCATGAAAATTTGTCTGATTTTCACTTGCTCTTTGTTTGTTCAGACATCTTCAAAAACCGAAAGGGTGCAGAACGAAAATGCACTTTCACTCTCTGACAGTAGGTGGCACTTATGGAAAAGTCAGTTCCGGATTCTTCCTCTACTATTCACTATTACATAGCAAAATAATCTGTTTGTGAGCGCCACTGAGTTAAATAACATCAGAAGTCCTGAAAATGTGACTAAAAGATCACCTTTAAAGCATGTGGATTTTCATGTTCATTCATTCAAATGAAAATGTTTATTGTGCCAAATTTCTCACCAAATATTCTTCTTGGTGTTTATGGACCTTAAATGTACTTGGTGATTCATTTTCCAATTCATGGAACAGACCAACCTTTCTCAAACAAGAAACTTTTCTGACTTCACTTTTATTATTTGTTGGATGAAGAATAAGGCCAGACAGATTGCTAGTTACTCCTAACCTCTGTTTTGATGTTTAAATCTACAACAGCAAAAGCTTTGCTAAGATGTCCTTGGTCACGCTTCAAAGGGGAAGAGCTGGTGTACTAATGGCAGTTTGCCTGCAAGGCAGTAATAACAGGGTGATGACAGGGGTCGACCTTTATGGGAGTCCATGTTTGCATAATAACTTGCATAATAAAGAGAAACAATTAATCCTTTTAAATTGTTTGTATCAAATATCATCATCATATACACATACATCTGTTAAGAAATGAAATCAACCTGTTGTCACTGACCTGGAAATGTCTAAACTGATTTTAAAGGAAACTGCATTCAGTAACAAGGTGGGTTGATAGGAAGGCCTCAGGCAGTGCTTAAACTTGCAGTGTGTGCTGATGGTATGATAAATCTTTGGACTGTCTTTCAGCCATGAGCTTTAGTTTTATGTTTCCTCTCTCAAAGCTAAGACATCTCCTGGAAACTATGCCAGAATACACTTCACTTCTGCCAGGGCATGACTCACTTGTCTACTGGTGCCTGTTGAGCATGTCAGTGTGTCAAGGACTGAGGGGCTTTTATAGGGGCTTATAAAAGGAATGACAGCTGGGACACTGAGTTTACCATGATCAAATCGTATTATATAGTAGAATTGTTTATCCCACTTTATACTGCAGCATTCATATTATCCTGTTTTTACATTATAGTATTGAAATATGTTGCCTGCTCATTAATTTTTCTAAGCCATATCAACAAGCTTGATGCAACACAGATTATAATGACATCACACCAGAGGCCTGTCATTCTAGGTGTAATATCGCTGCACAGGTTCCCGAGATCCTGAACGGTGACGAGCGCGTCGGAGCTGTTGTGCTGCACGCGGGAGTGAGCGACATCAGGCTGCGGCAGACGGAGGTTCTGAAGAAGGACTACAGGAGCCTGGTCGAGACGGTACGCAGCACATCGCCTGAAGCAACGATCATCGTGTCTGGACCGCTTCCCACGTACCGACAAGGACAGGAAAGGTTCAGTAGATTATTTGCACTAAATGAATGGTTAATGTCATGGTGTAATGAACAGAAACTGCTCTTTGTAAATAATTGGAATCTGTTTTGGGAGCGACCAAGGCTCTACCGTGCTGATGGCCTGCACCCCAGCAGAATCGGAGCGGCTGTTCTGTCGGACAACATCTCCAAGACATTACACACCATATGACTAGTAAGTCAAAGTCCAAATCACAGTCTTTGCTGTCCCAACTTAATTGATATCATAAGTAGTGTAGAACATTATTTAGAAATTCTGTCTATTCCTCGTTTAGTGAGGCCAAACAATAAATCTACTGTAGGATCTAGGAAAAATCTAATTGTAATTAAACCAGAAAATCTCAATATCAGTGAACAAAAAACATTTCTAAAGCTAGGTCTTCTAAACATTAGATCGCTCACACCTAAGGCGGTTATTGTAAATGAAATGGTCACAGATAATAGTTTTGATGTATTTTGTCTTACTGAAACCTGGCTTAAACCAAATGATTATTTCGGTCTAAATGAGTCTACCCCACCAGGATACTGTTATAAGCATGAACCCTGTATGATCGGCCGTGGCGGTGGTGTTGCAACAATCTATAGAGATATTCTAAATGTTACTGAGAAAACAGGTCACAGGTTTAATTCGTTTGAAGTACTTGTGCTAAATTTTACGATCTCAGATGTAAGAAAGAAATCCCTATTATCTCTAGCCTTGGCTACTGTATATAGACCTCCAGGGCCCTATGCTGATTTCCTAAAAGAGTTTGCAGACTTTCTCTCAGATCTATTGGTCAATGTCGATAAAGCAATAATTGTTGGAGATTTTAACATACACGTAGATAACACAAATGATGCGTTAGGGGCTGCGCTTACAGATTTGTTAAACTCCTTTGGGGTCAAGGAAAACGTCAGTGGTCCCACTCATCGTCTAAATCATACACTAGATTTAATTATATCATATGGAACCAATCCAACCGATATAGATATTATACCGCAAAGTGATGATGTCACTGATCATTACATGGTAACTTGTATATTACGTACTGCTGAAATTTGTCATGTTGCGGAACAGATGAAACAGATGAACTAGAGGAAATGACTAGCAGTTTGAGCACCATTTTCTCTAGTACATTAGAAATTGTTGCACCAATTAGATTAAAAAAGGTTAGAGAAAAAACTAAAGCGCCATGGTACAACAGTGCTACGCATGCTATCAAGAGAGAAACTCGTAACTTAGAGCGTAAATGGAAACAAACTAATTTAGAGGTCTTTAGAATCGCGTGGAAAGACAGTATGTCACGTTATAAAAAGGCTCTAAAAGCAGCCAGGGCTGAGCATTTCCACAAACTAATAGAAAATAACCAAAATAATCCAAGGTTTTTATTTAACACCGTGGCTAGACTAACAAATAAACAGACGTCACTTGAGCAAAATATTCCGTCACAGAGTAGTAGTAATGATTTTATGAATTTCTTCACTGAGAAAATAGAAAGCATCAGAAACACAATTGTAAATGTACAATATTTTATGGTGTCTTATGATTCAGCCTCAATTATCGCCCCTCAAGAACAACTACACCGCTTTACAACTATAGGACAGGAAGAGCTAAATAAACTTATCATTGAATCTAAACCAAAAACATGTTTATTAGATCCAATACCCACTAAACTACTGAAAGAAGTGTTACCTGTAGTGGAAGAGCCTCTTCTCAATATTATTAACTCATCTTTATTTTTAGGTAATGTTCCAAGAATATTCAAGCTGGCAGTTAAAAAACCTCTCATTAATAAACCACAAATTAGATCCAAATAACCTAGTAAATTACAGACCCATTTCAAATCTTCCATTTATGTCTAAAATACTAGAAAAAGTTGTGTCCGCTCAATTGTGCTCTTTCTTGCAAGAAAATATCTATGAAAAATTTCATTTAGGATTCAGACCGCATCATAGCACAGAAACTGCGCTAGTTAAAATTACAAATGATTTACTTTTAGCTTCTGACCAAGGCTGTATCTCAATACTAGTTCTACTCGATCTCAGCGCTGCGTTCGACACTATAGGTCATAAAATACTCTTGGATCGACTACAAAACTACGCTGGTGTTCAGGGACAGGCATTGAGCTGGTTTAGATCGTACTTATCAGACCATCACCATTTTGTCTGTTCAAATGGGGAAAAATAACTTGAAGATAACTTCAGTAGACTATGGAGTGCCGCAAGGATCGGTGTTAGGCCCTCTGCTATTCTCATATGCTGCCACTTGGTAATATTATAAGAAAACATGGAATTAATTTCCACTGTTATGCTGATGACACTCAATTATATATTTCATCACGACCAGATGAAAACACTAACTCATCTAAATTGACAGAGTGTCTTAAAGATATAAAATGCTGGATGACGTGTAATTTCCTGCTATTAAATTCAGATAAAATGGAGGTATTACTTATTGGTCCAAAAAACTACCAACAAAACCTCTTACAATACAACTTTAATCTAGAAGGATGTCCTGTTACTTTATCCACTACAGTAAAAGACCTGGGTGTTATACTAGACCACAACTTATCTTTTGAAAATCATATTTCATATGTTACAAGAACAGCCTTTTTCCACCTTAGAAACATTGCTAAGCTACGTTACATGCTATCTGTTTCTGATGCAGAAAAGTTAGTTCATGCATTCATGACCTCGAGACTAGATTACTGTAATGCTTTATTTGCTGGTTATCCTGCATCCTCAATAAACAAGCTACAGTTAGTCCAAAATGCAGCCGCTAGAGTTCTCACTAGATCAAGAAAATATGATCATATAACACCAATTTCATCATCTCTACACTGGTTACCTATTAAGTTCCGTATCAATTAGAAAGTATTACTGTTGAACTATAAAGCCCTAAATGGTCTAGCTCCTGTGTATTTAATGGACCTTCTATCGCCCTACAATCCATCGCGTTCTTTAAGATCACTAAATTCAAGGCTTCTGGTCATTCCTAGGATATCTAAGTCCACTAAACGAGGGAGGGCGTTCTCACATTTAGCCTCTAAACTCTAGAATAGCCTTCCTGATATTGTTCGAGGATCAGACTCGCTGTCCCAGTTTAAAACTAGATTAAAGACGCATCTCTTTAGCCAAGCATTCACATAATGCTTACCTTTTATACTACTGTTTGAAATTAGATTGAATGCATTAATATTATGAACAGCAGCTATGCTAATTATTTCCCATCTGCTTTTCTGCTGTTATCTCGGGACGCGAGTCCCGAGATAAATGGCGTTCGTAGCTCCAGATTGGATCCAGCCTCTCACGGACTTCAGATGCCCCAACACTTGCGATGAGATGATTAAACGCCTGTGAAGAGACGACTCGACACCTGTGAAGAGACGACTCAACGCCGGCGATATGTTATGCCCTAAATTAATACATGATTAACTAAATGTATTTTTTCTATGTACATTTCTGATATGCACTTTCTGTAAAGCTGCTTTGAAACAATATGTATTGTGAAAAGCGCTATACAAATAAATTTGAATTGAATTGAATTATGTGGCCACATCCACATGATTTGTGTTCATTTGTGTTCATTTGTGCTCTTGAATGCTATGTCATTTCCGGTTTCCGGTGAGAGTACGCTGTGCGTGCTTTGCTGCTGCTTCTCGCTTGAACTTTTTGTTGTTGTTTGTTTGTTTTCGCGTCTACCGTGACATCTTCTTCCTTGCTGAACTGCTGAACTGAACTTGCTGAACTGTCATTTGCCTGGACTGTATTATTTTAATTTCCCTGTGGATTTTACTTTGGATATCGCGCTGATACTAATGACTTTCCAACTCATCACTGGCACTCATCCAACTCACACTGCTCTGTCTGTTTGCTGATCTTCGCGCTACCCCACTGTACCTTCTATGTAGGTGGTTGTGGATTACCACATCTCTTCCTGGTGTCGGCTAAATCCTTCCTGCACTGTCGCTGGAACATTTTTGCTTTGCCGCTGCTGTACCAATCCGTGGATTACTTTGCTACAAACTTGCTCCTCCAGTTCTGTTTGTCACTGTCCGGCACGGCTGCTCTTCCCCTGCATGAGCTCTCTTCCTATCTCCCCTCACAATGACTGCTACAGAGGTGTGTTTCTACCCGCTTGCCTCGTTGTTGTCCTCAATCTGTTCAGTGGTTGGTGTACTAAACTGCGCTGATTACATTGCGGACTGGGTTGTGTTGTGAGCCTGGTTGGCTAACATGTAGTATTAGCGTGGTGTTGCTGTGTCACTTGTGGTAACTTTACTGTGTCGATGTCATGTTTCCCGCTGGCAGCTCGATCAATGTCCTCGCAGCTCGCCTTATGCTGTGCTTGTGTGTTTTTTGTAACTTGGAAATGGAGCCAGTTTACACCTCTGCTGCTCTCAAACTTTATCGCTGCCACGCCCCCCTAGAACCGGCCCTGTATAAACACTGCTGTTCGCTTGGAATTATTCAGCGTCCACGTTATGTTCATCGCTTCAAAAGACAACCGACTCTTATCTTTGGACATGATGCTCAAATCCCAACTGTTTACACACCCGATCGTTGCCGACGATACCAGCCAAAGATCAGGGGAATTAACTTTGACAACCTTCGTTGCCCTCCTAGGCTGCCTCCTCCTACCTTGTCATCATGTCAGAACTTTAACATTGCCGCCTAAATGCATGCTCAATCACAAACAAAACGGCCCTAATAAACGATATCATTGTGGACAAAAAATGTGACTTGTTTTGTCTCTCAGAGACCTGGCAACAACCCAGTGACTGCATTAATTTAAACATGCTGACCCCCCCCTGGCTACTGCTACTTATCCAAACCCAGATCTGTAGGGAGAGGGGGTGGGTTGGCTGTAGTGCACCGCTCAGATCTGACTGTTTAAGAACTTAGGCCATTTGAAGTGACATCCTTTGAATATATTGCTGTGAAGGTTGTTTCTACCCCACCCCTACTATTGCTGATCTACCGCCCCCCTAAACCATCTGTACATTTTCTGTCTGAATTGAATGAACTTCTCACTGTTGTTTCATCTCTTTGTTCGGCTATGATTATGTTAGGGGATTTTAACATCCACGTGGATACAAATTGTTCTTACACCTCAGAGTTTAACTGTATTGAACTGTTTTAGTTTGACACAGCATGTTGACTTTCCAACTCACACTCATGGCCACACTTTGGATCTGCTCTGCTCCTCTGGTCTGAATGACATCTCGGTCTCTGGTTCCATCTCTGGTGTTTCTGACCATAAGCTCATTGAATGCCGCTTTCATATGATCACTCCTCCTCCCTCCTCAGAGAAAACAGCTATTACAAGTCGTAATATTGGGTCAATAGACCACAGCATGTTTGCTGCCTCTATACAGGCGTCGCCACTGTTTGACCTTGACGAGCTCTCGTCCACGGATGACTTGGTTGCTTTGTACAATGGCACCCTGACCAGCCTGCTTGATAGCTTAGCGCCAGTTAGGAATAGACTTGTACCAGCAAATCGTACTTGCCCCTGGTTCACCCCTGAGCTCAGGCAACTTAAGGCAGCTGGCCGCCGTCTCGAACGGCTATATAAGAAAACTGGCCTTACAATTTACTCCATGCTTTACACCGAACATACTTAGACGTATAGGGATGCCCTCAATGCTGCCCGCTCAAACTATTATTCATCACTCATAACCTCCTCTATGTCCAGGCCTAAAACCCTGTTCAGGACCTTGGACAAACTCATTAAACCCCCTGTCACTGCCTGTCCTAAGACTCCTGAGCAGTGCCAGGCCTTCTTACACTTCTTTGATGACAAAATTAGCCAAATCTACCAATGCTTCAACCCAAATGCTATCTCTCTCTCTTCTTCTCCTTCCTCCCTAGGCCCTCAGCTTTCCCATTTCACTGCTATAGACTCCCTCACTATCACTGACATTATAAATAAATCTAACTCCTCATCGTGTTAGCTTGACCCTGCCCCCACCCCTCTACTTAAAACTTGCATCACATCCTTATCTGAACCCATTGCATTTATTTTAAACACCTGCCTCAACTCTGGTGTTGTGCCTGCTGCCCTTAAGACTGCTGCAGTCACACCCATTCTCAAAAAAAACGGACTGCGACCCCACATCACTGTGTAACTACCGCCCTTTCTCCAACCTCCCCTTCCTTGCCAAGGTATTGGAAAGAGTGGTGGCCTCACCCTACACACCTTTCTTAATCACCATGACCTGTATGAGCCTTTTCAATCTGGTTTCCGTTCTTGTCACAGTACAGAGACTGCCCTTCTGCGCATCGTTAACGACCTTCTACTGTCTGCTGACTCTGGTTCACTTAACATTATCATACTCCTTGACCTTAGTGCTGCCTTCGATACCATTAACCACAATGTTCTAATCACCCGTCTGTCTGCTATTGGTGTTTCTGGTACAGCCCTCATTTGGTTCTAATCTTACCTCTTCAACAGAAAGCAGTTTGTGACGCTTGGTTCTTATCAGTCTTCCAAGTCCCCTGTCACCCGTGGTGTCCCCCAGGGTTCGGTACCCATTGGGTTAGGGAGGATGTAAATGAGAAAGAGGAGGGGCCCAAGTACCGAACCCTGGGGGACACCACGGGTGACAGGGGACTTGGAAGACTGATGAGAACCAAGCGTCACAAACTGCCATTGCATTTATTGTAAACACCTGCCTCAACTCTGGTGTTGTGCCTGCTGCCCTTAAGACTGCTGCAGTCACACCCATTCTCAAAAAAACGGACTGCGACCCCACATCACTGTGTAACTACCGCCCTTTCTCCAACCTCCCCTTCCTTGCCAAGGTATTGGAAAGAGTGGTGGCCTCACAACTACACACCTTTCTTAATCACCATGACCTGTATGAGCCTTTTCAATCTGGTTTCCGTTCTTGTCACAGTACAGAGACTGCCCTTCTGCGCATCATTAACGACCTTCTACTGTCTGCTGACTCTGGTTCACTTAACATTATCATACTCCTTGACCTTAGTGCTGCCTTCGATACCATCAACCACAATGTTCTAATCACCCGTCTGTCTGCTATTGGTGTTTCTGGTACAGCCCTCATTTGGTTCCAATCTTACCTCTTCAATAGAAAGCAGTTTGTGACGCTTGGTTCTCATTAGTCTTCCAAGTCCCCTGTCACCCGTGGTGTCCCCCAGGGTTCGGTACTTGGGCCCCTCCTCTTTCTCATTTACATCCTCCCTATTGGCCCGATCATACGCAGCCACGGTCTTCAATTCCACTGTTATGCAGATGATATCCAACTCTATTTGACCACTCACTCTCCCTCTGATTCACCACCATGCTCCCTCACTGACTGCCTTTCTGACCTAAAATTATGGATGCAAAACAATTTTCTTAAACTCAATACAGTTAAAACTGAAATTCTACTGATTGGCCCTAAAAGCATCCTTTCTAAATCTCCCAGTCTCACTCTTAATATTGATGGTTCATCTGTTCACCCTACCCCTGTTGTCAAAAACCTTGGCATTTTGCTTGACTCCACCCTTAGCTTTGATCCTCATATCAAATCACTCACTAAGACAGCCTTCTTTCACCTCCGCAACATTGCTCAACCCAAACCCTTCCTCTCTGTTAGTGATGCACACACTTTGGTTAACTGCTTCATTATGTCCCGTCTAGACTATTGCAACTCACTTTTCCTTGGTCTCCCTGTGAGATCACTTCAAAGGTTACAATATATTCAAAACTCGGCAGCCAGGCTTCTCACCCATACCAGGCGATCAGCACACATCACCCCCATTCTCTACCAACTCCACTGGCTACCAGTTCCGTCTCGAATCAAATACAAAGTACTACTACTCACCTTCAAAGCGCTCCATAACCTTGCTCCCCCCTACATCCGCGACCTCCTGATCCCGTACACTCCATCCCGCTCACTCAGATCCTCTGACCAAAATCTCTTGGCTATCCCCCGCTCCAGACTTTCCACGCTGGGTGGCAGATCCTTCAGTGCCTTGGCCCCCAAACTCTGGAACAGCCTCCCTCAATCTCTTCGTGACTGTCCTTCACTTTCCCTCTTTAAAGCTCTTTAAAGACCTTTTTGTTTAATGATCATTTTTCCTCACCAAACTCATAGCTTCACACAGACTACTTGTCTTTGTTGTATTGTTTTGGTTGTTGCTGTTGTGTATACTTGCCTTTCCATTATGTAAAGCGACCTTGGGTTTGAGAAAGGCGCTATATAAAATAAACTTATTATTATTATTATTATGGCCAGATGA
Organism: Meda fulgida; assembly: GCA_030578275.1. NCBI lineage: Eukaryota > Metazoa > Chordata > Actinopteri > Cypriniformes > Leuciscidae > Meda > Meda fulgida. The sequence goes on along the minus strand of CM060616.1, from coordinate 27,293,453 downwards.
CACCTGTTGTGTACAACACAGCCTGAACAGACCACAGTTCTTGACACATGTCAGATTGGAGCACCCTTGAAAAATTCAAGTGCTCTTGTTTTGAAATTCTGCTTTCCATCTTATTGTATTGTCTCTGTTACACAGTTGGCACAAAGAAGAAGTCATGACTTTACCTCCATGCTGTGATGTTCTGTATTTACAAACAGTAGATAGAAATAGTGTAAAGCGGGATTTGATAATATCCATTAGTTATTGTTTGAATTGTGAAAAGTGAGCATTGCATACCGGATTTAAGGCAGATCTAAATGTGATTGGCTGAACTGCATTGCATGCCAACAGAGAGAAGGGAGCAATCACAATTAGAGCAATAATTTTTTTTTATTAAAAACTAAGAGCAAATTGCCTAATTTATGTGCAGTACTTGTTTTTATTAACTTTTATTTTTTACTATCAGATGCTGTGTTTGTAGATCATAATTCTGTCAAATGATTGTTCCATTCAATTCTGGTTTGCACCGAGTTTTTGGATTAATCTTTAGAGATTATCTTTGTGTTTTGTTGTGATGAAATAAAGCAGCATTTAGATCCTTACAACATCCTCAAGTGGCGTGCACAAAAAGAAAACACAAAAAAAAACATGGACGATACAACTATACCACAAAACTCTTTCGTCAATGACAATTAATTATATACAAAATAACACTTAAACTAAAATGGATTTTGTAATAAGGGTTGATCCTTCCCATTGGTGAAATCCGAGCTTGAAGCGCCATCCTTTTGTTTTAGTTTTCTGCTACTACAAGCAACGCACCTTGCCAAACCACACTTAACATAGGATGTGTTATTGCTTTCAATATGGAATAGAACCTCTAGACTAGACACTAGACATTTTAAAAAGCGTGGCACTTATTGCATTAAATAATAGTCAGGCGCAATACCCAAAGACATCCTTGATTAGATTTTTGTGTTTAGATCCTAAAACTTGTTTTCATAGACTAACTATTTGACGCCATTACTCACAAACAAGAACAAAGACGAGACATAACAAATCTTCAAATAAATCAGTTCCTCATTTTGAATATAAATCAAGCAGAGTCAGTCTGGTGGTTCAGACTGACCACCAATAATTCATTTACAAAGAGCCTTGCAGATATTTGAAGACTTTGGAAAAACAACCGTTAAAATGATTTGTTTGTGTCATACATGTGTGTCTGCTTTACTGTAAAACTCTAGAAAAGAAAAGCATTACAGTTAAGTGGAAGCGTTGACTGTTTCCGGTTCTGACAGTTACAGCCATGAATCATAAATATATGTTCACTTAAAAGTCTCCTCTATTGCTCTTATCCACCTCTTGAATAAGACACAGACCCAGTGCAATATCATTTCAATTAGGTCTTTTACTTCTCCATGTAGCTCCTCTCTAATTTGATTCTCATTTTCGTGCAACATCTTCCCCTCTAATCAGACCGTTAGACTGTAATCACGAGGGCTATACAGTTCACTCCTTCCCCAGAGGCTCTGCAAATGGACGTTTAGATCTGAGTAAGCATATTTGTGAAATGACCATTACCGGAGAGGCCTGCTCCAAATGCAGTTGCTGTTACACACAACAGCTGGTTAATCAAGAAATATTACAGCATTGCCAGTGTTAAAATGGGGACTCTAGGCTGACCTAGATATGGTCTTCATGTGTCTGCTGACCTTAACTGTCCCCCTGTACCGACAGGGTTTTGTGCCTGATAGCCACATGCTTTCACTGACACCTTAGTTCACTTAAAAATGTAATTTGTGTCATCATTATACTCACCCTCATTTTGTTCCAGATGTGAAAAACAAAAGAATCTGCAATGAAAGGGCAACATCGGACCCCATTGACTTAAATTGTATGGGTAAAAATCGTTTTGTCATACAGGTTTGGTCAACATGACTGTGAATTATATGACTTTATTTCTTTTTTTTTCTTGGATGATCTATCCCTTTATCCCTTAAGCAAACTGTATCATATTTGATACACAAATTACTAAGGCCTTTAAATGATCAACATGATCAAACATGTTGCTGAATACTATTTAGCAAGTAAAAGTCCTTCTAGTATAATTGTAAAAATGTCAATCTTCAGGTTGTGGTACACGTGTAATTTTGCTGCAACAAAACATACAAATAATTTGTATCTTGTTATGGCACATATAGCATTGTGTATTGAAAAGATGGAGCTCATACTTGAAGAAGAAAACAGTTTTATTTAGAGACCCAAACTGGGCAAAAATGTACAATTTGGTGCAGTTGCATGATTTTTTTTCTAATATATACATTTTCATACAGCATTTCACATGTGAAGGTTAATTAGTTGTAATGGTTATGAAATGGTAATCTCAATGGTTTGCCCAGTGTTTGAATATAAATCCATTAGATCCTCTTTTGATCAGTAACCCTCTCCAAATCTGCAAAACAGTTACATACGATTATGTTTAAGGCTTAAGGGCACAGTGATATTGATATTATGAGCAGAGAAATGCAATTAGTTCATTACTTGGAAACAGATGCACTTTGACTAATTCCTGTTACACTATCCAGCTGCCTGCTTTCTTTGTTTACTTGAAACAAATCTCTAGGAAGTATTTTCCAAACCAAGCTTGAAACGAAGACATTTCTTCTGATGACTTGTTTGTCTTCTGATTCATTGTGTTTCATTGATGTTTTTGGAATTTGTGAATCATTTTGTGGGTTTCCTGACATGTCTTTGGAAGGCCTAGTTTTGGAGTGAGTGCATGTAATTGAAGTTAGCAAAATGGTGGAGGCTAGTAAAATGCCTGAAGCCATGTACAGCACCTTTAACTGCCAAGAAGAAGCTCCAGAGCATTTAAGGGATGCTAAACTATCCCTTAGAAACAGATGCACTTTGTTTTGCACTAGTTAATTCTTTGCCAGAAGCTTGCTGTTCCAACAAGTTCTTACTCCCAAGTCGTCCTATATACAGTATATATATATATATATATATATATATATATATATATATATATATATATGTATATATATATATATATATATATATATATATGTATATATATATATGTATATATATATATATATATATATATATATATATACATATATATATATATATATATATATATATATATATATATATATATATATACTGAGGAGGACATGTAAATCATGGTATACAGTCTACATTTTTATTTATAATTCATTAGTTTAGAGAAAGAATAGAAAAAATCATGAAATATCAACCTGGGCTTGTTAAAATGTCAAGTATATATATATATTCCCAAGCTAAAAAAGAGAATCAACCAAATGAACAATAAGGGATAATTAGAGGGATAATTGTAATAGCACTCAGTGCTAGTGCTGGATCTGAACAAGGCAAAGCTCCTCCAGGTGACTGACTGTGTGCCAAATCTGAGATAAACCATCAGTTTTTCTATTGACCGAGACACAAACTCTAAGACGGCGAGCTTCCCTTAAGTACTAACAGGTGTGTGTATCAGTGAAAGACCTGCACTTGATACATCTGCAGAGAAAAAGTTCATATCAGAGTCAAATACAAACCGAATCCAGTATCTGAATGCAGCTCAATCTCATTCACATACACACTCCTCTCTTTAAAAAGATGGACATTACATGGTGTAGCCCACTAACAGCTTTTTGTTGTGTGCACAATGTGCAACACATCTACTTAAAAATTATTTTTGGTCTTTAAATTATTTAATTGGTAACTAACATTGGTAACACTTTATTTTGAAGGTCCCTTTTGAACATTCTGTTGACTAAGTAACATTGCAACTATGTCAACTAACTTTCATTAGAGTATTAGAAGACTGTATAACATCTGCTAGCTCTTTATTATGATGGTCCCCCAACAGACATTCTACTGACTATTAGTAACTTTGGAACAACATTTTTTAACTTATTCTAACCATAACCCTGCAGTCTACTACTCTACTAACACTCTAATGGGAGCTAGTAGACATGTAGGTGCAACATTATTTACAGTCAACAGAATGTGTTAAAGGGACCATCAAAATAAAGTGATTTCTTTCTTTACTACAATGAATTGAATATTCACTTATTAAATATTAATTTAGTCAAAACTATGATGCATGATTTTATTTATTGGACACAGTTGAGGTTCAAGACTTCTAAAGTGGGACAGACTATGCTAATAAGGTTATCCAACACATTCAATAGTTCCAACAAAACACATTGAATTTGTTCCTGTAATGCATTTGTGGAAAGTGTCATCTAGCATAATTTTCTACCTTGTACATCACAATTAGTTTGTCAAGACAAAAAGGTGTCTGATGCTGCCTTCATGTGCTATAAAAAATGTCCTATTTCCCACTTCTGAAGTTGTAATTACGAGTTTGTCACATTCACGTGCTTTTTTGTTGAAAATAATATGAATCATGGAGGACACCAGGTTCATTCTTGCCTATTTCTTGGGGAAACTTATTAAAGCTAAAATGTATTGAAGATATTTAGTCAATATACGACATATTTTGAATAAAATATAGCTTCCCATTCATTGCCAACCATTTAAAAAATACCTGCACTTTTGTATGCATTAACTTTACTGCGCAATTATAAGGTTCGGTAAAATAAACTCTTGCATAATAAATGTTTATTAAAAAAATATATTATATTTACAACAAATGGTTATTTATATGTCAATATACGACTGTAACGGCAAGAGAAAGCAATGTAGATGTTGTGGGAAAAAACAAATAAAACTTAACAGTCACTACAGCAATAGGCTACTCTCCTCCACCATGTTTAAAGGTAAAGTTTATGACCTGCCCAACTCGGAAACTCGGGAATCAAAATGACCTGTTTCCCATTCGTAAAAACCACTTGAGAGGCTGTTGATGTCCGATAGCATGAGGTGTAGCTGTTAGATGGGTGAGGTTTCCTCCATATCTCATTGTGGGCGTGGTGGTGTTCTGATGACAGGACTCTTTGATGTGATCAGAACTGCACTGATCACTGTGGTTACCTGCTATTACAAGGTGTCACACCACATTTCTATAGAGGTTTGGTTTTAGGGGTGGTTTGACCTGTTTACTCCAGTAGGTGAGGGGTTAAGTGAGCGGCATGCAGGGGAACGACGGCGTAATGGTAGGTTTATAGTCGTTTTTTTTCTTCTTTATTTATGAAGTAGAGTCCACCACACTCAGCAACTTTCAAGGTTCTTTGCTCCAAGCTACAAATTCACATCAGGTTTATTTCCAACACAGCAGCACTGATCCTATAATTGATTCCTCATAAATAAAGCAACTCTGATACAATGAAAAAAACAATTTTCTTTACCAACAATTCCACTACGGGACAAAGGGAGATTAGAGAGGATCATTCAGCGCCCCAGACTCAGCCAAAAAGTGTCATCAGGTAAGTGCTGTGTTGACAGTATGAAGAATTAAAACAGCAGCTGCAACTTTTCACATTCAGAAAGTACATATCAACGGGTGATGTATCAAACTTTTGTTGGATTTGAGCAAAACAAACATACAGAGATGAGTGTACACAAAGTTGAACACACCATAGTCTTAGTGTTAAATGGAAATGTCATTTACATCTTACGAGTTAAATGTTTTTCTGCTTTCCTGTCACATGTGGGAATATATTATGCAGAACTGCCAAAGTGCAGAGGCGTGCACAAAATTACATACCATACATTAAAAACCATTTCATATCAGGTTGGGGACAGATCCATTGTGCAGGCATTTAGAAGACCGTAAGAGAACTATTAAGTAAAATTAGTCTGTCCCAGTAGTGTGTCCGACAGGACTAAATGCCATTAAAATGTTTGAACTGTAGTCAAATTTTACAAGGAGCAGAGAGAAGAAAGAAAGTTATATTTGAACATTTCACTACGGGTGAAGTCTAACCACAGGAGTTAGAGAATGAAATAACCTCTTAAAAATGCAATAGTCTCTCAATGGATGAGATCATTCATCTGCTTTTGCAGGGAATGAGGGATGCTAATTTGTTTTGTTAACTGCTAATGCACATTTAATATACATTTTACATCAGTACTTAAGGAAAATAAGCTATAAAGGGACCAAAAGAAGGAAATACAAGCATATGAAACTGTGGAAAACACTTAATCGTAGGTATATAGGAAAATGAGAATATACTAAGACTGTTACAGTAAATGGCCTAATAACTTTTAGCTTAAAAGGTTACAGAGGCTGGTTTGAAAACGTTTGCAAAGAGGGTATGGCTTGGCGCCATCAGACCGAGAGTCCAACCCATCTCAATAAGACCTCAACAAGTTTGGTTAGTGTACACTGAAAAGTTATAACAGGCAGTAGGTGTATTAGTCAATATTGTTTTGCCCACATGAAAAGTTTGGTTTATTTTCATGATTATAGTACTTGCAGATATTCATAACAGCTTGGTTGAAGGTAACATTGCACTTGTACCATCTCAAATATACCATCAATGTTCAGAAGGCAAAAAAAAGGAAAGTACTGAAACTTAAAACAATACGTAATCAAAAACCAGTATAAAAGCCTATGCTGGGTTTGTGTCCATTTTTAAGTTCATAGAACTTCATTTTAGTTTTTGCTGTTGCAAATAATATAAAATACAATCTTTTCTCAAACAAGTGTAAAAAAAAGCAACACACTAAAAATTGAGAATACAGCAAAAATGATCCACACTTGGTACAACATACAAACAAACAAACAAACAAACAAACAATAACAGAAAAATCCAAAAGATGGTAACAGCTAGAAAGTCCATAATAAATCTGCAGGTTCCTCAGTATAAAATTGCATTTGCAATTTAAAAAGAACAGCCATTTCAAGAAATGATCTTCAGTAGACACTTTTCAATGATAGATGACTGCTTCAAACAAAAGCAGTTACAAAAAAAACTATGGAAGTCCAGAAAAAAAAAATACCGTTTTGAACATACACACAGTAGCTACAAGCATTTCACACCATACTCAGTTCTCCTCCCATTATGCAAGGTTTTCCGTGTGCCAACCATGTATTAAGTTGCATTACAAAGCAATGTAAACAGTGTTCGCTAAATTCACCCCCATATAAATGCAAGGAAACTTTAGAAAACACATGGCTAGTAAAGTTTTAAGTGTTTATGCACTTAAACAATTAGTAAACACATATAAAACATCATAAAGCACAACAGCCAACGTATTTGAACAGGCATTTGATAATACAAGCATTAATGCCGATTTATTAGTTACGCACAGGTTTGTGAGGTCATGTTTGATTAGGTAAGTGCTACTGTACCTCTATTTTACCTGCTATTCTCAGTATGACATCCTGGCAGAAATGTGTTCAAAAGCTCTTTGGATACTTGGGGCCGTTCACAAAGAACACATTTTTCCTTAAAAAAAACCCTTAAACTTAAAAAAAAAAAAAAAAAAAAAAAAAAAAAATCATACTGTGATTAGCATAATTTAAAGTAGAAATGATTACAAAAAGTCAAAATTATGAAACATAATTATGAGATTGTTGAAATTTAGATAAATCAAATGACATAAGTCATGAGATAAGTCAAATGACAAGTCAAAAAGATGAGATAAAAAGTAAAAATGAAATAAAAATGATAGACTTCATTTTGACTTGTCATGACTCGTATCTCAATTGTAACAGTCAAAATTGAGAAACAAAGTCATAATTATGTCAAAAAGCCATTATGAATAGTCTTTTTTTAACTTATATAAACATAATTTAGAATTTTTGTCATAGTTACAACCTACTATGTCAAAATTAAGATTTACCAAAGCATTTTCCCCTAATGTGTGAAAATGGGCTTCCATGATTCATATGAACAGGTTATAGTTTTCAAATAGAATACCGGAGGCAAACTATTCACCTATTAAAAAATAAAATAAATAGACACAAGCAGCACTTTCTGTTCAGTAAATATGACTGAATTCAGGAGACTTAAGCAGTTTGGGTTTTGTTCTGTGCAGATTAATGACTATTTGGATGTGGCCCACAACCTCATGTAAATTACTATACATTTTTATAATCATTTTTATTGAATAAAAAAAATTACCATTTTAAAATGTATGGCCGTTATTAAAGGAAATATTTATAATAGTAATCACAAAATTTGACTGTTTATTTCCTTATTTCTTTTTTAGTATATACTGGCAGTTTTGTTGCGCAGTTGAAAGCTGTGAGAGTAAAAGCGTGTTGCAGTTATGCTGCTGCTTTGATTATGTGCCTGCTCAAGTGTCCGGTGTGAAACAGGCCTTGTGTTATGAAATTTAGATAGATAAACCATGTAGGAGGAAAGGATCAATACAGCAAGTTTAGATAACCAGAAAAGAAAATTTGTCAGGCTTAAAGTTTTGATTCAACAAGCTTTTCAGGATATAGTCATAACAAAAGCATGACCATACATGATCAGGTATAAGAGAAGACATTGTCTAGAATAGATCCCGCAAAAGGGACCTTGAACAGAACCTTGTTATTATTGCTAATTTAAATGATATTTTTGCATAATATAAAGAGACTCAGACAGTGAAGAATGATGTTATTCATCACTTAGTAGATGCTGAAGTGATAAACTGTTTCCTACTTATTCATTTGATGATAATTATGATGCCAATAATGGTGATCACACAAAGTCTATTTCTGTTTCTCAAGTGTGCAGGACTCTGGGACAAGCAGGGAAGACATACCTATAATAATGCAACTATGACCTTTTAATGTCCCCTGAATGGCTAGGTTAAACCTTTAGCTCCAATTCATTATCTTCTACCAAGTCCTGTCGTTTTGTGTCATTAAAAAGAATATCCTTTCAGAAGTTCTTGAAAATTTCCAGGTCCTTAGCTGGTACAGGTGTGTCCTTCTTCCACTCATCCTCTGGATAGGTGTCAAAGTTAGACGTGTCACCCTCGTGAGACACCTTTGGAACTATGGGTGGCTGTCACAGGAAAGAGAGAGAAACTCATTTACAAAGCTTCAGATACAGCTCCATATACATTAGCATTCAAATGTTTGGGGTTACTACTTAAAAAAAAAATACTAATTTTAATCAGCAAGTGGGCATTAAACTGATAAAATGTATCAGTTTCCCCAAAAGTATTAAGCAGCACAACCATTTTAACAGACGACCAGCTTACATCCTCTTTTAAAAGTGAACCATATCCAATATCTGCATTTATGCTATTCACTTGGCAAAACAACCCAAGGTGGATATACTGACCTGGAAAAGCTTAGGCCGATGGACGCAGACAAAATGATAATACAAGCTTTTGCTTTCCGCACCAGATCATCAAAACATTGGGTTTTGGGTGGTAAAAGTACTCAAAAGTTATACTCGAGTAAAAGTATACCTAAATAAGAAATCACTTGAGTAAAAGTACAAAAGTATCAGATTTAAAACGTACTTAAGTACCGAAAGCAGAAAGTAAATATTCAAATTAACTGTAAATATAAAAATTTAAGCAGATCAATTGTTTTGGGAGTGATTTGCAATGTTTTATTTGAGCAAATGATAAGATTAGATACTGCAATTAAGAATTTGTTCTCTAGCTGTTTACAAGGCACGTTTCAATATGAAATCACTTGGCTAACATTAGCAACATAGTAGTTAATATTAACATTAAAGCAACACTAAATAACTTTTCCTCTGCGGTCCCCCTACAGGTTGGAAGCGGAATTGTCCATTACCGCTGTCGTAAATAATTTAGCCTACCGCAGCCTACTGTCGCACGCACGCTCGCTGTTTATCCAGCACCGGCTTTAGAGTGAATGATGTCCAATTGTAATGCCGTAAAGCAAGTCAAATTTGTACGTCGACGTGGCGACGTAATGGGATCACTTCAGGGAGCCCTATCAACTTCGAGTATCTACAGAACAAGCCAATGAACGTTGGCGTGCGTGAAAGCGTCACGCGCCCCCGCCCCGCAGCGCGGGTATAAACAGGAAGCGGGCGCACGCACTCATTGTCTTTCGCTTCGGAGCCGAGCTTGACTTCTGAGCTACAGATTGCTGATACAGGGAAGAAGAAGGCTTATCCAGTGCTGGTGTGACGGCGCGATCAGCGGTGGCCGCGAGCATTTCACAACAGCTGTTTTCACAGCTTGGTTTGTGTGTGTGTGTGACTGTGTCGGTCTCGTGGGCGTTCCCACATTGAGAGTGTACCCCGATTACACTGCGGCCATCCCTGGGTGCTTCAGCACTAAAAGAGCTTTTTATTTTCTTTTTTCCTGTTTGTTATTTTTACTAAAAGAGCAACACAAGCGTGACCCTGCGTCCTTTTCAGGATGTCATTCCGCTTGTGCGTTTCTGGATGCGGTCATACCCTGGCGCCAGGCGACGGCCACAATAGCTGCATCTCGTGTTTGGGCATTCAGCATGCTGAGGCAGCTTTTGTGAATAGCTCATGTTCCCATTGCGGGAATATGACTATGATAGCGCTTAGATCGAGACTCGCTTACCTCAAGGGAGGTGCAGTCCCCTTGCCTATGCCCCAATCTAGTGTCGATTCTGGACCTCAGAATAGACCTACTTCTGTGCATGACCAGGGTGATCTGAGGATTACCGTGAGGGCTACCCCACCGAGGCAATCTCCGTGGGCCCCTCACGCCTCACAAGCGCTACCGCCGTTGGAGCCTTCAAATGAGCGTGCTGGTCCTTCTCTTGGGCGACCACTCGTCTCCTTTGGGGCTCCACCTGACGATCAGATGTCGATCGCAGCATCGGAGGGGGAGCTTCGTTCCTCTGGTGATGAGGATTCGGCTGCGTTGCCCCCTTCGGGGCATGTAGCGTTGCCCGAGTCTGATCCAGAATGGACGGCTATGCTTTCCCGGGCCGCCGAGAAGGTCGGGCTTGTGTGGAACCCTCCACCACGTCCCGAACCTTCCCGGTTGGACGATTGGTTTCTCGGGGCGGGCCGTGCTGGTTCTCAGCGCGCCGCCCCGGTACCTTTCTTTCCGGAAGTGCATGAGGAGCTTACTAGGACGTGGACGGCGCCGTATAGTGCCAGAAGCCGTCCTAGTGGCTCCTCCCTCCTCACCACCCTCGACGGTGGGGCGGCTAAGGGGTATGTGGATGTTCCGCCGGTGGAGCGTGCTGTTGCGATGCAGTTGTGTCCAGCGTCCGCTTCCTCCTGGCGGGGCAATCCACGCCTCCCGTCCAAGGCATGTAAGTTTTCGTCCGGTCTTACGGCGAAGGCTTACAGAGCCTGTGGACAGGCTGCTTCCGCCCTCCATGCCATGGGGCTCCTGCAGGTCCATCAGGCCCAGGCGCTCATGGACATGAACGAGGGTGGTTCTGACCCAGAGCTCTTCCGGGAGCTCCGTGTGGCAACTGACCTCGCCCTCCGGGCGACGAAAGAAACCGCACGTTCCGTTGGTCAGGCGATGTCCACCCTGGTGGTCCAGGAGCGCCACCTCTGGCTCAACCTGGCTGACATGAGGGACACTGACAAATATCGGTTCCTGGATGCCCCTCTCTCCCAGGTTGGGTTATTCGGCGACGCGGTCGAGAGCTTTCCCAACAGTTCTCGGCCGCCCAGAAGCAGACGGAGGCCATCCGACACATCCTGCCCCGGCGGACCGCTGCTGCTCCCACCTGTCCGCCGGCTGCAGTCCCTCCGTCTACTTGTCGCCGAGGTCGGCCTCCTTCGGCGTCCTCCGCTCCCGCGAAGCCTCAGCAGCAGCCTTCGTCTAGGCCTCAGCGTGGAGCAAGCCGCAGGATGCCGACCACGCCCGTCCAGGCCGCTGCCAAGCCAGGTGGCAAGCGGAGGTGCAAACGTCCTTGAGACGGGCGACCCGGAGGTGGATCAAGTTGCTCTTCAGGAGATGGTGAACGCGCCGCTCCTTCCCCCGGTGGAGGGCCGGGCGGAGAATCTTTTGTTTCCTTTTGTTTCTGTTCCGCCACTGGCCCCCGAGCCAGTGGTACCCACAATTTCAATAAAAGAGCAATTTCTGAAACGTCTGGGTCCCAAGAGAGCGCGCTTGGCGGTCGACGACGCTATGCCTGGTCACCCTCAGGCCCCTCTTCTATCGCCAGCGAGCAGCAGTGGCTGTGTTTCGGACGCAGTGTTGCCTCCGCACACTCACTCTGCCCTTCGACGGAAGCAGGTATGTGTCGCACCTCACACCCAGACCCCACTCCAGGCCGCTATGCCGTCCGAGTCGAGTCCCTGCATTCCGCCGCGCTGCCCCACCCCGGGTACGTCTGTGGTCCCGTTGGTCCCGCTTGTGCGGTGTCTGGGAGCCTGGCTAGCGCTTCCCAGCCCGTCCCGCTGGCTCATCCGTACTGTCAGACTCGGCTATGCGATTCAGTTCGCCCGGCGGCCCCCGCGCTTCAGGGGCATTCAGTTCACCCGTGTTCTGGCGGATAGTGCCCCTGTGCTCAGGGCAGAGATCGCAGTCCTACTGGCGAAGGACGCGATCGAGCCGGTCCCTCCAGCCGATATGAAGACCGGCTTCTACAGCCCATACTTCATTGTACCCAAGAAACCCAAGAAAGGCGGTGGGTTACGGCCAATCTTGGACCTGCGTGTCCTGAACCGGTCCCTTCACAGGCTGCTGTTCAAGATGCTTACGCAGAAACGCATTTTCAAATGCATCCGTCCACAAGATTGGTTTGCAGCGATCGACCTGAAGGACGCGTACTTTCATGTCTCGATTCTCCCTCGACAGAGACCGTTTCTTCGCTTTGCGTTCGAGGGGCGGGCATATCAGTACAAAGTCTTACCCTTCGGGCTGGCCCTGTCGCCCCGTGTCTTCACGAAAGTCGCGGAGGCGGCCATTGCTCCCATGTGCGAGCGTGGTGTTCGCATTCTCAACTACCTCGACGACTGGCTTATTCTTGCCCAGTCGAGAGAGCAGTTGTGCGAACACAGGGACATGGTGCTCAGTCACCTAGGGCTTCGGGTCAACTGGGAAAAGAGCAAACTCACCCCCGGGCAGAGGATCTCTTTTCTCGGTATGGAGCTGGACTCGATCAACATGACAGCGCGCCTCACCGAGGCCCGCGTCCAGTCAGTGTTGAACTGCGTGAGTACTCTCAGACGCAGAACAGCGGCACCACTGAAACTTTTTCAGAGGCTCCTGGGGCATATGGCATCTGCAGCCGCGGTAACGCCGCTCGGATTGCTTCATATGAGGCCGCTTCAACACTGGCTCCACGGTCGAGTCCCGAGATGGGTGTGGCAGAGCGGCTCGTGCCGGGTCCAAGTGACCCCGCACTGTCGCCAAACTCTCACCTTGTGGTCGGACCCTTCGTTCCTGCGGGCAGGTGTTCCCTTAGAACAAGTGTCCAGGCATTCTGTGGTCACCACGGATGCCTCTGCCACCGGGTGGGGGGCCACGTACAACGGGCATGCAGCTTCAGGTCTGTGGACGGGGCCTCAACTGCATTGGCACATCAACTGCCTCGAGTTGTTAGCAGTTCATCTTGCGCTGGGCAGCTTCAAAACGTCGCTATTAGGCAAGCATCTACTGGTCCGTACGGACAGCACTGCGACCGTTGCGTACATCAACCGTCAGGGTGGTCTACGCTCCCGCCGCATGTCACAACTCGCCCGCCATCTCCTCCTTTGGAGTCAGAAGCATCTGAGGTCGCTTCGTGCCATTTATATTCCGGGCCTGCTCAACCGTGCAGCCGACGAGCTCTCACGGCAGCAGGTGCTACCAGGAGAGTGGCGACTCCATCCCCAGGTTGTCCAGCTGATTTTCAGGCGCTTCGGGACCGCACAGGTAGATCTGTTTGCCGCCCGGACACGTCTCACTGCCAGTTGTTCTTTTCCCTGACCGAGGGGACCCTCGGCACGGATGCTCTGGCACACAGCTGGCCCCCAGGTCTACGCAAGTATGCGTTTCCCCCAGTGAGCCTTTTTTCACAGACCTTGTGCAAAGTCAGGGAGGACGAGGAGCAGGTCTTGTTAGTGGCGCCGTATTGGCCCAACCGGAACTGGTGCTCCTCGCGACAGCCCCTCCCTGGCCCATTCCTCTGAGAGAGGACCTGCTCTCTCAGAGACGGGGCACCTTGTGGCACCCGCGTCCAGACCACTGGAAACTCCATGTCTGGTCCCTGGACGGGACGCGGAGGTTCTAGGTGACCTACCCCAGGCGGTAGTTGACACCATCACTTCCGCTAGAGCCCCCTCTAAGAGGCGCCTCTATGCGTTGAAGTGGAACCTGTTCGTTGATTGGTGCTCTTCTAATGAGGAGAACCCCCGATCTTGCTCGGTCAGAGCCGTGCTTTCCTTCCTGCAAGATGGGTTGGAGCGAAGGCTGTCTCCCTCCACCCTTAAAGTGTATGTTGCCGCTATCGCCTCACATCAAGATGCAGTTGAAGGTAAGTCACTGGGAAAGCACGACCTGATCGTCAGGTTCCTGAGGGGGGCAAGGAGACTAAATCCTCCTCGCCCGCTCTCTTTACCTTCTTGGGATTGGTCTCTGGTCCTTTCGGCACTTCAGAGACCACCCTTTGAGCCTTTGCAGTCAGCAGAGTTAAAAATTCTGACCTGTAAAACAGTACTCCTGGTTGCATTGGCCTCCATCAAGAGGGTGGGGGACCTGCATGAATTTTCGGTCGACGAATCGTGCCTGGAATTCGGCCCGGCTAACTCTCACGTGATCCTGAGACCCCGGCCCGGATACGTGCCCAGGGTTCCCACCACTCCCTTTCGGGACCAGGTGGTGAACCTGCAAGCGCTGCCTTCGGAGGAGGCAGACCCAGCCCTGGCTTTTCTCTGTCCCGTCCGCGCCTGTACGTGGACAGAACTCTAAGCCTCAGGACCTCAGATCAGCTCTTCGTCTGTTACGGAGGTCAGCAGAAAGGGAAGGCTGTCTCCAAGCAGAGGATGGCCCACTGGATAGTGGATGCCATCGCCTTGGCTTACGAAGCCCAAGGCGTGCCTTGCCCGCCCGGATTGAGAGCCCACTCCACTAGGGGTGTCGCTTCTTCTTGGGCGCTGGCACACGGCGCCTCGCTGACAGACATCTGTAGAGATGCGGGCTAGGCGACACCTAACACGTTCGCTAGGTTTTATAGCCTACGTGTTGAGCCGGTTTCTTCCTGTGGGCTCGCTTCAACCAGCCGGTAACACCGAAGTTCCCGCTCTTGTGTCGGCTTGCTACGCCACTCCCCTCCACATGGAGCGGATACGTGCGCTTTTCTGCTCCAGTCGAGTTCCCCACTCAGGCGAACCCTGTAGAGTTCCTCCGTACCCCTTCGGCAGTCAGACGTTGCGGAGCGTCCGACGCCAGGCCTAGTGCTCGTATGCTTGTTTAACTTGTGCTAGGCTGGGTTCCATATGTGGTGATCCCTGCGGCGATCCCATATGCGTATTCTTCCGCGATCAGCTCCCTGCGGTGAGCCCGTGTCTTCCCTTGGCAGACTGCGCTCTGCCGTCACTGTCTGGTGCTGCCTCCCCCTTCTCAGGCTGGAGCCACCCCAGTGACATTCCATATGTTGCACTGCCCCTCTGGCCAGTCCATGTGTGTATTCCCCACGTTACCTCCCTTCGGGCAGGATTTGGCTCCGCAGCGTCCCTCTCCTCTGGAAAGGCACGCTTTCCCAGTGTTATCCAAGAGTTCCACTGTGTGGGGTTTAACGGAACAGCAGTGAACTCCCTCTATGCAGGTCTTCCGCCCCAGCCATTTAGGGGTCTGAGAGTCTTCCGTAGGGCGCTGGATGTGGCAGCTACCGTGGCGTTTTCCATGGGATCCCGTTACGTCGCCACGTCGACGTCACGTCGAACGTGAGCGACTGAAAGGGAACGTCTCGGTTACTGATGTAACCCTCGTTCCCTGAAGGAGGGAACGGGAGACGTCACGTCCCGTCGCCACGGTTGCTGACCATCGCTGTACGGCCGTCTCAATCTCGGCTCCTCAGCGAAAAACAATGAGTGTGTGCGCCCGCTTCCTGTTTATACCCGCGCTGCGGGACGGGGGCGCGTGCCGCTTTCACGCACGCCAACGTTCATTGGCTTGTTCTGTAGATACTCGAAGTTGATAGGGCTCCCTGAAGTGATCCCATTACGTCGCCACGTCGACGTCACGTCTCCCGTTCCCTCCTTCAGGGAACGAGGGTTACATCAGTAACCGAGACGTTTTCTTATGTCTCATTCGAACTACAGAAACGCGACCCGATCTGGCAAACTTACATAGTGTGGTTATAGCAGATATAGGACCGCAAAGCGAAGGCAAAAGTGCCTTTCACCCTGTTAAGAGTTGACGAACCGCTGAAACGATTTTGGAAACATTATTTTAAGGTAAAAAAAATTCGTTAGTGTTGCTTTAACATCAACTCACCTAAATATGTTTTCTCAGATTTGAGGGTGATGTTTTGAATGCTGAAATTTCATTCACCCGTGGCAGGCAAATAAGACATTTCAGCCGCTAAGAATCTCCCTTGACTTCAGTGAATTCGAACATAAATATCCTTGAGATATGACCATGGGTGATCCCTGTCGGGAATCTCTGGATCATTCACATGTTTCTGCGGTCATCTTCCACTTTGCACTGGCGAAATGACTGCAATGTGAGTGTATGCTGGCAAAGAGCTCACGCATTCTTTTTTTTTTTTCAAAAGAAAACCAAGTTTTTCATTGGTTTGGAAAGCCAGTGTAATAAATACTTGGAGCGGGCATGGGGAAATGTATTGGAGTAAAATCTTTAATATTGTAGTGGAGTAAGAGTGAACGTATATGCAAATAAAACATACTCAAGTATTTTTTCCGGGGATCTGTACTTTACTTAAGTAAAGTAACAAAGTATTTTTACTTCGTTACTTACCACCACTGGAACCCACTGAACCCTAAACCCACTGAAAAAGAGTCATGTGATCACGGTTGGTGTCCACCTGAGTTGATGTCATTCGCCAGTTTTTCAATTACGTACGACTCGCATTGACAGGGTAATATCCAATCTGTCCTCTTACATGGTAGACATAAACGTCCATATCCGATTCAAATCAGATTTTTGGCTTGAAAACTGATCTGAGAATATCACAATCCATCTGTTATTTTTTTCCCCTGTTTACACGCTCGTGGGTCATATCAGATCTTTGCCACATGGGAGGGGAAAAAAGAATATTGGAATTGGGTCTTAGAATGATTCCGAAAAACGTGACACTGAAGACTGGATTAATGACTGCTGAAAATTCAGCTTTGTCATAAAAGGAATAAATGACATAATATATTAAAATAGAAAACAGTTATATTAAATAGTAATAATATTACAGTTTTTACTTTATTTTTTTTATCAAATAAATGGAGCCTTGGTAAGCATTATTGACTATTAATAATAATAATTTGTTACATTTATATAGCGCTTTTTCTGGGACCTCAAAGCGCTTTACATGGAAGGGGGAATCTCCTCAACCACATAACCGTATTACTATTGGTAGTGTATACTGGATCTCCCATTATCCAGCTACCAAGGCCTTCTGGGAAACTATGCAATATGTCCAGTAAACCTTGGGGAATATTCTGGCTTTGTAATTCTAACAAAAAGCAAGTCAAATATAATTACTTTTTAAAGAGGCGTTGACACCTATTTGGCCAGCAATGACTTGGAAATCTTACAAAAATGATTAGTGGTATTGAATTAATCTTTAATAACAGGGCATATCAAAAAACTCTATACGACAGAACTGCGGTGCTTACCTTGAGTTTTCTACAGGGCACAGACTCCCAGTCAACAGACTTAAACCATCTGTGCTTTTTCACATCATCAGCCCCATTCTGGAAGAAGACAAAAATAATACACAATAATGTGATTACTATAACTAAATGAACATTAAAGTAGAATACTTGAATACTTGCCACAATTAATATAATACAGTATGTATTAACACTTTTAGATCTGACATTGAACACTCTTCATTTGAAACCATTTTATACCAAACAGTCTTTTCAGCCACTGTGTTGTCTTTTTAGTTTCTTAGAGAGGAAAAGAAAATTGGCGCAACAATGCAAAGTCTTCTAGAAACCTCCGAATTTGGGCCACGCATTGCACTGTGGGACTATGAGAGATAGACATCCACTCAAGTGGAATAACAGATATCTGCACTTGTGAATGAGCGCTGCCAGCAGGAGCTGGCCTTGCTGTGGAAACAGTGCAAACACAGCTGTGATTGGGCTGCCGGCTATTAAACTCTCATAAGGAGTCAGAGGAGAATAGAGTGAGAGAGAGAGAGAGAGAGAGAGAAAGAAAGAAAGAAAGAAAGAAAGAAAGAAAGAAAGAAAGAGACAAAGAAAGAAAGATACATTAAAAATAGAAACATCTAGCCAAATAAGTCCACCCAAAGTGACATTTCTTTAAAAATTTGCCATCTTTGTCTCCGAATACTCGAATGCATCGACAACAAAAAGTAAATCTGAATAAATCACAATTTATTAAATCTAAAAAAACAAACAAAAAACAAACAAACAGAGAGATAAACATTTCAACACAGCTCATTCCTCACAAGCAGAGAATTATAATAACAGCACAAACTGTTGCAAATGGGAAAATGAAGCTCAGACACAACAATTCACAAACTTCCCATGACATCACCGTCACAATATGCATCACATTACGCGTGACAGGCCTGGCGCAACGCTGCCACCTCATCTGGCGCCAGTTATTTAATTATTTCCTCTCAAAGGACAATTTAAAAAAGTAACTGCCATTAAACCGCAACTGTCTGAATTACTCAAGCTGGAGATGCAGAAACATTTTGCACAAGGACTCTGTCTGCAGTTCTTTCCTCTCTTTCCCACCTCGTCTGATGGGGGTTGGAAGAGAGGTATGGTGGGAGAGTTTCCCGGTGTCAGAATCACTCTGTGAGTGTCCAGGGAGTTTCTCCAGAGCCTCATCTCATCCCCTCTAGGCAGATAGGCAGCCTCCTTATCATAAATGGAAACATGTGGCCAACTGTGGCCTTTAGGAGAAACATCTCACAGGACTCAATCAAGGTCTTATTATTTGCTTATTAAGATGCAAAACTGGTCTACAAAGAGTTTAATATGTTAGATGATTCATGGATTCTAAACCTGGCCTTGAATGTGATATGACTATAAAGAGTACATATGGACAGAAAGAAGAGTGTATCAAAATAATAATGTTCTCAAAGTAAATATATCCCAGATGCTGATTTCTGCAGAAATACCTTGCTCAACTATAAAAGCACTATAGAAAATATGTGTTACTAACACCTTGCTTACCTTCATGTTTCCAAGCCTTCTTGCCCGGTCAATTACCAGGAACTTCTTGATTAGGTCCCTAGACAAACAAAGACAGAAGATGAGAATCACTATGGTAAAAAGGCACATTATTTAATTATTCAATACACGCAGGAAAGTTAAGATGATTATGAATATAGGACCAACTCGTATAGGACCAACTTGCGATACAGTATTCAATACTGGCTCATAATGAATACTGTATCACAAGTTGGTCCTATACGAGTCATGCTGCTATTGGGCCAATCGAAGTATGCTACAAAAGAGCATTGAAAATATTAGATAAGAAACCTTCGTCATATCACCATTGTCAAATTTTAGATAAATCTAAGTTTTTAAATTTTGCTAATTTCAAATTATTTAAATCAGCCTGTCTAATCTATAAGGTTATACATGGTTTGGCGCCTCCACCATTGAGTGATTTTATTAAACAAAAGTCTAGCAGTGTTGCCGGGTCTCGAGTGACTAGAGCCACTATGAGAAGTGATTGTGACTTGGCGTTTAGGCGGACCGCCTTTTCACAGAACGGTCTGTCATTTCAGGGAGTGAGCTTCTGGAATAGTATTTCACTGTCAGTGAGGGGAAGCACAAGTATTCGTACCTTTAGGAGTTGTTTAAAAGTGTGGCTGAGGGACACACAAAGATGTGATTATGTTTAGCTGATTATTATATATCATACGTAAAACTGAATTAGTGCATTACAAAAAAGGGATACAGTTTTCAGTGTGATATGGGTTATGCAATGAGAGTCAGTGTAACATGGGTTGTGTAATAGGGTTTAGTGTAATGTGGGTCAGTGCAATATAGGTTGGTGCAATATCAGGCTAGACAGGGCATGTGTAAAACTGTGGTTTGTGTAATATAGTTGATGCTTTCCTATTTCTATATGTCCTTTGTTGTCCACTATTGTTGTTACTGTCTGTTCTAACATGATGTGATCACTGTTCTTGTTTCTCTGTATATAGCCTGTGTATAGTGTATCTGTATGTATTTATTAATTTGTCTAACATCAACCTGCAAGGGGGTCTGCAGATGGAAATTAGCCTAAGGCTATAATCTGGCATATTTACATTTGTGAAAATGTTCATTAATATGTATTGTCCCTTTCGTTTCAAATAATAATACAAAAAATAATAAAATAAAAAAATAAGGCAGACATTAAGATTAGGAAGACTCCATTATTGAAATTCTGGCTGATTCCAATAATTATTGTATTGTAATGATAACCAATAAATGGCTAATATTAAACACCACTATTGTTGGCAACAATAGCATTATAAATGTGCAGTATTGAAATCTGCTAAATAAAAGTAAAAGTATACAAATACTATATAAAATTAAGTCTTCAAAAATTATCTAGGAATGTGTGTGGTCGGACACAGTTTATGGCACGTTTCAATATGTAACATTAATAAAGTTTTAACTACTCTGCTTGTACTTATGTCTGAAACTGTATTACTAGCACTTCTCTTATTTATTGCCTGCTTAAGATGAATCATTTGTTGTATTACTGATATGTAAGTCACTTTGGATAAAATAGTCTAGTAAATGTAAATAATTGTAAATGCAATGTTTGTACAAGAAAATCTTCACTATAATACAATTAAATTACATGCTAGATAAAGGCAAATGTAAATCTATATATTCTATTAAAACGTGGAAATATATTTAAGGAATTTAATATCCACCATCAAACTATATATCAATAAATGTACAAAAAAGCAAAATATCTCATTCTTTCTGATATATTGTGTGTCCCTATACAAGAGTCGCCTGCTTTGTACAATACAGATTATACAAATATGCTAATTTATTTTTGCCAAATGCCTTAAACTTTTGAGAACCACTATCTTAAAGAGATTATTCATTGTGCAAAAGCTTTAATCAGCTTATGAACATAAAAACAATTTCTTCAAACATAAAAATCTTTGCACTTTAACAAAAATAATCTGTGATCCAACACGAGTGCATTAGCATATTGACTGCTGTGGCGTTAATATTCTCACTCAACCTAACACGAGAGACGCCTGGAGCGAGCTCGCTACAGATGACCTTACCATTCACTCTAGCCTCCCTGGCAATGATCATGTGTGTTTGACTTCACGATGCTATTATCTTATCAAGCTTGTTAAACCTCTAGTGACAGGAGACGTCGTTCGGCTATCACAATTGTAACTAGAGTAAACATGTCAGTAAAGGAAACACGGATTAGCTTTGCCTGAAGTGACTGTCTGTCTCTATTTCCGAGAGCTTTCTTAAGCTGTCTTTGTCTCTGGAGTGCAGACCGTTTGAAGCAGTAAACAGCAGTTAGCCCAACAATTTGTGGACACAAGTGCATTAGGAAATGCAGCTGTAATTTCATTTTGTGTACATGTTTGTACAGCTGCAATGAATTCTTAGATGATACAACTAAGAGGATATTGTTCTGTATCATTAAGGAATACTTTTGAACATCAAGATGAAACATCAGCTTGTTTGCTGAATCTTGAGCTCCTTTAGTTCAAAGGTAGTTCATGAGTAGTGGAGTAAACAGACCCGTCTGTCTGTAATCTAGAGGATGCCTTCACTCCTGCAGCTGCCAGTGTGCTTAGTTGACAAGTTTAGATGGGCATGTGTTATGTGTATCTATGAGAGCATCTCTCTTTGAACTATGAACTGTCTAAAACATGGGTCTACAACTTCTTTCATATCATGGGCCCTCTGCTGGAAAAAGAGAGCCTGTTATCACTGAATATAAAATGATTGTTACATTTTAAGTGTGGTCTGACTCTACTACCATATTAATGGATTTAAATACTTGAAGATTTTGTTGCAAAGTTATTAAAATAGTAATTATTGATGGTCAAAGAGATATACGTTTTTATTTTATATCTCATTTTAATGAGAGACATTTCATTTTAATGTTAAAGATTTAGTGATTTTCTCATTTTCATTTTTTAAGTTCACATTTTTTATCTAATTTAATATTTTTAATACAATTTTTATTTCAGCTTAATTTCACTAAATGGAAAATCAGAAAGGAATTTTTTTTATATAAAATATTTCTTATTTATGCTGACATGATTTCACTAGATGTTGTGTTTTATGTATGCTATAAATTTGGCATGTGTAATTTTTTTTGGTTGTGTTTTCTTTATCAAACTCACTTTACATAGAAATCCAGATGCCGTGGAAACTCCAGCTTTCCGGCCAGAATCTTCTGGTAGATGCCAAAAGGATTATCATCAAAAAATGGTGGATACCTTAGACAGAGAAAGACAGTAAAATAGTAGATATTTTTAAATGCCAGTGATGAATCCAAGATCCCAAAACCTTAAAAAGATTTACCAACCAGAGAGCGACTGAAATATTTTTATGCTGACAAAGACATTTTAAAATAATGATCAATTAATGTGTCAGTATGACAGAGAGCAGAAAAAGTCTCTAAAGATGTCCTTCATCTTATTGACAGCTTAGCTGAATTTAATGCTGAAATGCCCAAAATGAATGCAGACTTTATCTCTGTCAGCTTAGTCTAATAAAAACCTCTGCAATGATTCATTAACAGCCCTGACCTGGACACTACAGACAAGACAAGCACATAGATGAACACAAAACAACTATGACTTGAGCTATCAAGGACCAAACTTGAACTAAATAGCAAAAAGTTGACATTCAATTTGATATAAGTGCAGATTTAATATTGGCATAGAATAAAATCAACAACAACAGATCACTTTTGTTTGTAGCATCATTTTTAGGCGTCATATGTATAATTGGTAAACAAATAAATAAATCTGGCTTACCAAAGATAGAATTTACTCATTCAGTTTTGATTTAATATTTTTTCTTAGGGAAGTTTTACAAAAATGCATTAAGTTTTTTATTAAATAATTCCAAATGGAATACTGACAATAACGCATTTTTTTAATTAAATAATAATAATTAGGGGTTCAAGCACGAAGTGCTGAAACCCTATTGTTATTGTTAATTTTCCCATGTTGCAGCATTCTCCATTTAAAACTGATCGGGCAGACCGAACCGTAAATCGCAGAGACTTGAAACTTTGAGGGCTGGTAGTACTCACACCGCCTACAATGTCACCAAGGCCCACCCCTGATCGGCCTGACGGGGGCGCTACAGCAGTCCAAAGTACAAAATGGCTCATAACTCCTAAACCGTTGGGCATAGGCATAGTCTTGTATCTCTGGAATCCTCGGCATGCCTTGGATTTGCTCTCCCTTCAGGCTCCGTTTTCGAGAAAATTTAGGTTTTTTGAAAAATCTACTTTTGCGAACTACTCCTAGGTTTTTTGCCTGATCTGAACCAAACCACTGCAGAAATATTCTCTGGAGAGTGACTTTCAATAATCATAAAAAAAATAGAAATTTTAATTCACGGTCGCTAAGGGGAACCAAAATGTTTGACGTGACCAGGGCCACTTTTACTAAAACGGCTATAACTTGTGAACGGAGAGAGATATTTTCGCTAAACTCGTGACACATGTTCATGAGCTCAATCTGAGGTCACATGAAAAAAATCGCAACGATTGGCCACTTGCTGGTGCCATAACAGGGAAAAAAATAATGAAAATGGCTTTAACCGGACCCAACCGTTAGTCCAATGAAAATTGGCATGCAGTATCTTTTTTCCAGGGTGCCATGATAGTCTATGAGAACATTGGCATATCTCAAAAACCTCAGTATGCGTCATCGGCACAATGCCCTGAAGGAGCCTGAGAAGTTTCAAGCCAGCGTTTTACACGGAAGTGATCTACTTAGACTCCTGAATCCTTGCCGAGTCCAACAATACCAAGCATGCCAGGTTTCGCCTTATGGTTTGTGTAACGGTGTCATTTAGCACTTATCTTTGAAACATTTGAATCCAAACAAGAAAAAACATCACAGGAAATTTGAAAACATAGGTCAATAACTAAACAATAACGCACAAATGTCAAAATTATGGTAGGAACTGACAAAACAAAATCAAATTAATGTCACCCATGATTAATTTTTATGCTCTCACAAATATAAGCGTCTAAACTTCAAAACGAAATGAGATATTTATCAAATTTGACACACATGTATGGGCACACTTTGAGGAAACTAAAGCCCCTTTCACACAGTGAGTTGATCCCGGGAAATTGCCTGAGTGCCTTCTGTGTGAACGCAAACATGTCCGGGATCGATGCCGGGATGGGGACCAAGTAACATGGCCGGGATCAGTCCCGGAACGCACCCTGTGTGAACAAAAGCCAGGACCAATGCTGTAAGGGGTGTGTCGTAGTGACGACGCTGAAGCTGAGATAGTTCGTCCGCTTATAGGAACGGTATGCAGTGCGCTAGTTTATGATTGAATCAGAAAAAAACAATGCACGAGCGTGGAGAAATTGCAGATCATAAGCAAACAGAGAAATTAAATGTCACATCCTGACATCACGTGTATTTACGGGATCTTTACGGGATGTGTGTGAATGCACTCACAGATTCCGGAAAATCACTGGCAGTGTGAATTAACCAAAATCCAATGATCCCGGGACACATTATCTGTGTATTTTCCGGAATCTCGGTGTGAAGGGGCACTAATAAAAGTGGTGGAGATCAGGCAAGACTGTCAAAAAAACCTTTAAAATATATTTTTCCTTAGTAAATTGCCTGTATTGGCTGTAAATGGTATTTTCCATCTATGATCTAATTGTTTTTGTTTATTTGTATCCCCATTAGCCACTACCTGGGCAGTGGCTACTCTTCCTGGGGTCCCATCAAGTAAAAAATACAAAATTACATTTAATCAACAACAATAAACAGTCAAGTCAATGAAACCCAACATTCATTTCAAATATCAAAATCAACAATTTACTATAAATTGTGCCATTAAATGTTCCTTTAATTTTTTTTTAAAACTCATTTTTCTTGTTAATTTTTTTTAATATCAATGGTAAATCATTCCATATTTTCATTCCTCTATACATTACATTACGTTGTTTTGCAGTGGTTTTAGAAACTCTAGACAACATATTTCTTATAAAAAAGCAGAGAGACAATCCTTCACCAGTGCATTCTTATTATATTAGCACTTATATTACAGTTTAAAGTTAGTTGTGTCGCTCTGTTCTGGACTAATTGTAATGTTTCAATTAGTTAATTTTTTTGTCTTTACTTGATGCACTGGACCACACCACTGGGCAATAATCTAAGCAAGAACCATTGTTTGCACAATTTTAGAAATACAGTTGTAACCCGGGTAACCCAGGCCACCAGTAAATGAGTTAAGAGTTGGACAAATTTAAGTGAATATGTGATGCAATCTCATGGTGGTGAGTGCATTTTTTTTTTATCATATGTTATCATATGAAAGATATGTCAATTTCAGAAATGATTTGAAATGAGCTGAGTTGAGTAGGACGGGCTCACTTTCTTTTTGTACATTTGGTTTATAGAATGTGTTATTTTGTTTTATTATTGCAAGTTATTTGGATCAAGGTGAAAGAAACAGACGCAGTATTGGGTTTGAGAGTTTTTTTCTTCACAAATTGTATGAAAACTGCGGAACTTCACCAAATTGAATCGAAGCTTTTAAGCTGTTGAATCATTCATCCTAAAAGAAACAACGAGTCGGTGATGTCTGTTTTGAATTACCAACTGTTATCAATTGTTCATAAGTCACTCATCTTTGAAACAAACTACGAAGAGAACTATTTCCTTTATCAATATAATTTTCTATTTGAATCAGAACAAAATTGTGTTAACTATTTTGCTCACCTGTTGCACCATTTCCTGCCTCCTTGCTTCTGATTCAATTAGGCCCTACCAAATATTATAACTGGGTGTAGCACGTCAAGTCACGTTGTGCACTACATGCTACACGGTGTTGTGGTAAAAAGTTTTCTTTGGATGAGGTAAAATGTCCTCATCCAAAGCAGTAGACAACTGCT
Source organism: Meda fulgida (assembly GCA_030578275.1). NCBI lineage: Eukaryota > Metazoa > Chordata > Actinopteri > Cypriniformes > Leuciscidae > Meda > Meda fulgida. Next base: position 27,267,356 of record CM060616.1, on the reverse strand, counting down.
TAATAGATGTTGCAGGTAAATATAATGTTTTATCATCTTTTATCTTTTAGCAATGTTTTATCACACACATCCACATAACATTTGATAGATCTCCTCATACTGAACAACTTTGCCTCAAGAACCACTGCTGTCAATCAAACCGTTAATTAAATATTTGCAAATATGTTAAAAACCTACTTTTGCTACCAAACCAGTCCAGTACAATTCTCTGGACTCTCTAGATCAATAATTATATAAAAAAAAAATTGCATTTGGTTGGCTATAACAGGATAATTTAGAAAATGGGCGTGGCAAAATACACTCAAGGATAAACATCCTAAACGAAAACTCAGAACTTCACAAAAAATTGTGGGCATGTGTGACATAACATAGTAAACAACATTTTTGTTTTTATGGAGATCGAACCATAGGTGGTGCTATAACTGTCAAAAAGCTTTGAAAACCTTTTATTTCTTATGGTAAATTGCCTGTATTGGCTGTAAATTGACTTTTCCATCTCCCCCTCCTGAAAAAGAGCAATCTGGATAAGACCATATTAAACAACTATAGACCGATCTCAAATCTTCCTTTCATAGGCAAGATCATTGAAAAAGTTGTCTTCAATCAGCTGAACAAATTCTTAAGCTCGAATGGATACTTTGACTACTTTCAATCTGGTTTCCGACCGCATCACAGCACAGAGACAGCGCTCATAAAGATAATAAACGATATTCGCTTAAATACTGACACAAGCAAATTATCAGTTCTAGTACTACTCGACCTCAGTGCCGCATTTGACACTGTCGATCACAACATACTTCTTGACAGGCTGGAAAACTGGGTCGGGCTTTCTGGGATAGTCCTAAAATGGTTCAGGTCATACTTAGAAGGGAGAGGATATTATGTGACTATAGGAGAGCATAAGTCTGAGTGGACATCCATGACATGCGGAGTCCCTCAAGGCTCAATTCTTGCACCACTCCTATTCAACCTGTACATGCTCCTAATGAGCCAAATAATGAGAAAGAACCAAATCTCTTACCGCAGCTATAAAGACGACACACAGCTCTACTTAGCCCTATCGCCTAACGATTACAGCCCCATTGACTCCCTTTGCCAATGCATTGATGAAGTAAACAATTGGATGTGCCAAATCTTTCTTCAGTTAAACAAAGACAAAACTGAAGTCATTGCGTTTGGAAACAAAGATGAAGTTCTCAAGGTGAACGCTTACCTTCAGTCTAGGGGTCAAACAACTAAAAATCAAGTCAAGAATCTGGGTGTGTCTCTAGAGTCAGACCTTAGTTTCAGTAGTCATGTCAAAGCAATAACTAAATCAGCATACTATCATCTGAAAAATATTGCAAGAATTAGATGCTTTGTCTCCAGTCAAAGACTTAGAGAAACTTGTGCATGCTTTCATCACCAGCAGGGTGGTTTATTGTAATGGACTCCTCACTGGCCTTACTAAAAAGACCATTAGACAGTTGCAGCTCATACAGAACGCTGCTGCCAGGATTCTGAGCAGAACCAGAAAATATGAACACATCACACCAGTCCTCAGGTCTTTACACTGGCTGCCAGTTACATATAAAATTGATTTTAAAGCATTATTACTGGTATATAAATCATTCAATGGCCTAGGACCTCAATACATTGCAGATATGCTCACTGAATATAAACCCAACAGATCACTCAGATCACTAGGATCACATCAGCTAGAAATACCAAGGGTTCACTCCAAGCATGGTGAGTGTGCTTTTAGCTACTATGCCAGCCGTAGCTGGAACCAGCTTCCAGAAGAGATCAGATGTGCTCCTACAGTAGTCACATTCAAATCCAGACTCAAAACACATCTGTTTACCTATGCATTCACTGAATGAGCACTGTGCCACTGCTCGTCCGACTGTTTGTACTGTATTTTATTTAATGTTTTAATTATTCTAATTTTATTTGATTATTTCTGTATTTTATCTTTTATTCTAAACTGTTTTAATTTTTCTGATTTCTTTTGTTTTAATTTCTTCTATGTAAAGCACTTTGAATTACCATTGTGTATGAAATGTGCTATATAAATAAACTTGCCTTGCCTTGCCTATGATGTCACTGGTTAACTTAATGTCTTTTGATGCTTTTGTGCTTAAAGGCCTTAAACGCTTGAACCCCGATAAATGCTGCTTGCAGCTTTAATTATTACTATTGTCATTTATATAAAGCATTATTAGTGCTTTATTGTCAGTATGTTACTTTGAATTATTTAATATGAAAGTATATCAATTATGTTACTTTTGCTAAACTCCCCCCGCCGGTGAAAGAATTTTCCGTCATTTATGAGACAGCTTCCCCGCCACTAACTGAATTTTCTGGCTTTCCATGTTTCCACTGTTAAACTTTTTATTTTTATTTTTTTACGCTAGCAGGTTAAGAGTTAATACAAATATTCCAATGTAATCTAAAGCGAGTTAACAGAATAAAGTCTTGACGTTTTTGCTTTCAAAATGGCTAATTTCACCAAAAGTAGCAGCATTGGAGGAGGACCACAACTGCTGAATGTGTTGTTTAGGCCTTTGAATGGCTGCTGTGGACTGTGTCTCAGTATAATGCCATTTCTACTGATTTGTGTCCATGTGATGTGCGTTCTCTAATGTTTGGTATGTGATTCTCCAGCTCATGCGGTGTAATCCATTACAGACTTCCAGTTCAGTCCTGCTACGCCCTAAACAACATGCCATCAAACATCCTTCCACTCTCCAAGCAATGAGCTTGTGTTTAATACCTGAGTCCAGGTGGCATTGCAAACAGCCATTAAATATGAGGGATAGATAAGGTGAGAGATGCTAATGAGCCTGTTACTAGGCGACCACCTGAAGTCGCATGAGGGCACAGATCACTGACAATGACAGAACTCAAGTGTCAAAAGTGAAGATGAGATGATAAGACATACAACAGCAGCAAAATATAGAGTGAAAGACCCTGGAGTGTTTGACAAAGAATAAGCCATTAGCTCAGAGTTGCACAGCGGGGATGACACATGTGTGATGGCTTAAAAGAGCATTTCACAGAACGGCCACAGAACGATTTTATTTCAGATTTAATACTTCATATTATCCTACACCAACCCTGTACCTTTTAATTCTTGCACACATATTCCAGTCAAATACATTACTGTTATTATTTATAGTGTACTTTTATACTTACTTACTTTTATAGTGCATTTTTGAGGCTTGGTAGCACCTGGTCACCATTCACTTTCATTGAATGGAAAAGAAAAACATAAAAATCTCCTTTTGTGTTTAAATGAAGAAAAATGGTCATTTAGGTTTGATATGCCATGAGGGCAAGTAAATGCTGACAGAAATTTTTATTCCTTTATAGACCTCTAGCTGCAGCCTTCTAAAAAGTAAAATAAGGTGGTTCAACTTAATGGATTGAGCAGGACTGACAGTATTGACTGAGTGTGGAAACCATAAACAGAGTGAGAGAATCCAGGAGAGCATAACTTGCAGCTATTCCTTCTCGTGGGTGATGGAAAAGAGAGATAGGGTGAAGGAGAATAAAAGAGAGAGCAAGAGAGGCATATTAGTCTCTATAGTGTTACTGTAAGCAGTGGCTGGTGACAGGGGAAAAAAGGAGAATTATACAACTCAAAACTTTTACATAACACCACAGGTGTCGCCAACATTCCACTGAGAAAGAGAAAATTGAGAAAATTGTGCTCTTGAAGTGCTGGATCTTATAACATCTATTGTATTATAACTAAGACACTCACACATATATACTGATTATATATATATATATATATATATATATATATATATATATATATATATATATATATATATATACACATACATATACAGGTCCTTCTCAAAAAATTAGCATATTGAGAAAGTTCATTATTTTCCATAATGTAATGATAAAAATTAAACTTTCATATGTTTTAGATTCAATGCACACCAACTGAAATATTTCAGGTGTTTTATTATTTTAATACTGATGATTTTGGCATACAGCTCATGAAAACCCCAAATTCCTGTCTCAAAAAATTAGCATATCATGAAAAGGTTCTCTAAACGAGCTATTAACCTAATCATCTGAATCAACTAATTAACTCTAAACACCTGCAAAAGGCTTTTAAAAACTCCCAGCCTGTTTCATTACTCAAAACCGCAATCATCGACCTGACTACTGTCCAGAAGGCCATCATTGACACCCTCAAGCAAGAGGGTAAGACACAGAAAGAAATTTCTGAACAAATAGGCTGTTCCCAGAGTGCTGTATCAAGGCACCTCAGTGGGAAGTCTGTGGGAAGGAAAAAGTGTGGCAAAAACGCTGCACAACGAGAAGAGGTGACCGGACCCTGAGGAAGATTGTGGAGAAGGACTGATTCCAGACCTTGGGGGACCCGCAGAAGCAGTGGACTGAGTCTGGAGTAGAAACATCCAGAGCCACCGTGCACAAGCGTGTGCAGGAAATGGGCTACAGGTGCCGCATTCCCCAGGTCAAGCCACTTTTGAACCAGAAACAGCGGCAAAAGCGCCTGACCTGGGCTACAGAGAAGCAGCACTGGACTGTTGCTCAGTGGTTGCATGTCATTCGGAAATCAAGGTGCCAGAGTCTGGAGGAAGACTGGGGAGAAGGAAATGCCAAGATGCCTGAAGTCCAGTGTCAAGTACCCACAGTCAGTGATGGTCTGGGGTGCCATGTCAGCTGCTGGTGTTGGTTCACTGTTTTATCAAGGGCAGGGTCAATGCAGCTAGCTATCAGGAGATTGGAGCACTTCATGTTTCCATCTGCTGAAAAGCTTTATGGAGATGACGATTTCATTTTTCAGCACGACCTAGCACCTGCTCACAGTGCCAAAACCACTGGTAAATGGTTTACTGACCATGGTATGACTGTGCTCAATTGGCCTGCTAACTCTCCTGACCTGAACCCCATAGAGAATCTGTGGGATATTGTGAAGAGAAAGTTAAGAGACGCAAGACCCAACACTCTGGATGAGCTTAAGGCCGCTATCGAAGCATCCTGGGCCTCCATAACACCTCAGCAGTGCCACAGGCTGATTGCCTCCATGCCACGCCACATTGAAGCAGTCATTTCTGCAAAAGGATTCCCGACCAAGTATTGAGTGCATAACTGAACATAATTATTTGAAGGTTGACTTTTTTTTTGTATTAAAAACACTTCTTTTATTGGTCGGATGAAATATGATAATTTTTTGAGACAGGAATTTTGGGTTTCCATGAGCTGTATGCCAAAATCATCAGTATTAAAACAATAAAAGACCTGAAATATTTCAGTTGGTGTGCAATGAATCTAAAATATATGAAAGTTTAATTTTTATCATTACATTATGGAAAATAATGAACTTTATCACAATATGCTATTTTTTTGAGAAGGACCTGTATATATATATATATATATATATATATATATATATATATATATATATATATATATATATATAGAGAGAGAGAGAGAGAGAGAGAGAGAGAGAGAGAGAGAGAGAGAGAGAGAGAGAGAGAGAGAGAGAGAGAGAGAGAGAGAGAGAGAGAGAGAGAGAGAGAGAGAGAGAGAGAGAGAGAGAGAGAGAAAATTTCCGTCAATGACAAAATTATGTAGATTTTTCAAGTGAATCAACATGGTGGTAAGAAAAGCCAAACAGAAATTTAGGAGTTGCCAGTTACATTTAAACCGGTGCGCACAGAAATTCCTTCTGCATCATTTAGCACTTAAAGGGATACTCCACCGGTTTTTCATATTAAACTGTTATTCCCTTAACTAAGACGAGTTGATACATACCTCTCTCGTCTCAGTGCGTGCACTAGATCGCCCTGTATTGCCGCAAAACTATGTTAGCACTTAGCTTAGCCCAGTGTATTAAATATGGGCCAAAAAGAGAAGCGACCAAACACTTCCTCGTTTTCCCTATTTAAACACAGTTACTCGAGTAGTGTAACTCGACCTAGGCTGGTGACACAAAATAAAACATGTATTTGATGTATTAAATGTATTTTTAAAAATATTTTTAAACCATAGGCAAAAGTTCCTTAAGTGCCTTTTAGCCTGCTTATTTTTGTTCATGGTATCGGGCTACAATTGTGTTTTGCAATGTTTTGCAATAAGGCTTATCTTATTGAAATCGAAATTAGGAATCGATAAGCAGAATCGGAATCGTTACAATTCAAACGATACCCAATCCTACCCTACCCCAATTCTTAATTCAAAATACATCTTCTGGATACCCTGGTTTGTGAACCATTTTTGCTTTTCAATGCAATTCTAAAAGTATTTGCTCAGACTTTTTCACCAATTTTATCCTTAAAAGTAGTTAGGACAGAAATATGAACACACCCACAAGACATCTCCTCACACTCATATACACAATCGGTCACTACATTGAGGTTGCTACCCCTTTGATGGCCCAGGAGGAACTAGTTCAACTCTTGATATATTTCCTGTAAAGGAGAGTCAAACAACCTTTAATATTCGAACAGACAAACACACAGTCCCAGATAAGACTGAAGAGAGCTTTTGTATGTCTGGGCAAGCTGAGCCTATGTCCGTGTGTCTGTCTCTCTCACTGACTTGCAGGAGCAAATACTTCAAAAGAAGTCTGGGATGAATGAAGAGGGTGGGTCACTCTTTCCTCCACACGAGAGCCTGTGAAAGCTCTAAGGCAGATTTAGATTCAGCAACATGCAGGTGGGAGAATGGAGCAGTTTGGAATGGATATACACTACAGCATCCAAAATTATACCAGGAGGGAAGAAGTTTATTTTCACACCAGCTTTGGAGTCCATGTGACAAAATGAACACATTTTCTTGTGCAAGAACAAATACTATGCACAAAGTGCAGCTCTGTGAACTTGCTGATCGATAAATAAAAATATAACTTATAATTTGCCTAAGATTTATCTACAAATTTTACATGCTGTTCTACCACACATTTATGCCCACATGTGTTGGTAATAACAGATTAATCGGGATGCAATCTTTTTGTAAACAAGATCTATTCCAAGATACACATCCGCCCCCTGAGATACTGTAAATGCGAGCAGATTATCTGTGTGCATATTAAATATGCCAGTTTGTGCATGCTGAATATGGGCTGCAGGAATTAACGTCAAGGCAAATAAGGATAAATATCACAATAAGGATAAATATCAAGACCGCACTGAAAGAGGACACTGAGACATGCACATGGAGGTTTAGTCACCTTGGCAGAGCTCAATATTCCACTGCTGCCCTCTAGTGGTGTATTTTTGACAATAGCCAATCTCTCCTGACCACACACCATTACAAATACAGTCTGAGGCATACAGGATGGAATGATTATTGTTATTTATTTCAATGTATTTATTCATAACTGTTTTTAAAAAAAAATACCATTAGCTGAAGGCCAGTTAAGTTGGCCTTGGAAAATACTTGGTAATACTTGGAAAGTAGTTTTTTTTTTTTTCTTCAAGAACAAACATAAAGGAAATAACTTGTTTTTTAGATAAAAAAAAGAAGCAAATATATATATAATATATAAATGTAAAACATTTAGCTGTTGGTCTTACCCTGCTAGCATTTCAAAGATGAGCACACCGAGAGCCCACCAATCCACAGCTCGCCCATGACCTTTACTCTGGATCACTTCAGGAGCCAAATATTCAGGAGTACCACATAGAGTCCAGGTCCTGAAAAGAAAAGAAAGAATAAAATAGTGATGGACAGAGAGAGAGTGGGAGAGAGAGAGAGAAAAATCCTACAGGACCCAAAATACTTTTAGAATAAAGTATATATGAATAATCAAATAATCACTTAAAAATAATCACATTTTTGAAGTTGACCGTGTTTACAGTTAAAGACAAAAAAAATTAAAACAACAACAACAAAAACATTGAGACATTTCTCACGAAATATATTTTATGTTCCACAGAAGAAATAATATTATACAGGTTTGGTGGAGTGACATAATTGATATAGTTAATAATGACAATTTATATTTTTGGATGAACTACACCTTCTTGCTTTCATTAAAGCACACAATGCTCTTTGGGACATCCGAAATTCATGCTAGATTACATCAATCATCGGGTTTTGCCCAAAACGTGGAGTTTATGTCAGCCTAAGTGCTTTGATCAGTTAAGCAAAAACGGGACATTTAAATATGAAACATTCCTAAATTTGTCAGTTTTCTGTTCAAAATGTCACTCAAATTATTACGTTTATAATAACATTGTCACGCAAATTAGATAAATAAATATGCAAAAGACGTCAAGTTTGTATTTATTTGTTTAAAGTACTCAGCCAGTCATTATTGCTAATAATAATGGCAATAATTATTATTGACCGCCAAACTCTTTTCATGCCAGTGCGACTAAATTTTGTTAGAGGTCGCACAAGTGCCACTACCACGTTGCCCAACTGATAAGAAATTCCAGTTACATTCAAGAACTATCAATTGACAAATTAACAACAAATTATCAGCTCGGGGCAATAATAGATGAACAAGAACATGTTTACTTGCGTATGATCTTGAGCATGCAACACAATTACTACATTGCGCTGTGAGATCCAGTGAGAAAGAGTTTGAAATTGCCACAGAATTAATAACATCGCAGCGAGATCTAGTGTGAATCATTAAAATTTGGTGCAGAATTCTCTGTTATAAACCACGGATATAAACAAGTTATATAGGCTTTCCAGTCCACAAATAATTCACCATGAATTTAATATAGTGATGCTAACTGTAAACATGATATTGTGGCAGAAATAGTCAAATGTTTTTACATTATTCATCTCAGGGTTTATACAACCTTTTGAGAGTGAAAGTCAAAAACTGTTCAAGGGCTTTTTAAAGTGCATCACACTTTTTCCAGCCCTTAGATTTACAGATTTATTTTCTCGCTTTTCATTTTACAAATCATTACATTAAAAAATGGATAATACTATTTAGAGATTTGTTAATCTCTACATATTATCCTATTTTAATGTTATTTTTCATGTAATGATTTGTAAAATGAAAAGTTTAAAGATGTAAGAAAACTAACATTCCAGGGTAAACAAACACTTATTAAAAAATATATATATTAGGGAGTGGAAATGGCTAATAAGTAGGAAGTCACAAAGTCTCATGAAAAACAAAAGCTTTTCTTCAAATTGTGACTGAATTACACAAAGCAAGTAGAGAGCACTCATTTTATAATCACTGAAGCTGTCGGTCAGTTCAGTATGATACTATCGAAGAACAATGAGAACAAAATTTGATGGGAGTAGAATATTGAAATTTCCCTACAATAATTGGGTTTTTGCTTGATACAGTTGTTAATAAAAGTTAATTGTATCTGTATCTCAATTCAACCTCAGTGCTTTACAGTCAAATTTCCAAAAAAAACAAACAAAGATTGCAATATTATTACTAGTATCTTTACTTATTAAAGGAACACGCCAACTTGTTGGGACTTTAGCTTATTCACCGTATCCCCCAGAGTTAGATAAGTCCATACATACCCTTTTAATCTCCGTGCGTGCTGTAACTCTGTCTGACGCACCCACCTCTAGCCTAGCTTAGCACAAAGACTGGAAGTAAATGGCTCCAGCTAGCATATTGCTCCCAATAAGTGACAAAATAACGGCAACATTTTCCTATTTATATGTTGTGATTTATATAGTCACAGTGTGTACAAATAATATAATACACAGCCATCTTTTAACCGTGTACATACTGGGAACTATATTCTCAGAAGGCAAAGCGCTGCTACTTGGGTATGTATGTATACGTTTAAAAGATGGCTGTGTCTCATATGACCGTGTTATTTGTACACACTGTGACTATACAAATCACAACATATAAATAGGAAAATGTTGGTGTTAGTTTGTCACTTTTGTCAGTATGCTAGCTGGAGCATTTTACTTGCAGTCTTTGTGCTAAGCTAGGCTAGCGGTGTGTGCGTCAGACAGAGTTACAGCACGCACGGAGATGAAGAAGGTATGTATGGACTTATCTAACTCTGAGGGATACGGTGAATAAGCTAAAGTCCCAAAAAGTCGGCGTGTTCCTTTAACACAGTAATAAATAGAGATACAACCATAGCCATATGACATAGCCCAGCAACTGCTTTGACTGCTGAGATAGCACACAGAGGGGGTGTAATTACAGTACACCTTATGACAGGTGGATATCTGGAACGGATTGTATTGGCTGGTGTACGGTAGAGACAGCATATCCACTTCAAGCCAAGGATACTATAAGTGTAACTGTATATTGAGCTAGAAGCCAGGGTGAAAGCCCACCACACCATGTTTTATTTGTAGTAGAGGGTTTCTGATTACACAGAGAAGTTGCAGCTCCATGGGGTGAAATGACATATCTGTTTGTTTGGGGCCATGGGGCTGGTCAATAAATGAGTCTGTTGACCTGTCCTTCAGCAAATGGCTGCCCTTTGCTTCTTTGTCTGGACCTGGTTAATAGAATTTTAAGATTGTAGCTGTTGATACCAGAATGTCAATAAGGATACGTAAATATGTAAAAGAGCTTTGTAAGTTATGTAAAAGATCAGACAATTGTTGACTAATCATTCTGTATAAAAATTGTAAAACAAAAATGTATTTTGCGCTTGCAGTTTTAACCGAAAAAATAAAATAAAATAAAAGATTCCACTCAACCTTTTGATAGTTTTAGCTTTCAGATCTTCAACCTTTTTCAGCTCATGAATAACTTTATAGAGGACAAAGCATATTGCATGAGTGCTGAATTTTAGGTCATCTAATGGGTAGATAGATTCTTCAAGGGGCGTTTAAATCACATTACAAAAATGGGGTACCTCAGGGTTCAGTGATATACATACATATATATATATATACACATATATATATATATATATATATATATATATATAAGACCTCATCAGCCATACTACTGCTGATGCTATCCTAAAATTGCCATGATGACAGCAGGAAACTTAAATGCAAGAGGGTCTGGAACAGCTTATGCATATCTCTCACAGTATTTCTTTTCCTTATTTTCTTGCTCTCTATTTTAGTCTCTTTCTTTATATTTCTGTGCTCAGCTGTATGGTTTTAATCCTTCTCTCTGTAATAGAGAGGATTAGTCTCCCTTGTGTTAACTGAAGCCTCTCAGTGTCAGTTCACAACAGCATTTCAATGAATCGCAATAGAAGTTTGGTGTGACTTGGTTTTCAATTGGCTCTGATGATTTATGTTTACACTAATTATATCAGACTGCATACTAATCAGAGCAGTGAAGACACGGATCCTGTTATCAAGACCAGTTCCTGTTATTAAGATAAGAACACCTGATGACTCACTTAACAATATGTTTGCCTATATGGCAGTGTTTGTGCGTCTTTTTGACTACAAAATGTAAGCCTGTTTTATTTAAAGGTAGGGTAGTTAATTTCAAAGAGGCTAGCAATAGCAAGCTGGCCTATGAAAGCAATAGATCCCACCCTCCCTTCAAAGAGTCTCCAAAACCATGCCTACTCCAAAAGAATGCGCACAGTAGTCTGCAACGCGTCACAAGAGACAGTGTTAAGTTACCTCATGTCTCAAAGCACATAACATTACAATAATAATGAACGTAAACAACGTATGGAGCTCTTACTTGTACCACCTCACTGGTGCAGTTTAATTTAGGCGTTGATAGTGTTGCAAGAGAAACGCATACATCCGAGTCTGAGAAAGTGAACAGCTCTGGGTAGAACTTCACCGGTTGCAATCTTGTAGTTACGACATGGCGTGAAGGCAGCATAAGCTTGTTGTTTTGGTTCAGGAGGAACTGTAAAGGCCCTGATATATCACGGCACAGATTTGTTTAATTCTTCACTAATAGGGGTAAAACGAAGTTCGAAATTCATGACCCGTGATATACTGTTAGCGACCATCCAAAGATGCCTACACTGCTGAGAGCAGCGTTTAGATTATGTATAGAATATGTAAATATGTGCTGCATTCCAAAATTAACCCCAAACGAACTTCGTTTTGGCCTGATTTTGTTTGAAAGGATCAGTTTGTTCTTCAGTTTCGCTTGAAGTATATCGGGGCCTTAAAAGGTGGCTGCTGTTTGTTTGCAGTGCTCAGTGACTGTCTGTCTACAACTCTGCATAGCCTGTGTGACTGATGACATATGCTGACCTATGCTGACAGGCAGGAAGGAGATCGTATCATCGGAACAAATGCAATGATTGGATAAACATTTTTTTGGTCCTGAGACTTCCATAGAAGATACGTACGAAAGAGTTTATGAAAATAATTGCCTACCCTGCCTTTATCCGTAACTCTTTGTCATTGCTGAAACAAGTGTGTAAACATATCAAAATTCACAGCCGAATTTTCAAAAAGGACCTTTAGGATGTCAATGCTTTTGTGATGGTGACTTTTCTCCTATTCCTTTTTATGTTTTCTTTTTGATTAGCCACTCGAAGCTGTGCAGCTACCGTTTGACAAGTTCCCTCCTTTAACTACAAATACGACCACAATAAGAACCCTGCAATTCATCAGTAACTGTGGAACAACAATAAGCCCTCATGTTGAGCAGATACTCTGACAAGATAACAGAAAAACAGATGAAAATGCCATAATGCGGTCTAAAAAAACCCTGTCATGCCTGTTGTAGGACCAGATTTCCAAATCCTCATCCTGTCCTGATCTTAACAATACAGCCACTTTAACTGGCCATCAATCAAGGCAAACAGCAAATATCCCGGTCTGTAATGCCAAATGAAACTATAGCCACCAGATGGCAATGTTGCCACATGACAATCTGTCTCAACGTTATCTACTCAAAATGGAAAGGCCAAAGCTGTTGCTTGAAGGGACTGCTGTCTTCTACACTGGACTAGTGGCACTGGTTTGAGTTTCTATATGTGGGTCACTTGCGCATCACAGTCAGGCCCTCGTTGTACTGGGCCCTGTCCCCATGTACAGAGAAACAGAATCATAACCCATTATGCATACACACCAGAGAGGTCATGGGTTTCTCTGAAAAAGCACTGACTGCAGTACTCTGCACTGCAGATGGATACACACAAACAATCAAACAAACAAACAAACAAACAAACAAACAAACAAACAAACAAAATCTCTCATTCTTTTTTATTTGAAAGATAATATAAGGCGGCACAACCAGAGGGATTTCAATTTCAACAAGGTTACTCTCTTTTTTTCATAATTGTCTGTGCCACTCTCATTCAGAATTAATAACGGTAGGTTGGTGGATGCTCTGGAGCCAAACAAAGACGCTTTTTTTTTTTTAAAGAGGCTCATATTAGGACAGCTTTCATACCCACAGAGAATCACTTCTATATGACTTTTGTAGGGGAAGTCAGACCGTATGAGTGAAGAATAAAGGAAGAGGGATTTTGAAGGATGAAGAGTGACGTGTCACGTGGCAGTTCGTTTCTGATCCCATTCTACATATTCATTCCCTAACATCACAGCTGAGATTCTGTAAAAAACTGAAATTAATTTGATCGACTACAGAATTTCAGCAATGCAGGACGTATGGTTTACATTATTTATTACATAATTTGACAATGAAAACACTAGGAATGTTCAAATGCCATGAAAAGAATGTAAAAATTCTGGAGCATGCCTAATCCAATCTTAAAATCAACTATAATCATCAAGGACGCACACTTCAGATAACTGCTGCTCAGCTATTTCTCTCTCTGGTTTGTGCATTTACAAATAACTTCAAAAGATTTCACAACATCAATAGACCCATCTAGAGTAGGTGTTGGGTAAGTTACTCAAAAAGTAACAAAGTCTACTAAAAAGTACATGGTCACACTTTAGACTAGGGTCCAATTCTAACTATTAACTACGATTTGTGCCTCAATAAACTCCTAATTACTGTTTATTAATAGTTAGTAAGGAGTTGTTAAGTTTAGGTACATGGTAGGATTAAGGGATGTAGAATATTGTCATGCAAAATAAGGCATTAATATGTGATTTATAAGTACGAACAGACAGCAAGAATCCTAGTAATATGCATGCTAATAAGCAACAGGTTAATAGTGAGAATTGGACCCTAAACTAATGTGTTACTAAGTAATAGCTTCTTATTACATCTTCAACAGTGTAATTAGATTACTGTTCTAACTACCCTCTCTAAAAAGGATTTATCACCCATATCAACCTCGACTAGTTGAACATGAAACTGCTCTTTTAATTATTTTAAATAAATAATATAAAATTGCATACATTATTTTTGAACTGACTAAAGAATTTAAAGGGAGAAGGTTAAATTAAAAACATACATGTTAATATATTACACATAAAATGTTGATGTTAAATCACCTATTGTTTTATATAGAACTGTTCTATAGTCTATACAGCAACCCTCTACATTGAAAGCAAATTACTCAACATATGCGACCAATTTACATGTTAGGTGACTAAAAATGTCTTTAAATAGCCAATGGCTAGTAAATTATATGATTTCAGTCACCTGTGATTGAGTTAGAGAGAAAAAATAAGTTTAGCACAGATATTTTCATTGCCTGCTGAGCTTTATGCACCAACGCTTGGCAAAGAGCAGAGCACCCTTTGTCACTTTCTCTTACACGCGCGCACATCATTGTTAGAGAAAGAAACAGGCTTTTACACATGCCATTTAAAGAAAAATGACACGCTAGATTTAAGTGCAGGACTCGACAAGACTGCATGATGACCAAGAGTTGACAGAACTGTCATGAACTGTTCCGATCGGGCCAGTGCGGCATCTTCATGGAAGTTGATCATTTGCACATGTTTTTTAGACTTGCCTATTTAAACATTCAAGCTCAAGAAGACAAGAAAGATAACTCGCATGCATCTGAGAGGACGCAAATACTGATTTGAGCTTGTTCACATCTTGTGAACGCAAACAGTTGATAGTAAACGCATGTGTAACATTATCAGTATATTGGATCCGTGCATCCGTGCTCTGATCGATTGCTCCTGTCTGCCTTCCTGCCTGCTGTGAGTTTGTTTGCGTCGAGGCTGTAAGCTCTACGCCTCGTATTAGCTTTGTATTTCTTTCTGTTTTGAACCATCATTTACTATCATTCCTAGTTGTTTATATTACTAAATATAGTTTACCCACCATCTCAGATTAACCTTACATCGCTAGCTTCCGTTATTGTTAGCACAGAACGCGTGTCTACGCGCCACCCGCGCTCATTTATTTATTATTTATTTTCTCTCGCGCGCCCGCGCCTTTGAGTTAATAAAAGCCCAGGTAAGTAAGAATCAGTCAACACAAACGGTGAGTAATGTCTTGTCCTGTTATTGTCACCTGTGTCACATGTCATATGTTTAGTGTAGCCTTCTCCGATGGCAATATAGGATTTATTTGTGATAAATGCAAGGAGACAGTCAGGCTGACGGAGAAGATTTCAGAGCTAGAGACACGCATCCAAACTTTAATTGAGGATAGTAAGGATAGTACTAGAGCTTTAGATACTATTTTGGATGCGCCTAGCATAGTGAACTCTGTACATGATTCGGTTCCGGCTGAAGTAGAGCCCAGGCAGCAGGGCAGATGGGTGACCGTGAGAGATCGCTCTAGTCGCGGATTAAAAAAACCACCCTTCCGTTCCGATTACCATAACAAATCGATTTGCCCCACTCAGTGAAACACCCACTGAGAATTCTGTTGATTGTGCCCTGGTAATTGGTGATTCGATCACACGGAACGTGAAAATAGAGACACCAGCCACCATAGTCACATGTTTGCCGGGAGCCAGAGCGCCTGACATCAAAGCAAATTTAAAAGTGCTGGCTAATGCTAATCGTAAATTCTCTAAGATCATTATTCATGTCGGCACTAATGATGTTCGACTCCGCCAGTCGGAGATCACCAAAATTAATATTAAAGAGGTGTGTAAACTCGCAAGTACGATGTCAGGCACTGTAATTTTCTCTGGCCCCCTTCCTGTTCGCAGGAGTGATGAGATAGTTAGCAGATTGGCCTCACTCAATGGTTGGTTGTCTAAGTGGTGTCCGTTGAATAATATAGAATTCATAGACAATTGGAAAAGTTTTTGGGGCAAGCCTGACCTGTTGAAAAGAGATGGTGTTCATCCCTCCTGGGATGGTGCTGCTCTTCTCTCTAGTAATATGGCACATAGTCTTAGAGCTAAAACATGACAATCTGGGGCTCAGGTCAGGAAGCAGACAGACTGGCTAAACCGACCGTCTGCTAGCGGCCTCGCGTCACCAAGGTCAGATAAATCCCATCACATAGAGCCTCTTTCACCTAGATATCATCATATAGAGACTGTGTCTGTTCCCCGAATTTGGAAATCCAAAAAACGTCAGGTAAAAAATTTAATTGATGTTCAACAAATAAAAAACAGATATAATACAGATGAACAAATGATAAAGCTTGGGTTGCTGAATATTCGATCCCTTACTTCAAAATCGCTCATAGTTAATGATATGATTTCAAGTTATAATCTAGATGTGCTGTGTTTGACAGAAACCTGGCTAAAACCAAACGATTACATTACTTTAAATGAGTCAACCCCACAAGATTACTGTTATAAACATGAACCTCGTCTAAAACGCAAAGGGGGAGGTGTTGCTGTAATTTATAGTAATATTTTCAAAACCACTAAGAAATCTATTTTTAAATATACTTCTTTTGAAGTGTTGGTGCTTAATGTAAAAATATATAGTGTAAACGATAAATCACGTTTGAGATTTCTGCTGGCTACTGTATACAGGCCACCAGGGCACCATAAAGATTTTATCAAAGAATTTGCGGACTTTCTATCAGAATTAGTATTGGCTAACGATAAAGTACTAATTGTTGGTGATTTTAATATACATGTAGATAATGAAAAAGATGCATTGGGATTGGCACTTAAAGACATTGTAAACTCAATTGGAGTTAGACAACACGTGTCAGGACCCACTCATTGTCGTACTCATACTCTAGATCTAATATTATCACATGGAATAGATGTTGATGCCGTTGAAATTCTGCAGCAGAGCGATGACATCTCAGACCATTATCTAGTCTCATGTAAATTACATTTAGCCAAGGCTGCAAAGCCGACTCTGTGTTATAAATATGTTAGACCTATAACTTCTGCCACTAAAGATTGCTTTATCAATAATCTTCCTAATAAGTTTCATCATCTCAGCATCCCGGATAGCTTAGAAGAACTCGATATTGCAACAGAAACTTTTAACTCTCTCTTTTCCAGCACTTTAGACGCAGTTGCTCCGTTGCGCTTAAAGAAGATTAAAGAAAATAGTCCAACGCCGTGGTACAACGAGCACACTAAGGCCCTTAAGAGAGCAGCCAGAAAAATGGAGCGCAACTGGAAGAAAACAAAACTAGAGGTATTTCGGATTTCATGGAAAGAGAGCTCGATTGCTTACAGAGAGGCTTTAAAAGCTGCTAGATCTGCTTATTTTTCAACCCTATTAGAAGAAAATAAACATAATCCTAGGTATTTATTTGAAACAGTGGCTAAACTAACGAAAAAGAAAGCTTTAAGCACAGAAGTTTCCAAGCAACACAGCAGTAATGACTTTATGAACTTCTTCACTTATAAGATTGATAATATCAGGGACAAAATTATAACTATGCAACCGTCTACTACAGTATCGCATCAGGGAGTGCATTGTAGTCTCCCTGAGGAAAAATTGTTTTCATTTGTTGCTATAGGAGAGGAAGATTTCTGCAAACTCGTTAATTCATCTAAATCGACAACTTGTATGTTAGACCCTATACCGACTAAGCTACTGAAAGAGATGCTTCCAGAGATCATAGATCCTCTTCTTAATATCATTAATTCGTCTTTGTCTCTAGGATATGTACCAAAAACCTTTAAGCTGGCTATGATAAAACCGCTTGTTAAAAAAACGCAACTTGATCCTTCAGAATTAGTCAATTACAGGCCGATCTCAAATCTGCCTTTTCTGTCAAAGATATTAGAAAAAGCAGTATCCTCACAACTGTGTTCCTTTCTTGAAAGAAATGATATTTGCGAGGATTTTCAGTCAGGATTTAGACCGCACCATAGTACTGAGACAGCTCTCATTAGAGTTACAAATGATTTACTTTTATCATCCGATCGTGGTTGTATCTCTCTATTAGTGTTACTTGATCTTAGTGCTGCATTTGACACAATTGACCACAACATTCTTTTAAATAGACTGGAAAACTATGTTGGCATTAGTGGAATTGCACTAGCATGGTTTAAATCATACTTATCTGACCGTTATCAGTTTGTAGCAGTAAATGAAGAGATGTCTTATCGATCACAAGTTCAGTATGGCGTACCACAAGGCTCAGTACTAGGACCGCTGCTGTTCACTCTGTACATGCTACCATTAGGACATATCATTAGGAAACATGGAATTAGCTTTCATTGTTATGCCGATGATACTCAGCTGTATATTTCTTCAAAACCTAACGAAACTTACCAATTCACAAAATTAACGGAATGCATAGCTGATATAAAAAATTGGATGACTAGTAATTTCCTACGACTAAACTCTGAAAAAACAGAGATTCTAATTATTGGACAAAAAACTTCCACACGTAATAACCTAGAATACTGTCTAACCCTTGATGGCTGCTCTGTTAAGTCTTCGTCGTCGGTTAGGAACCTGGGTGTGCTCTTTGATAGCAATCTTTCATTTGAAAGTCATGTGTCTAGTATCTGTAAAACCGCATTTTTCCATCTTAAAAATATATCTAAATTACGACATATGCTCTCATTAACAAATGCGGAACAATTAGTTCATGCTTTCATGACAACAAGACTAGATTATTGTAATGCTCTACTGGGTGGTTGCCCTGCACGCTTAATAAATAAACTACAGCTGGTCCAAAACGCAGCCGCTCGAGTTCTTACTAGAACCAGGAAATATGACCATATTAGCCCGGTTCTGTCAACACTGCATTGGCTGCCTATTAAACATCGTATAAATTTTAAAATATTGTTGATTACTTACAAAGCACTAAATGGTTTAGCTCCGCAGTACTTGAGCGAGCTCTTAACGCATTATAGTCCTTCACGTCTATTGCGATCTCAAAATTCGGGCCAGTTGATAATACCTAGAATTTCAAAATCGACTGCGGGCGGTAGATCCTTTTCCTATTTAGCACCAAAACTTTGGAACAGTCTTCCTACCATTGTCCGGGAAGCAGACACACTCTGTCAGTTCAAAGCTAGACTAAAAACACATCTCTTTGACCTAGCATACACATAATATATTATAGACTTCTATAATTCAATGTTAGGCTGCATAGATTAGGTCAGCCGGAACTGGGAACACTTCCCTTAAATCCTGAGGTACTCGTTACATCATCATAAGAAGAATGGCATCTACGCTAATTTTAGTGTCTTTGTTTATCCCGAGGTTTTCCCGCAGCCGACCGGATCCAGGCCGTATCCAGGCCGTATCCAGATCTGACTAGGAGCTTTGCCTGGACCCGATGACAACGCAGTGCTGAAGTGCCAACTAGCCTCTCCCTATGGAGGATCCCTTTCCCACTCTACAGATAAAATGTTGTGATTCCGGTTCGCGTACCCAACCCGAAGTGATAAAATAAAACAAAATTCTGTATCAAATTACAGTTACTGTAAATCCGGCCTCTAGTTCATAAACGCCAGAGGAGAACTGGCCCCCGACTGAGCCTGGGTTCTCCCAAGGTTTTTTTTTCTCCATTAGGTCACCTGATGGAGTTTTAGGACACCAGTAGGTCACTTGATGGAGTTTTTCGGTTCCTTGCCACTGTTGCCTTTGGCTTGCTCAGTTGGGGATATTCAAAATAATTAGCCAAGCATTATTACCATTGATCAGCCCTACCGAACGTGGATGTTTTTTCACTAAGAAACAAACATTATGTTATTTGATTGATATTGTGAAGCTGCTTTGATGCAATTTATATTGTGAAAAGCGCTATATAAATACACTTGACATTGTTATAAAGTGACAGCAGCCTAATATACCTAATGCTGTCTGTGTTTTTAATGTTAATCAAACAACAAAAGAACTGCAAAAAAACTCCATGCTCTTGACTAAATAACTTTGTAACTTGAATAAGGATTAATCCATTTTTAATTTATACAGTGAAGACTATGCAGTGTTATTTTACATGTGATTACTTTATTCAATTTCTGTACCTGATCTATCTAATCTAGATCTACCAGAAAAACATAAAAAGCTATTTACATTTGTATCTTTAACCCTCTGTTGTCGGCAATCACTCCGGCGTGATCAGCTCGCTTTTTTTCTTATCCGTGCAAAAGAGACTCAAAATACTCTGTTGATTTTGAGAAAAAATAGTGTCTATTTTTTTGTGTATACAACACAAAGTGTTGTGCTTTTTGCCAAATAAAGAAAAATAAACATGATGTCAGTGAAGTCCGAAAATTAACTTGTCACAGTGTCTGGTTGTGAGTAGAGTAACGGATCCAGTTGAGGAATAGGTAAGTTCTTTATTTTCAAGTGCTTTGTTCTAATCGCAATATGGAATAGTGTCTGTAAATGCAAAATTACTCTTTTGTTTTCGCGTTTTTGTGTGTGAATGAATGAACAGCTTTTACTTAACTATATTATACCTAACCAAAACTTTCTGTAAATACAGTATGAGAATTAACTCCACAATTACTAGAAATATTTACCTTGGATATCATACAATTTGCAAGCAAAATTTGTGAAAAAATAAAATAAAATAAAAAATAATCGAGATGTTTCCAACTATGAACCAATTTTGTATTCTATATGAAGAGCTCTTTTCCAAAATATGAGTTGTCATTTTGCTGTGTTCTGAACCTATTCACTGCTCCATCAATGTGTCATGCCAAATCGCTATATTTCCTTGTTTAAATCCAGGCAATTGGTTGATGAAAAAATTATTAAAATTAAGATACAATTTATACAGAACGAAATTCACTTTAAAGAAAGGCTTTCTACAAAACAAAACTTAATCAAGTGGCCAAAATCATCCATTTTTAGATTTTTCTTTTGTGGATTTATAGCGTTTTGAAAAAAAAAATACTTTGAATTTATCATCAACAATATTGTTGTTTGATTTAATAATCATTGTTCAACATGTTCAGACTGAGAGGAAAAAAACATTTTAACAGGCTAAACTGAATATTCACAAAATGTGTGGGTCTAGGTAAAAAAAATAATTTTCCTGAAAACTATTGAAACGGATTTATCACGTTTTGTAAAAGAGCTCCTCATATATATATATATATATATATATATATATATTTTTGTCCTTGCATTCTTTCTTGTGGCTCAGTGACACACCTGAATGAAAGGCTCATTATGCAGGTCTTCTCAGGTGTGAATCTGCATTATTCATGATCCACCACACCCCTACGCATATTAGCTTTCCAAACAAAAAGTGTCTTACAAAATTACAATGTATTGTTTTATGTGAATGATTAGGCAGGATGATTTTCAGATCATTTTGAAGCAAAAATCTAGGCGACAAGATCCATTAGTCAAAAGTCTTGTGGACACATATTTAGTATGTTTTGTGGCCTTATTTCAGAAACTGTCATTTTGATTTTTTTTAATAACCATGCATAAACATTCTCTCAAAGAGACAAACACATATTGCTCACATATTATGGTAGCCCTGTTTGTGCTGAATAGAGTGCAATTACACCTTTGCCAGTAATTTGTTTATAAGCAACTGAAAAAAACACAAATGTCAGGGCATGTCAAAACATCTCAAGGACCCCCCAAAACACCTTAATCTATTGTTTTTATTTGTGCTATTGCTTGTAGTTTGATTACGTGTTCTTATTTTATTACAGACTGTTTACTTGTCTTTAATAGAGTTTGCAATTTATATTTTATATGATATTTATGTAGAATTTTTTTTCATTTGCATTGTTATTGCATTTCATGTAAAAAGTCTGGCGAGTAAAATAAAAAAATGTACTAGCCAATGGTGACTCGAGCTGCAGTGTGTCCATAGAGGGTTAATTTAATGCAATTACATGAGAAGTAACAGTAATTAAAGGCATAGTTCACCCAAAAATGAAAATTCTGTCACCAATTGCTCAACCTCACGTCGTTCCAAATCCATATGACATTTGTTCATTTTTTAAACACAAATGGATATATTTGAATTAAAACTGAGAAATTTCGGCCCCTCCATCGACAGTCCATGGAATTACCACTTTGACGCCTCAAAAGTTTATAAAGGGGTCGTAAAACGAATCCATATGAATTGAGTAGTTTAGTCCTAATTTTCTGAAGAGACACGGTCACTTTATGTGATAAACATTTAATTTAGGCTTTTATTCACATATAAACATTTATCAACGCACAGATCAGATACGGTAAATGAGGTTCATGCTTTTGTTACGCAGCAGGATTGAGTTTCTGTTTATGTTTGCTGATCAATGATTATATGTGAATTAAAGCCTACATTTAATCTGTTCATTATATAAAGCAATCAAGAAAATTTGTACAAAACCACTCAATTCATATTAATTAGTTTTTACGATCTCTTTATAAACTTTTTGAAGCAACAAATTGGTAGTTGCGTGGACTGTCAACGGAGGGACAGAAATCGCTCAGATTTTATTCATTTCGAAGATGAACGAAAGTCTTACAGGTTTGGTACGACATGAGGGTGAGTAATTGATGACAATTAATTTTTTCTAATTTTGAGTGAACTAACCCTTTAAATTACAAAAGAATTATCTACTTTTCAAAGGAAAATTACTTGTAATGCATTACACCCAACAATGCTAATAGTGTATTAAGCAGAAATTGCATATTTCAATGTACTAATGCACCAATGCCATTTTTAGAGACTAAACGTGAGAACCTACAACTGTCTGCAGCTCTAATCCTTCACGGTATTGGCTTTCGGACTCTGAGCACTTTAACGAGTATATAAGCACATGATTCAACCTTATATTAATTCTATGACCATTTCCAAAAAACTATTTTCTATATTGATAATAGTAATACATTGATAATAGTAATACATTTCTTGTTTCTTGAGCACCAAAACATATTAGAATGATTTCTGAAGGATCATGTGACACTGAAGACGGGAGTAATGGCTGCTGAAAATTTATGTTTGCCATCACAGGAATAAAAAATAGAAAACATTAAATTGTAATAATATTTCACAAAATTGTAATCTACAGCCTTGCCATCTACAGACTTCTTTCAAAAAAAAATCTTACCAGCCACAAACTTCTGAACAGTATATATACTGTATATTGCATGTACACAAATATTGTATAGATAACCAATGAAAACATACCTTTCTGTGAGCTTTTTAGCAAACCCGAAATCTGTCAGTCGAATGTGCCCCTCGCTGTCCAGCAGTATATTCTCAGGTTTCAGGTCTCTGTAGACTATTTCTTTGGAGTGAAGATATTCAATGGCGCACACTATTTCAGTGGAGTAAAACATTCCAGTGCTGTTACTGAAACGTCCTCGGCTGCGTAAATAGCTGAAGAGTTCACCACCATTCACGTATTCCATCAACATGTACAGCAAGCGATCATCATGATGCGTCCAGTACCTGAAAAAATATCCACATCATATTTACATGTGATTTGGTCATACATCAGTCATACTTATACTTGCCATGAGCTTGGAGGCAGACAGGCTATACATTATACATACATTATGACTTAAATTACAAAAGCATTACACAATTATATGAATACAATTTTATTAATTAATTGTATTAACTTTTCAAGGTCAAGAAATCATACTTTTAAAATTAGGCTACCTCATATATCCCGGTTTTCCCTAATATATCCCTAGTTTTTCAACAAAAAAAACCTTATTGAATTGAAATAAGAAATATCTTGATTTTTTCTTAGTCCCCCTGGTTGAGAACCACTAGTATAGATCAGTATCTATATTTAATAATAGGTTTAAAGATAAAAAATTCAATGTTCTTCTGAATTGACTAAAATGATTGTATCAGGTCAAAAAACATTTAACATTGATATGTTTGGTACTTCAGCACATTTAAATGTTTATACAGCACACTCAAATGTTTATACAGATCATAACCCAGTGCAATTCTGTTAGCCTATTTGTTAATGTTGTGTAGTATTCACTCACAGTCTGACAAGGAAAGGATGGTTCACCTCCGTCAAAACCTCTTTCTCATTATGTACGTGTTGCTCCTGCTTTAGACGAATAACATCTGGGATCTTCATCGCCTTCAGAGCAAAGAAACCTCTTGTCTTTTTATCCTTCACCAGAAAAACCCTTCCAAAGGTTCCTGTACCTGCAACAATGTGGAGAACTGGCATAATGAGAATGGCTACATTGCAAAAATTACATAATAGCCTCAACAGAAACTTAATTCACATTGGACCCAAAATGTATTAGACTTAAGCTACTTACGACCACTATCCCATTTTTTAAATAATGAGACTACAGAAGCATGTTTGTGTTTGTTCTCCACAGAGCTCAATTCTCCACAGATGAATGGCACTCAGAGCAGGGAGCGTAAAACTCTCAAAGATGACCCACCTCAAAGAAGTCTTTGATTTCTACTGTATGGGGACACTTGTTTCAGTGGGTAAAATATCTTACGCTACACACGTATGATCAATGGCAACAGAGACAGCTCTCAAGCTGAGGGAGCAGGGCACCTTTAACCACCCACCAAATTAAAGGCTACTCAGTCTCACCGGAGCGCTGTTACAAGCTTGACAGGTCAATACCAACAACAAGATACAACTCGACAGGCTATTTGGACCAATACCCTATTATATGCTCTTAGACCTAAGCCTCACACTAAATGCATTACTAATCCTTGATGATAAACCAAGCATAACCTGAAAGCATAGTAAGCAAAAAAAGCCCTGTTGTGAGTACGTGTGGAGTGGCATTCTCTGCAGGTACTATTAGCACTCGGCTCAAGAGGCGGAAAACCACAGTCATGCAGATACCGAAAACAGGCTTGTGTTTTATTTGTTTAACCAAACTTCCGCTTCAGAAATACTTCTAAAGTAGAATGCACACCTGAGACAGAACAAACATCCCTAACAATCTGAGAGATATCACTATAAAGAAGAAAGAAAAAAGAAATGCCTTCTGATTGACACTACCATTCATATGGTTAGGGGCAGCAATATTTCTATTTCAAATAAAGTGTTCTTTTGAACTTTCTATTTATCAAAAAAAAAAAAGAAGCATAGCAGTTTTTAACATTCATGATAAAAAGAAATGTTTTTTTTAGCACTAAATCAGAATATTATAATGATTTCTGAAGGATCATGTGACACTGAACACTGGAGTAATTGCTGCTGAAAATTCAGTCAGTTTAATATAATTTAGGCTATATATAATAGCAGTTTAATGTAATTAAAGGGATAGTTCACCCAAAGTTGAAAATTATGTCATTACTCGTTCTAAATTTGTAAGAATCTTCGGAACACAAATGAAGATGTGTTTGATGAAATCTGATACCTTTCAGTCCCTGCAACTACCACTTGACCCTACAAACGTTCATAAAGAGGTCGTAAAACTAATCCATATGAATTGATCGGTTTAGTCCAAATTTTCTGAAGAGATAGAATTCGCTTTATATAATGAACAGATTTCATTTAGGCTTTTATTCACATTTAAGTGAACAGTGAACATAAACAGAAGCTCAACTGAACCTGCTTGTTGCACGAGAACAAACTTCATTGATCATAACTTCAACTGGAACTTCACTAATTATAAGCTCAAATGTGCTGCGTAACACGAAAATAAACCTAATTGGTTCTTGCATGTCAAGCGAACATCCTTGAGCTTACGTTTACCACAACTGATGTGAGAGTTGATGAATGTTTAAGTGAATAAAAGCCTAAATTCAATCTGCTCATCATATTAAGTGATTGTTTCTTCAGAAAATTTGGATTAGTTTTGCAATCTCTTTATGAACTTTTAAGCGTCAAAGAGTCAGTTGCGTAGCTGTCAATGGAGGGACAGAAAGCTCTCAGAACTCATTAAAAAATATCTTCATTTGTGTTCTGAAGATGAACGAAAGTCTTACATGTTTGGAACAACATGAGTGTGAGTAATTAATGTAAGTAATTAGCTATCCCTTTAATATAATTTAAGATTAGATGACTTACTGTATATATAGCCCTACACTATACTGTATATAGTATACAAATTTAAGGCAGCAACAGAACTTAAGTTTTTTTTACAGTGAAATAGAAAAACATTTGAATATATATTAAAACATAAAACAGTTATTAAAATTGTAACAATATGTTATAATATTCTTGTGAATTAAATCTATTAAACTTTTGAACAGTGTATTTTTTTTAGCTATATATGCAATAAAAAGCTATATTTATAAATACATTTCACAAAGGTATACAATTAAACAATAAAAACAAAACAAAAACTAACTTGATAAGATCTTTAAGTTTGATATTTGATAAAGGTTCTTAACATTTTACCACATTTATTAATGCAATTTCTGAAAACTATTTCATAAAACTGTTGCCTAATATTACAATGAGGACAATATAGTTCTGAGACTCTTATTCCATGTACAGTAACAATGAAAGTGCAAATGTCAAAAGAAAGTTATATTTCATGACACAAGCCAACAAATAGAACTAGGAGCAAAATGTGTAATGTTGTACTGATCACAGAACTAAGCTATGCACAAAGTGTTCATAACAGGGTAGTTTCAGACGACCTACATTTCCTTGTAGTTGCATTCGAGTTACAACATACAACGTCGGAATAACTGACATGGAATGTTGCCATTCAACACGTTTACCTCACACAAGGAATCTTTGTTCAGAGACCACTATGTTGACATGGTTACACAACCATGGAAGAAAACAAATTCCTTGGCTGTCAGTAGGGAGGAGACGGGATTGGTAACGTGAAGTAAGACACTAGTGACGATGACACATTATTAGATCATGTTTCCTGCCAGATACAGGGAAATCGTATTATACTAGCTATATTTTCAAAACTTCAAACATTATATAACTATTATATAAATTATATTAGATTTTATTTATATCTCGATATAACGATGTATAGTTACATCATTACATGGAAAGGTAATATCCAAAAAAGCATAATAGTGCCATTTAAAGTTCAAAACATGGACTTAATAATGTATTTTGTTTTCATAAACCTTGCTGAGGTCTGCCTTAAAATGCAAATTCAGGTTCTACAACATTTTTATATAGATGCGCAATCAAAAATATACTTTTGTGCCATGATCAAATAACTTGTGACTGTGACAGTTTAGCTGATAAGCCAACAGCAACCATGTGTTAAAGGAAAAATATGATATGAATCATGTTTTAAGAAACATAAAATAAATATAAATAATATTCCAGCAGCTCAGATATCAGAGAAAACGTGATGACACAGTAAGATGCATAGCTCAAATTTATTTGTGTTTTTTATAGGCTATTCATATATATTTTTGGTTCTTTGAAGAATTGATACATTCAATACAATGCAATGCCAAGTGTCAATGCACTGAAAAAAATAATAAAACAAGAAATATGAGCTTTCCCTCTACTTTAATTTAGAATAAACCACAAATGGATTTAGAGCAGTGGTTCCACCTCAGAAAATATTTGGCTCTCCAAGTACCACCATAATGACCCATGTAAAAATACAGTAGTGTAGTAGGCCTAACTATTCAGCTATAGTTATGCACATTTCAAAAATGAGGCAGTTTTATTTCTAATAAGAATATTTATTATTGTCAGCCACTTTAAACATTCTAAAAACATAGTTTGAATATTAACACTCCACTGTGCTGCTTACATACAGGTAAATAAAACTTAAATAATGATTCAATTAAAATTGCACCTAAAAGTGAAATAAAAACTGCACTGTACTTAAAATATGAAGTAAAAAAAAGTACTTTACTTAATTAAAAAAAATGAACACAGGCTGTGTATTCATATTTAATCTTTTTACACAATATTTAAAATATTCTGGCTGACCCCTGTGGATTTGTCAAGGTGATCGTTATTTAGAACTTATCACTTTATAGAGTGCCGAAGTTATGACGTCACTTTGCAGGCCAAAACGCGAGTTAGCATTTTTAGCACTTCCGGTTCCCTCGCCCTAAAGTCTATAGGTTTTCCGCTAAATTGCCTGAAATAAGGTCTGTGGTTAACAAAGCCTCTAAATATTTTCACGTTTTGATCTATGCCATAAAACACACCAGTTATAACCTGCTTGTGGTTTTTTAAACTTTATTGTGTCTTAATCTTATATCTGACGGCTTTTATTCTTAGGCTTCAAATTGCTATAGTTATAATTGTTATGGCATTATAGTTATCCATTTTACCCTCTTAGAAAAGAGCCACATATTATTTTATGTCATTTGTGACACATTTTGTGTCGTCTTTAGTTAAGGCTCCAGGGACCAGCCAAGACTGATCACACCTGTTTGATAGTACGTGCGAAATTCAGTGATTCCTCTGCGTACCACTAAAGGGAGCCTGCGTATCACCAGTGGTAAGCTCGTGGTAAGATCGATTACTCCTGTCTGTCTTGCTTTTGCACACTAAAAACAGCTGGGTTATTTCATCTACCCAACCGCTGGGTTATGAAATGTTTTACGCATTATGGGTTATTTATATGGAATTTGGGTTATTTTGTGCAACTCAACTGCGTTGAGTCAAAATCCATCAACCCAACATACATCGGTTGACCCAGCATGTGGGTTGTTTGTGCTTCAAACGTCATCACATCATCACCAGAGTCCACACACCGAGCGCTCGTCACAGCAGAGAACTTGACTGGTCATCCAGCGAGGCAAATAAATAATAAAAGGTTTGTCTACACTACGTCTAATTCACTTTGTCTGTGTTGCATTACATATTAAAGTAGTATCTTTATATTGTCGAGGTCGAGGCCATTGTTGGTTTGGCTAACAACGTAGCTAACGTTAGCCATTTAGCCGTTATCATGGAGGCACAGATAGCCTACAGCTGATCCGTTTGGTCTGAATTATATTAATGAATTAATGAAACAAGTTCATAATGCCCATGGCATGGGAAGGGCAGGGCTGGACTGGGATGAAAAATCGGCCCTGGCATTTTGGCCCAGACTGGCCCACTACATATGATCATGAACACAACTGATCTTTGCACGCCCTTGAATATGTATGCCAACTCCAATTCCTTAAAACCACTAATGCCATGTAATGAGTGACTAGGAATGAGTAAGAGTTAACAGATGAAATAACTACTAGTTGTAAAATACTATTGAACTACACTCCACAGTGATGAATCCTAAAACAAGCTACAGTATGAGTTGCATTGGCATAGCAATACCAGTGTTTCACACAGGAATTTTGGTAAATCTGTGGTGGGTGTACCTTGATCCACAAAATGTTGTGCTTTTTAATGTTAAATTCATCCATCTGGTGCACTTTGAGAGTTCAAAATTAAGAGCTCCAACCCATATACTCATTGTGCAAATTGAACAAAGAAAAACTCAAACCTCTTTTAGTTTAGTTGTGATATAGTGTCTGTCTACATTACACTACTACATAGCCTAGTAATAGTTGTAATATTAATCCCATGACAATAATATAAATATTAAACAAATGCACTGAAAAATAAAATAAACTTTCATAAGTAGTTTTGTACTAATTTCTATACTTTTAACACATGATCTCTTATTTTGGCGGAAAACATGGTTTCCAAACGCGTCTCATTACAATTCTAGTAAAATGCGTAATCATCAACTATGCAGATGTGGAAATAATGCCTGGGTAATGGGTTCTACACTCATAGCCTATAAGTGTTAAAGTAGCCTAGTTCTGCTTACCACAGTTCTCTACACTCACTAATTTCTCTCCTGATCCTCCTCACTATCCTCATCAGCTACTTGAAGGGCCTGTTTCTTTTTTTCCCCACGCTATTTCTCTGCACATTCCTTGCGTTTCTTCTCCATTGCTCGGACTATTTAAACAGATACACACTAATACTGCCATTTCTCGGCCCACCGGGAAAGTGCCCGGTTAGCCTGTTTATTCGCCAGGCTAATTTGCCAGCTGTTTCAAGCTAGCCAGGTGATTCGCCAGTTTACTAGCCAACAGGCTGTCAGTTAGTTGCTTTGCTAGCTATATTATTTTAACTGGCTATAAATGAACGCACTTGTTTTTCCTGAAGTTTTAAATGTGAAATGTGAAGGCATAACACAATGTCTGACTGATTAAAATATGTAAAAAGAGAAAATATGAGATAACCTGATATGTCTGACTAAATGCATTTATTTAAGTAATGTGGTGACCCACAATAGATAAGAACAAATTCTTATTTAAAATGGTGGCCTGGCAAACAAGGGCCAGTTGAGTGAAGGGTTAAGAAATATATAATAAAAAGTTTGGGAACCACTGCTGTAGACTGTTAGGCTATACTGTTATGTCTTGAAGGCTATGCTGTGAGCAGCCACAAATATTCTTGTGAAGTAAATACATAGACAATTTACATGTATGCAATTTGTCATTTGAATTGTATAGGGAGAGAGGGAGGATGGTTTTCTCTATATTTTGTGATGCTAAATAAAATGGCTGTTATCTTCACATTGGATTACATTCTGCTGCTAGTCTGCATTGCTTTTGCATGGTGACATCTGAATAGTTAATACGTTAGCAATTGTATTTTTGCTTAATCTCTTTTTGTGTTTGTTTCAGATCAATGGACAGCTTTGTCATTAACACTTTGACAGAGTGGCAGCTGACAGACCTTGTCGAAAGATTTCAAGGTAATAAATAGCCTATTTGTTTTCCCATCTACAGCATATCATGTCTGCATTGCTACTCAAGCCTTTTTCAGACATGAATTCTTTTTTTCAATAGCTTCCATGTAATGTGTCAAAGTGACTCCAATAGATAAATAGGGCACATGTCTTTTGTAGGCTTTCAGTGCTTCATTCTATTTTGTAATAACAAATGACGGAATATGCATGTTTATTACTATATCTTCCATTTAATTACCCATACATTTTTGTTTTGTACTCTGTTGTAAAAATAAAAATGTCTTTGTGTTTTCTATTTTTGTCTTCCAGAGGAGGGGATTGAAGAGGAGAGTATTCTTCTTTTAGATGAGGCAACCATCAACCAGTTGATCCCAAGAGCTGGCCCTAGGCTGAAGTTCCTCAAAAAATTTAGAGCACTTGTAAGATCAACATGAGAGGCTACAATTCTTCAGTTTTCCACACACTGTTATTATTTCTGAGAATTTAATTTCTTTGGGAAGATGGTTTATATTTGATTCAAGTGTAAAAGGCAGTGACTGTACTCCGGTACTCTTTTCAATACTTAGATCTCTGCCGCCTTCTGGCTCAATAATAGGAGGATTAACTAAACTACAAACTAACCAGCTGCTGGGCAGGAATTAACTGCACGTAACAGTTAGCATGGGTTTTATTTTAGTTGGATATTGAATGACAAAATCACAGGTATGCCATTCCACATCGTATTGACACCTATGTCTTCCTACAGATGCCGTTGGGGAACTCGACCTGAGGCAGCTGCCAGCCTTGCTTTCACCAACAACTTACAAAGTTCGCAGTGGCCGCGGTGCGAAAGTGGATCACCACACCATTCAGGAATGCAGCTTGGCCTTCTTCAACCATAAGCCTGTAAGTCCTCAAGCACATCTAAAGGAGGAACTTTATTCATTGTATCAACATATCTGAGCTCAAGAATGTGTGCAAAATGCAAAAAAAATGGTAAAAATGGTTTGTTTTACTATACTTTTGGGGACCGGCATCAAATATAGCCTGACAGTATTTGGAAAATAGACGTTCTACAAGCTTACAGTGCGTTGGCCACTATCAAAGCATCCTGGGCTTCTAGAACAACTCAGCAATGCCACAGGCTGATTACCTCTGTAACACACCGCACTGATGCAGAAATTTGTTTATAGAAAGTAACATATTTATTAGAAGGTTGACACTTTTGTATTTTAACCCATTTGGACCTGACTCTATGAGGTTGACTCTAAAGAAGTCTTCTAAATCTACCGAGCATCTGCGGCCCACGGAACCGAACTTTATCAAAGAATTTGCTGACTTTCTATCAGAGTTAGTACTGGCTGCAGATAAAATTCTAATTGTTGGTGATTTTAATATACATGTAGATAATGAAAAAGATGCATTGGGATTGGCTTTTAAAGACATTCCCAACTCTATTGGAATTAGACAACATGTGTCAGGACCTACTCATTGACGTAATCATACTCTAGATCTAATATTATCACATGGAATCAATGTTGATGCTGTTGAAATTCTGCAGCAGAGCGATGACATCTCAGATCATTATCTAGTTTCATGTAAACTTCATTTAGCCAAGGCTGCAAAGCCAACTCCGTGTTACAAATATGTTAGACCTATCACTTCTGCCACTAAAGATTGCTTTATTAATAATCTTCCTGATCAGTTTCATCATATCAGAAGAACTCGATATTGCGACAGAAACTTTTAACTCTCTCTTTTCCAGCACTAGACACAGTTGCTCTGTTGCGCTTAAAGATTAAAGAAAATAGTCCAACGCCGTGGTACAAGTACTCTCAGGCCCTTAAGAGAGCAGCAAAAAAATTGAGCGAAACTGGAAGAAAACTAAACTAGAGGTCTTTCACATTTCATGGAAGGAGAGCTCGATTGCATACAGGGAGGCTTTAAAAGCTTCTAGATCTTCTTATTTTTCAACCCTATTAGAAGAAAATAAACAAACCCTAGGTATTTATTTGAAACAGTTGCTAAACTAACGAAAAATAAAGCTTCAAGCCCAGAAGTTTCCAAGCAGCACAACAGTAATGACTTTATGACCTTCTTCACTTGTAAGATTGATAATATCAGGGAGAAAATTATAACTATGCAACCATCTACTACAGCATCGCATTGTAGTCTCCCTAAGGAAAATTTCAATTCATTCATTGCTATAGGAGAGGAAGAATTTTCTAAAGTCATTAAATCATCTAAATCGACAACATGCATGTTAGACCCTATACCGACTAAGCTTTTGAAAGTAGAGATGTTCCGATACCCTTTTTCCCTTCCCGATACCGATGCCTGAACTCAGGGTATCGGCCGATACCGAGTACTGATCCGATACTTGGATGAGTACAGTATCTATACAGCTGCAATTCATACTAGCACTGTATGAATTGATATAATTATTTTATGGTGTGTTTCAGATTTATCCCTGAATTAAACATGAACAAATACATACAGTGAACTAGATTATCTTTATTATCTGACATACATTTCACAGCAATATATTATTTATCTTTCTTAAGTGAAAAAGAACTTAAAATGCAACCACACATCTAATACTGTAAACTGAAAAAGGTATTTTAGTTTTACAATATAACTGCATAAAAAAGTGCAACAAATAAATCTAGGAATCTAAAAAATGATATATGAATAATATAAGAAAATAATCTCTTTATAATTTAAAGTCCATAAACAATTTTGTTAAATAAACGGCATTTCAGTTTTGACCGCGGCTGGTCATCCAGAAAAATAAACTCAATACATGTTGTCGGTTGAATTTATCGCTCGTTGGCTGTCTTTTGAAAACATTTCTCTTTGTTTGAATGAAGCTCTTAGAGATTGTTGATTCTGGTGCGGCTCATTCTTCTCTGCCCTTGCCTTTGTGTAATCGTGTTCTTCTTCGCTCCTCTAAACAGTGGTTGCTTGTGGCAACAGCACAACTTCCTGTGTCGCCACAAGCAACCACTGTTGAGATCAGCGAATATGAATTGATCTCCGATTTGCAGCAAGGCCCTTTCACACCGGACGCGTAACGAAAAAGCGAAACGGAAAAGCGAATAGTTCGCGTGCGAATAGTTCGCGTCAAAACCATTCACATCAGCCGCGACGCGAATTTGCGACGTTCAGAGCTTCAACATTCAGAAACTTTCGCGCCGACAGCTGAGAAAACATGGACACTTCATCATCATCCAGTGAAGACAAGCTTTTCATTTTCTTTAAAAGACAGAAAAGAAGGTTTTGTGTGCACCCAATCACCCAATAAAAGAACAGAGAGTCTGAAGGGGAGTACGCCTGTGCTAATCTTGTAAAGAAGCTAAAACTTTACCACAAAGAACCGGCCACAGTAAGGATTATGCATTAAACATTTGAATTGTTTATTAATAAACTAGTGTTTTCTGTCAGTTTTCGGTATGAGTGGTATGAGTGCGCTGCAGTTTACGCGCAGGCGCCTCGATTAGCCTATATTGTCTATATTTGCTTCTTATTTGTTAATCTAGGCAATTATTTTTTGATGAAACATTGATTAAAATTAAGATGCAATTTATACAAAACGAAATTCACTTTAAAGAAAGGCTTTCTAAACACAACTTAATAAGTGGCCAAAATTATGTCTGACCCCATTCCAAATGTTTTCGATATATTGGGCATCTTATGATCCTCTTACTCATCTCATGCGGTTCCCTTTTCATATAGCTAATCAACATAGATGAAAAAAAAAAAAAAACATTATATTATTTAAACATATATATGAAATGTAGCCTATGTTTAAGTTTTTCAACTTATATTTTGCGTCACCCCGCTCCACTTTACGCACATGCTCTGGTGTGTGACATGCAAAAATACTCACTTCAACTCACCGGAGAGACACCAACTATCCCAGCTATTTTATCACATGCCTCGTTCTTTTGTAACTGGTCCCTATAAGCAAACAACGTCATGTCATGCGTGCGTTGAGATGCGGAACAGGCAATCTAAAAATGCTGTCATTATAAAAGGTTTCTAGTTTCAATGTATTGCTTG
This sequence comes from Meda fulgida, assembly GCA_030578275.1. Taxonomy (NCBI): domain Eukaryota; kingdom Metazoa; phylum Chordata; class Actinopteri; order Cypriniformes; family Leuciscidae; genus Meda; species Meda fulgida. Next base: position 27,232,601 of record CM060616.1, on the reverse strand, counting down.
TTTTTAGTTAACATTTCATGTTGTGAGTGTGACACTTCTCTCACACATCAAGCTGCTACGTCAGAGCGGCCAAAGAGTCAACAGCTTCGCCTTTGTTTCCTTGTATGTGATTGGCTGAAGCCGTTTCTGTCGCCGCAAAAGTACAAAAAAAATCGACATCCATTTTTCGCCGCAGCACATTCGCGTTCGGTGTGGAAGCACTCATTACACAAACAGCGGATCAAAAAATACATCCATCGCGCGAATTATTCGTGCGTCAAAATCGCGTCCAGAGTGAAAGGACCTTTATGCAAAGCTAGCGTGCATAACTAGATATTGTTTAAGAAAATGGTATCGGATCGGTGCATGGGTAGAAGTACTCGCCGATACCGATGCCAGCATTTTTATTAGTATCGGCGGCATTTCCGATACTAGTATCGGAATCGGAACAACTTTAATTGAAAGAGATGCTTCCAGAGGTCATATATCCTCTTCTCATTATCATTAATTCATCTTTGTCTCTAGGATATGTACCAAAGACTTTTAAGCTGGCTATGATTAAACCACTTAAAAAAAACACAACTTGATTTTGCAGAATTAGTCAATTACAGGCCAATCTCAAATCTACCTTTTCAGTCAAAGATACTAGAAAAGGCAGTATCCTCACAACTGTTCCTTTTTAGAAAGAGATGATATCTGCGAGGATTTTCAGTCCAGATTTAGACCGTACCATAGTACTGAGACAGCTCTCATCAGTCACAAATGATTTGCTCTTATCATCCGATCGTGGTTGTATCTCGCTATTGGTGTTACTCGATCTTAGAGCTGCATATTGACCACAACATTCTTTTAAATAGACTCGAAAATTATGTTGCCATTAGTGGAATTGCATTAGCATGGATCATACTTATCTGACCGTTATCAGTTTGTAGCAGTAAATTAAGAAATGTCCTATCGATCACAAGTTCAGTATGGCGTACCACAAGGCTCAGAACTAGGACCGTTGCCGTTCACACTGTAAATGCTACCCTTAGGAGATATCATTAGGAAGCATGGCATTAATTTTCACTGTTATGCTGATGATACTCAGCTCTATATGTCTTCACGCCCTGACGAAACTTACCAATTCACAAAATTAAAGGAATGCCTAGCTGATATAAAAAATTGGATGACTAGTAATTTCCTACTACTTAATTTTGAAAAAAAAAAACAGAGATTCTAATTATTGGACAAAAAACCTTCTCAGGTATTTCCCAGAATACTTTCTAACACTTGATGGCTACTCTGTTAAGTCTTTGTCGTCGGTTAGGAACCTGGGAACCTTCATTTGAAAGTCACATGAATAGTATCTGTAAAACCGCATTTTTGCTTCTTAAAAATATATCTAAATTACGTCATATGCTCTCATTGACAAATGCGGAAAAATTAGTTGATGCCTTCATGACATCAAGGCTATATTATTGTAATGCTCTACTGGGTGGTTGCACTGCACGCTTAATAAACAAATTACGGTAACACTTTATTTTGATGGTCCCTTTTGAACATTCTGGTGACTATAAGTAACTTTGCAACTACATGTCAACTAACTCTCATTAGAGTATTAGTGTACTCTCTGCTTAATATCTGATAACTCTTTATTGTGATGGTCCTCCAACAGACAGTCTACTGACTATAAGTAACTATGTAACTACATGTCAACTTATTCTAACCCTAACCCTACAGTCTACTAATACTCTACTAACACTCTAATGAGAGTTAGTAGACATGTAGGTGCAACGTTACTTATAGTCAACAGAATGTGTTAAAGGGACCATCCAAATGAAGTGAAACCCAAATTACAGCTGGTCCAAAACACAGAAGCTCGAGTTCTTACCAGAACCAGGAAGTATGACCATATTAGCCCGGTTCTGTCAACACTGCATTGGCTCCCTAATAAACTTTGTATACATTTTTAAAAAATTGCTGATTACTTACAAAGCACTTAATGGTTTAGCTCCGCTGTACTTGAGCGAGTCCTGGGGACGATACAAAATGTGTTTAGGACGAACAGAAATATTCTCCAGGACACCTACAGGACGAAAGACATTTTTGTATGTGTTCATTTATTACTAGCCTAACTTAAAAAATGTCAAAATTAACCGACCATGCGCTGACTACAACGGAGCGCATCTTCTCATGCTGTTACTATAGTTACTATCACTAGCCGGCTACTCACCCGGAGATTTGTTTCGCGGTACATCTATCACATGGCGAAAACGAGACGATAACTAAATAAAAACTAGTTTTGAATGACAAAAACTATGACGAAAATCTATTGAAATTTTCGTCAACGAATAAAAAATAGACAAAAATGTTAGATAGTGACGATTTGGGAAGCCATCCAGTCAAAACTGATGTCCTGCGTTTGTGGTAGATACGCACATTTGTACTGTAACGTGCTGATCTACCCAGCGGCACATAGGTTGACATGCGCTACATGTCTCATAAAACGTTAAATAATGTAAACGTCTGGGAGAATGAGTAGAGCAAACATATAGATCTGAATAAGAGTGACGACGCAAAAAAAGAGCTCTATTCGGTACGGTTTTCTGTGCGCACACACCCGACCCGAAGCGTGTAGCCAAGCACATAGACACCTATACAGCGCGCGCTCTCTTTCGTGTCTGAATGGACAAATACACACAATGATTTTAAAATCATTCATATTAACAGGTTAATAAATGTTTTCTCCGGACGTATGTGGGTTTGGAAATTTTAGAGAAATTCTAAATGAATGCATCAAAATTAAACTAGAATAATTTTCGGATATGTAAAAAAAGAAAAAGGGAAAAAAAAATATTTGTTCTGCATGAATACAAAAAAGCATTTAATTCCTGTTATTTTTTATTAAATCTGTTTTTTACCTGTTTACAGGTAACTACTTTGAATGGAGCTAAATACATATAATAATATATATATCAAACATTTTAAAGGTGTTTTTATTATGTGACTAACAACTAACAACTATAGATGATAATAACAAAGTACAGAAACAACATTTTTTATTTTGGGACGGTTGACATTCACTTTAGGACGGTTCAAATTGTTTTTCAGGATGGTTCCAGGACGGCGGTGAAAAAAGTTAGTCTGGAGCCCTGGAAGATCCTTTTCCTATTATTTAGCACCAAATCTTTGGAACAGTCTTCCTAACATTGTCCGGGAAGCAGACACACTCTCTCAGTTCAAAGCTAGACTAAAAACACATCTCTTTGACCTAGCATACACATAACACACTATAGATTTCTATAATTCAATGTTAGGCTGCATAAATTAGGTCTGCCGGAACCGGGAACACTTCCCATAAATCCTGATGTACTCGTTACATCATAAGAAGAATGGCATCTGCGCTAATATTAGTCTCTCGGTTTATCCCGAGGTTTACCGCAGTCCGCCGGATCCAGGCCGTATCCAGATCTGATGAAGGACCTGGATAATCGTCGTCAGGATAATTCCGGCTCATGTGGCTACGCCGAAGCGATACACTTCTGTATTATACATTTTAAGGCCAGACAAGTAGTTTGTTGAGGGTTGTTTTTTTAGGGAAGGACTACATGCCTGCGCACATATTTTCAAACACGCATATCTATAGAATTAACTCTTAATACGCATGTGCACGCCATCAGCGTTCTCACTGGTTCACTTTTTTTTTTAAGGTTGTGTAGAGAGAACTTAAAGAGTTTTCTGTTAAAACGGTGTTGTGTTAGCGGACCCTAAGCTAATAACTAATGATCGTTGCGACGGAAGTGAATAAATTAAAACTAACTTTAGCTGGAAAATAACAAAACAATCTCTGCTACTTTAGTTTCCTATTATTACTGTAAAGCAGCTTTCGAACAATCTACATTGTTAAAAGTGCTATATAAATGAAGATGACTTGACTTGACTAAGCGTACCACACTTTGTGAACCACTGATTTAGAGTAAATGCACTTTAGCCGAGTCCAAATTCGCCTACTTATACTAAGCCCTAAAAGTATGTAGGCCTACTCTTTTTGTGAAGAAAAAGTACATACTTTTGAGTGTGCCGCAAAAGAGTAGGCAAGTTTTGGGACATACTACTTCGTCATTTTTAACGGACAGATATGTCGCGTGCATCCTGTCACTATAAACTGCCCTGTCAATCATCTTGTCACAGTTAAAATCCTCCATTCAATCTTATTAAATTTCCTACCGTTTTGGAGAGAAATGTAGTAACACGTTCATCTGCCAGTCGTGGGTCTTTCATGCAGAGACTCTCCTCATTTGTTTGCAATTTGAATGTAATGATGCATTTAAAGGTTAATGGCTAAACTTATATTTACAAAAGTTCACAACGCTGCTGCAGATGCAATATAATGTAGACAACATTGAATAAATAAATTTCCGTCAGGTTAGATACTGATAATTAATCACTCAAACCCGTTTATCTGAACCTCTCTACATAACCGCCGGACTCGATTAATAAAGGCCTTCTGAAGTGAAGCGATGCGTTCGTGTAAGAAAAAGATCCATATAAACTTTATCGATTAAAATAACTAGCTATAGAAATAATAATGCGGTTACAAGGTTTGTACAATTTAAACTACCTTATTAAATAACTCCACTAACAACAGTAGCTGCTGTTCAGTTTGCATACTGCTGCTCTCTTTCTGTCTACTGTCTTCTGAACTCTTCCCTCTCTTTATTAAAGCTCCAGTGAAGGGTTGGCAGATATCAACCAAATAAAAATACATAAATTCCAAAACAAATGCATATGCATATCGAATCAAAATCCGATTCAAAATCGAGAATCGTTTTTTTATTTAATCGTGACCCCGTGAATCGATTTTAATCAAATCGTGAGATTCAAAAAGATTCCCACCCCTAATCAATAAATAAATTTTATTTATTTGAAATAATAATCAAAATTACTCCCCTAAGTAGCCTAGCCTATTTCTCATTGTTCTAGGCTAATAGATTGCTGCAGGGATGACATTTATTGTAGGCAAAACCAAAATTAGCATCATCCTGGTTCCTTTGAAAAAAGCTAAGATTATATTTATTTTGGCTTTTGGATTATTGCTGAACATTATTATGTGACCAACAAAATTTCCAGATTTATAAAGTCGGCATGAAATCAAAATTGACCCATTTACTTTGTTAGTAGTGCACATTAGTCTGGTGATCAATTCAACCAATGCAATTTAGTTTGTCAGTCTGCTGTAAGCTTTGACAATGAGCAGATGGAATGCACAGTTTTCTAGATCAATCAAATCCCAATCCATAAAAAAAAGAAAAGAAAAGCCACACTATCTGTTTTTCTCATTTAATAGGCCTGTTTCATTTAATTTCATTAAGTAAAGTCATCGCAACTTCCTGTTCACAGTGACTTCAACCTAAAAATTTTGTTCGTCAAGATAATCTTCACAAATTAACACAACTTTTATGAATTTTGAAGACTACCTGTAAATACATTCACCAGAAGCAAAAAAGGGCTTTAAATGCTATAAACTACATCATGGTTGCTACAACGTCACCTCCACCAAGCTTTGGTGACTCTTTCAAAAAAAAAAATTGAAAATCTAGGGGTTGTAAAGTTAAATAGTTAAAATAGTTTGCAAAAGTGCAAACTATAATTACAACAAAGCTGTAAAAGTATAAGTGTTTCCTTGTTCGGCATGATGCCATTTAATGTCCCAGAAAATCTCTGTGGTCCAATTAAGCCACTTGTTAGCAACCACATAAAAGCCAACATAAAAAATCTAAATTGACCATTCTTTTTTTTTTTGTAATATTAGAAAATTTATTCGAAATAATTTATCTGTGCACATAATTATATCTTTTAAAATTCACGTGCCCTCGTAATAATAATTCACGTAACACGTAACTCAAAATAATTCCCCGATAAAATAATTCAACGATTCAGCGATCCAATGCAATCCCAAATGAACAAAATCAAATTCCGCCGCATGATTATGAGACACCAACCTTATTTTAAATCATTAATGAATATTTAATTGAAGGCATCATTAATGGATTAGTTGATGTGTGGTATTACATTTTCTCGATAAACCATTTTCTTCTTTGGGGTTTACACTTTGAAACTGGTCTTTATAAAAGCTTTAAAAGGTGTTTTTTTGTTTGTTTGTTTTGTTTTTTATAAAAGTCTCAGTAAAGTACGATTTCAGCCTTTCACTATGAAACCCATATTTTAGTAAGAGTCTGGCATTACATCTGACTTTACACTGGTGGGCAGAGATAACCTTCACTGGGCTGCATTTAACCTGTGATATCAAATGCCTTAAAATCACAAGAAAATGTTCCAAGCTGTATTTGCCATTACTTAACAAAATAATACTTGTGCCATATTATCCAGATTCAGTCTCTTTTCTACCATAAATCAAATTAGAGCAAAAAGTGAGTTCTGATGATGATTTCCTCATATTTTAATGACAATTTAACGATAAGAGCATTCAGATAGGAGCTTAAACCATTCGTCACAGACCGTAAATCTCTACCATCCCACAAAAAGCTCTGCAAATTGGATTATTTATGATGGGCCTAATGCTATAGTATACACTTCGCATCCCCGCTATCCATTTTTATACAGGAGATCGCCTCTCAAAATGTCATGAGCAAAATTTCCCCCCAAACCACAAAAGTAATTTCCTTGTACAGTAAATCACAGACATCACATAAGGATCATTATTTCTTGGAAATAGTACATTTCCGCTCCAATAAAAACTGAGAGGCTGCTCTGGGGTCTCATTTACAAAACTGTGCGTAGGATCCTTACTAAAAGTGCATATGGGCACGAAAGCCAAAAATGGTGTACGGCAAAAAATATTCACACTTATAAAACCGTGCATACGCCAGAACCTGCGCAAAATTCCCTTTATAAATCCCAGTCAGCGGAAGATTGTGCGCACATGCATCTCCAAGAACCTTATATGGAGCTAACAACGTGTAGTTTTACTATGCATATCCTCATCAGCATATCATTTGCATATGCATATTCATCCACATGATACCATGTTTAACGGTACAAGACATTAGGAAAATATGAGATACAGATGTGCCGTTACATTAAATTGCAAAAAATCATTTAGTAGCCCCCTTGCCTTGTTTTTTAATAGATAAATAAAATTGTATAAAATACATTTCAGAGAAAGTTTTTCTCAATCTTTTCCACTGGCCAAATAGTATTTTTAATTGATTTATATTTTATAATATAGGCGCGGACCGCCTGTTGAGTACCTCTGATATACTGTATGTGCAAAGAAAGGGTTAAAATCACATAAAATCATTACATTCTAACATTGAAACAACATTACAGTCTTTTTAAAGTAAAAGTTACAATCACTAAATTAAAAATAAAAACGCACGAACTAAGTGTTAACTAAAAGGCACACACATTTACTCATCAGACATTACTCCATTACAATAGTCACATACAGTTCCTGATATCATAAAAATGCAATTCTAGGTTTAAAATTCTACATGGCACATTTAATGTCAAACAAGAAATGTTTTATATTTTAGTCAGAATTATTGCGGTCTAGCCTATTCTATATAGTGGTTCAGGGACGACATCAAAACCTGGAAGAATAATTTGCCACTGGTTCCCTCAAGATTTTCCTATGGGGTTTCATAACAAGGTTTTTCAATTTATGAGTAAAATCAAGTCTGTGGTAAACATATATTGACGATACTTGCACATTTTGCTCTTCAACGTAAATTAAACACACCCATGTCGAAATCGAATTTTGAAGCTGTAATGTTTATTTATATATTAAACAAATATATGTTTCTAGGCTAAATAGAAAATGATGTCTGGGGTGGGATGTGTATGTAATGTTATAGAACAAAACGTATTGTCAAGTTATGTGTGCAGCGACGCTCGTTCACTGAAGTCTGTGAGGTTTGGGAGAGTGTAGCTTGAATAAGGCTCATCCACTCCTGACAGCAAATGGAAATATTTGCATATTTTCTAACATTTACAGATGGAGAATATTGGATAAAATGGATCTCGCACATTAAACAGCACAAATAGCCTATCTGTCAGAGCATCTGATGGGGCAAGTAGCGTTTAAATATACACTAACTATATCTTACAAGTTATTTTGAAGCCCTTAATATAAGCATGCCTCATGTTTATAACAAATTGGATTATGCGCTTACTACACCATCTTCAATAGTCTCTACTATCAAATTACTGTCGACATAAACGGTCTCATATGGTTTATTAAAAAATATTGATAATTGTACAAACTCGATATACAGCCCTACTCTGTGTGCTAGTTGTTTAAGCCTGGGTATGTATGTTGGTGAAGATACTTTATTTTTTATTTCTTTAATTATAGGCCTAGGTTTACTGCATAAGAACACATTTTAAACTTTCTGAAGAAGCATGATAATAAGTTCACTTATTATCCAACTTTCATTTTTTCAGACAAACACTAATTTAATCTCGTCAACATCAATTGAGCCAATAAGCATGCCGCATGATTGGATGTGGCATCAAGGAAAAACACTAGTACTGTAGTGTGTAAGCAACCCCCCATAGATGGAAAAGATCAAAACTGTGGCTATTTCACCAGCGATGCCAACATGCAATATTTGCAACAAGATATTTGCTGCCAAAACTGGCAACACAACAAATCTGATGAAGCACTTGACAGTGCACGAAAAAGTTGCTTCGAATGCCAGAGGAACTGGAACGCTTCACAAATTAACCGAAACTCGGCGTATAGGCTACTTGCCACACAGACCAGAGCGGAGCTACGGGTGGGCCCAGATTGACAGACCCAGTCACCTCCAGGGACAACCTTTTTTTTTTTATAATACAGTTTTCTGACGTTAAACAATTCTTCAATAATTATTGTAAATGTGATTTGTTTTTTCATGCATTAAAACTCCATCCTAATATTTATAAGAACATGCTATTTCGTCTCTTCATCTACGTCACACGCCAGCGCCCATAGGAATGTTCTTCTTCGCGCAAATTTACGGATTAACTAGAAGCGCCTTATTTATGTTATTACAAAAATGGCTAAACCGCTATCTATTATGCATTTAATTAAGAAAAACGTATTGACAAAGACGACAGGATGCCATAACAACTTGACACTTTTGTCGTTTGAAAAGAGAACTAACAAATAGGCGAATTAGTTTATGACGATCAACATCAACTGACTCTGACTTGTTTAGAACAAACATCAGCCATACAAGGTAAGCTATGGGTTTTTAGTCATAAAAAATAGTGAAGGGGTAAATAAACTTTAAACAGATAAGATATATCGTTTGCTAAGCAACGTAGTCCAATGCAGTGGCTTTTAAACCAACCGAATTCACTCATTTATGAGATATCGATTTCCCTTTTTTTTCATATAAATATAGCTGGTTATTTACCAGGTTATTCCCAGATATGTGATTTTTTTTTTAAATATAGGCCTATTGTTTAGGTTTGTAAATTGGTTGGTGCTGTTGGTTAATGTTGTCACTGCAGTTTTGTCTTGTTCTTATCTGTCGTTTTTGACTTAAGCTACTTGAATTGAGATTGTCACTTAAATAAAGTTATTTGAACTTGCCATACCTTGACTTTTAGTGAATTGGCGCCACTGAGGGACAGTCCATTTTTTTTTTTACTCCCAAATTAAGCCAGTTGAAAAACATTGGATGATGCGAATTATTCCGGCCCACCCACATTTTTAGAGGCCCACCCATAATCTACTTTCTGCCTCTGCCACTGGCACAGATAGGAGAAATAATGTTTACTTTTAAATGAACCAATTCAAATCGAAAACAAATACTCTGATTATGTAATTATATATATATATATATATATACACATACATACACTCACCTAAAGGATTATTAGCAACACCTGTTCAATTTCTCATTAATGCAATTATCTAATCAAACAATCACATGGCAGTTGCTTAAATGCATTTAGGGGTGTGGTCCTGGTCAAGACAAGCTCCTGAACTCCAAACTGTATGTCAGAATGGGAAAGAAAGGTGATTTAAGCTATTTTGAGCGTGGCATAGTTGTTGGTGCCAGACGGGCCGATTTGAGTATTTCACAATCTGCTCAGTTACTGGGATTTTCACGCACAACCATTTCTAGGGTTTACAAAGAATGGTGTGAAAAGGGAACATCTAGTATGCGGCAGTCCTGTGGGCCAAAATGCCTTGTTGATGCTAGAGGTCAGAGGAGAATGGGCCGACTGATTCAAGCTGATAGGAGAGCAACTTTGACTGAAATAACCACTCGTTACAACCGAGGTATGCAGCAAAGCATTTATGAATCCACAACACGCACAACCTTGAGGCGGCTGGGCTACAACAGCAGAAGACCCCACCGGGTACCACTCATCTCCACTACAAATAGGAAAAAGAGGCTACAATTTGCAAGAGCTCACCAAAATTGGACAGTTGAAGACTGGAAAAATGTTGCCTGGTCTGATGAGTCTCGATTTCTGTTGAGACATTCAGATGGCAGAGTCAGAATTTGGCTTAAACAGAATGAGAACATGGATCCATCATGCCTTGTTACCACTGTGCAGGCTGGTGGTGGTGGTGTAATGGTGTGGGGGATGTTTTCTTGGCACACTTAAGGCCCCTTATTGCCAATTGGCAATCGTTTAAATCAGGGTTTCTGCAGGGTTTAGTCAGTCAAATTTAAGACTTTTTAAGACTTTTTATGACCATTATGATTTAAATTTATGACCTACACGAATTACAAAAAAATAACTTCCTTTTAAAAGTCTTTTTATTGACTTTCATTAAAAGTAATAAGTTTCATTATTAAAAGGTTCCATTTTCTTAAGAGTAACAAACTGAAGGCTCCCTTTTCCTAAGTACCAATAAACCAGGAACAACACTTAATAATTATCACGATAATATATCAGTCAATATCAATAATTATCACGATAAATGTCAAATCTTTATTTCTTTCAAGTTTAAAGGCAGATTTTTGCTCCTAACTGAAAGTTGTAGAAACCAAAGCGTTAATTGTTGTTTTAAACTACTCTTTATTGTCAGAACATATCATGACAAACACTTGCAAAACACGAAACCATTTCACAAATGTGAGGTAGAACATTCAAACATTTGTCATTTTTCCTTAAAATTAATATCTTTATTGGAAAATTAATTTTTTAGTTTCTGCATGTGCTAATGGGGGATATTGTTTCAAGTCTTGAAACAGGTGTGTTGCCTGACTTTGATGGCACGTTTCTTCATGAAATGTATGAAAAACAGTATAGCCATTTGTGTTCTTCACTGAATTCAAGCGCTTCTCACTGGATCTCGTGACCGAGGCCGATCAGAGTGAACGCATCTGCTCTAGAATGGCTCTAGAATGGCGTTCGTTCCGCTTTAGGCACATAAACATTATCGAACTCTTGATATCGTTTTATAGAGAAAAAATGATATCGCGATAATGAATGAATGAGCATATCAATTTAAGACGTGGCTAGATGTAATTTATGACCTTGTATGGAAAATCCAGACGTTTTTATGACTTTTTATTGCCTAAAATTCTTATTATTAAATTTAAAACATTTTATGACTTTTATGACTCCGCGGAAACCCTGTTAAATGCCACGGCCTACCTGAGCATTGTTTCTGACCACCATGTACCCATCCTCTGATGGCTACTTCCAGCAGGATAATGAACCATGTCACAAAGCTCGAATCATTTCAAATTGGTTTCTTGAACATGACAATGAGTTCACTGTACTAAAATGGCCCCCACAGTCACCAGATCTCAACCCAATAGAACATCTTTGGGATGTGGTGGAACGGGAGCTTCGTGCCCTGGATGTGCATCCCACAAATCTCCATCAACTGCAAGATGCTATCCTATGGGCCAACATTTCTAAAGCATGCTTTCAGCACCTTGTTGAATCAATGCCACGTAGAATTAAGGCAGTTCTGAAGGCGAAAAGGGGTCAAACACAGTATTAGTATGGTGTTATATATATATATATATATATATATATATATATATATATATATATATATATATATATATATATATATATATATTAAAACTGTGTACAATGACATTACATTATTCTACTCACCCTTCAACCATTGAACATTAAAATTACATTTAAAAAAAGTGTAAGCATCAACAAGGTACTTTCAACAGACCATGAATAACCCAAAAAGCGTGAATCTTTCCACAGCAAAATTAGACGGTTAAATATCAGTGGTAATCTGTATTATGTAACATACGTTGCCTTAATAAAAAAAAACTAAAAAGAATGTAGGCTAATTCAGCGCTGCGTGATACTATTATATATAAATATAAATATCGGCTTTATATCGGCCACCCTGCTCTCTAATTCATCGGTATTGGCCATCAAAAAACCCATATCGGTCAACCACTAGTTAAAATACCAAGTGTTATGTTATTCGCATGTTATTCTTAAAGAAAACATGAAAGAAAACTGATAGCTCATTGAGTCAAACTGACAGATAAGCTTTATTTGTAGGGCAACCTTATGATTTTAAATAATTTGTTTCAGTCTTTTTAAATGGAAGTTCCCCAAACGGGTTTTGAATTATGGATGGCACCTCTGGTTTGGGGATGGCACCTCTGGTTCCCATTAAATGTAGGCAATGCTTCGTCTTTCATTTTAAAGTCTTAAATTTGATCAATAAATTCAAATAATAAGACAGAATAGGGCTGTTACAAATCAAATTAAATCATTTACAATGAAAAATTACAACGGCATTAAATAATGCTATAAGATTTTAATTGTTGTTTTAAATATATTTTTTTTAAATATACAAATAAGAAATGTTGGTGGAAGAATGATGCTTTTAAACATGAAACAAAACCACCATTATTAGGTGGCGGCAGGTGAGACATTGAGTCATGCTTTCAAACAATTCTTTCAAAGGGCTAATTCATTCGATAATTAGGCAGTCGTTTATAAATGGGTCATTGAATCTTTGACTCATTCAGTCATCATGACTCATCATGAAATCATTCAGTAATAAAACACTGCTGAGTGTTGCTGTGATCTTTGTTTCGCTGCTGAAATAGAACAAAAACAGTCGATATTGCATATAAAATGTAAGTGACTTAATATTAACTACTTGTTTATTGAACTATATAAAATCAGTGTCGCATTTTCAATCGCGACGATATTCAGGAAAACAGCACTCTTGGTCGTGTGATGTTGCTTAACTGATGTTACTCATATGTTATAAATGTAACATTTTTACCACAGTACGTTAAGTTTAGATTTCTCCTCCAGAGGCTGCGCTAGCATCAACAGTGCAACATTGTTACCGCCGATAGCCTACATTACATTATATTATTATCCACTTTCAATTGTGGATAATAACCACTAAATGAAATAAAATCTGAATCATTCACATGGTTTAGTGATTCCCTAGGTTTTTTTTTTTTGGGGGGGGGGGTTGTTTTTGTTGTTCCCGGCTATCTTTCACTCGCACCTTTAAAAAAATCCACCTGGACCTTATAAACTAAAATCTTTGTGACTCACCGAATGCAATGGTTGGTATTGTTTAGTATTTAATAAGCACTGTATGTCGGGCTGAAGAGAAGAAAGTTGCAAATGGACTTCATAATTGACGTAAAGCTTATTATGCCAAAATTAGTCAAAGCTAAAATAAGCTAAATAATGTAAAACTTAATTTCAGCAACACAGAGTAGCAGCTGCTTGTTTTTCTCTCCCAGACACGTGAAGACTAGTGCTAGGTAGTCACTACTGTATTTTCTTAAATATCTTTATTTTTAGCCTTTTGATGTCAGGCATTGCTGAAGATTTATCCTTACTTGTAGGTGAAGAAACATCTGCATTTGTCCATTTCAGTAACCCTGTCGATAACCATTTATCCATGTTTAAAAAATCGGTTGTAGCCTACATTAACTGTATACAGCAAAAGTACTTGATAAATTGGTAGTCATGGCAAATAGGACGAGGCAGAGGGCTGTGAGAGAATGGCGCGAGGCCGGTGGCGTGATTGCTGATGAGCAACACCTGCGCGACGCACCGGTCTAGGATCTCTCACGGAGGAGCGGAAAGCATAAAAGGAGGAGCGATGATCGTGAAGATTGAGAGAGGACTAGGCCTGGACTATTTTATTTTATGTTTTGTTTTTTTTATGTGTGGCGGCAGTCGACCGCGAGGGATTTTTGTATTTGTTTATTTTATTAAAATCTTAGGAATGTTCGCAGGTTCCCGCCTCCTCCTTCCCATAACAAGGAACCTTGTTACATTGGTCCCGAAACCCGGGAGGAAGGAGGAATGCGCTGTCAAAGAGTCCTCGCCGCTGTAGGGAAATTGCAGTCCCATCGAGCATGGCTGTGCAGAGTCCAGCGCCATGGACGCTTAAGGCGGTGCGCTTGAGTAAGTTAGCTCACTGCCGGCCGCCTGGGTGCTGGAGGGCGCGGCTGCGCCGCCGCTGTTTGCCTGAGGCAGGAGCCTGCTGTCGTCCGCCTTGATGGGGTGGAACAGGGAACAGGGGAACCCGAACCCGGAGGAGCCGTTGCCGTCCACCAGGCGGTGTAGGAGTGTTGAGCCGTCCACCGAGGGCTATCCAGCGCCACCACCAGGCACCGCGGAGAAGATCGCCCAGCTGGTGGAGGACCAGATGGCAGTGCGTTGAGGGAACCGGACCAAGATTTTTTTTTTCTTCCTCTCTCCCCTCTGTCGCTCCTCATGTTTCCGTCTCCTTTTTCTCGCCTCGTTTAGCCATACCCCCAGGTGCCGCGGCCACCGTGATCAGTTTATCTCATTATATATTCAATTATTTAATATGACATTTTTACATTAACAAAATTATTATTTTTATTAATATCCCCCCTGCAATATCATCACGGCCCACAGGTTGAAAACCAAAAATTAAGGATGCACCGGCAGGAATCTTTTTTCGGCCGATTCCGATACCAATATTTGTCACTTGCCCTCTTGTTTGAACTTTTTCTGTAAAATAGACAAAGTATTTTGATCATGTTTTAAAAGAGCAAAGTTCAACTAGCTTAGTTTATTGATGCATCATCAGATAACTTCTATTGAACATGGATTAGAGGCATTTAATGTGTGAAAATGCAAAACATGCGGACACATGCTAATACTTGTGTACACATTCCGACCTGACGTGGTTATTTTCTTAATGTAAACTGTTCTCCTCCTCGCCCTGAGGCCCTTAAACAATGAGTTGTCCTTTCAGTTTCACATTGCCAGGTAAAAGAGGTAGATAGCATGACCACAACAACTAATAACTAAAATCGATCACCATAACTGGATAATGAATGAATTCTTATTCAAGTATGTATTCAAGCACTGTTACTCTCACCTATGGCTAAACATCACTGGTGGAGTTAGATAGACCAGCGGTTCTCAAAGTGTGGTGCGCGCCCCACTGATGGGGAATAAAGACATGACAGGTGGGGCGCGCCATATGGGAGGAAATGTTTTTTTATGCCTTTATATCTTTATCCAGACATCCCAACTGTCCCGGAAGTTCCGGGAGTCCCCCGCATATTGATAGCAGCTTCTTGACGCCCGCAAATGAGATCCAATCTACCGGAATCTGGAGCAAGACCGCGCACTAGACGTGTGTGTGTGTGACTATAAATGCAGCGCGTGTGAGAGCAAACCGTCCTTATAGCTGTTTGTTGCCGCTTATTAGACCGATCACCCCCGGGGCCGACACCAAGTGTAATAATAATGATTGACGTGTACATATTACATATACCATATTAATTGTAGCGGAACAAACTTTTGCCCCCATAGATTTGTGTAGTGATACACGATATATCGGCTGCCGATATGATATCGGCCGATATGGTCAATTTTTTACACATCGGTATCGTTCCGATGTCAAAATAGGGCCGATGTGAACAGGCCGATAATCATTCCTGTGTATTTGACGTGTGTGTAGGCTTGTGTGGGGGCGGGGATGTTTGTTTTTGCACGAGCGCATACATTACACACATAATGTGCTGAAGCAGGTGCTGGACGCGGCAAGTTACGGCACTCTGCCTTGTTCTGACCGACCATCAAAGTATTTTCGCGCTGGAGTTACGGGGTTATGATATAGCAATTAAATCACCTCAGACACACAAGTAAGTTAGCCTACATTTTTCATAGTGATTGCTTTTGTTAGATTATTGAATATACTCTCGGGGGAAAATGATGGTGAAAATGAAAATGATCAAGGTAAGAATGTCAAACGACACGGGTGCATAAAAAGATCATCTTTAAAATCCAGTAATAGCTAGCGGTAGCCTTTAGCTAGCGATGCTACTTCACAAACTAGAAACAACAGGTTTCGAGCCATAATCAACAACTTATCTAGTAATAAGCGCTGCATTAGAGCAGGCTTGTAGGATATCTTAATTCACAGCCCGTAATACAAGGCTACATGTAGGCTAACGTTACAACTGAAATAAAATGCTAGCTCTCGCTTGTCAATGACAGTCCACTGACTGAAAACTACGCGAGTTGATTGGAGCCGCAACGACACACCCATTATACACCAGCAGCAGGAATGTAGTAATTTAGAGCCTAACGTCCATGTCAAACAACCGACGAGAACGCAAATCCATTAAAATGCGGAACTATACAGTTCTTTAGGGACACCTAATCTGTAGCCCTGTCTTAGCTCTGAAGCTCTGTGACTATTATGAACATGCTGCGAGCGACGTCAAGATTGCAATGCTGGAATATGTTGTGTGTGTCTGTGTGTGTGTGTGTGGGGCGCGTGGCGCGGGCGCGAGCGAATAGTGGAAACATAATACTCCGTCATTTTGTTCATACAGGACATTCCAACTTTTCTCACTACTTCAACTTCTTGTTTATACATGTGAAGCCATTTTTATCATAGTGAGTCTAATAGGATTAATATTGCTTACATTTTAAGTGTTATCATAACATTGTGCTATAAAATAGAAGTTCCTTAAATAGAAGGTATTTTGCCTTAGTAGGACAGTAGGCCTACTGTACTTTAAAGTTTTGAGCTGTTGTACAATGTTCACAGAATACAGTGACTCGGTCTCAAGTGAGTTGTTTATTGTGAATACTCAGGGTTGGCTTATTCATAGTGTGAATGCAGGACACACTTGATATATCCTTTATAAAAAATGTATTTTTATATAAATATTTATTTTTTTCTTCTGAAAATCTGATGACATATTTTGCACACAGGTAACGGTGCCCAATATCAGTCATTTCTGAAAATAAATTACAAAAGTAAAAAAAAAAAAAGTGTTTTGGAAAATAGCTCTATATTTGATTATCATTAAAATGTGTTTTCTATACAGAGATATCGACATCGGTAAATATCGGTATCGGCCATAACAGCAATATTAATATCGGTAATCGTTATCGGCCACAATTTTCACATCGGTGCATCACTAGATATGTGTATGCTCTATGTTTCGCGCCGATGGGTAGCAGGCAGGCGTGCTGGAAGCTGTTTCATGCGAGGGGGGCTGAGGGCTGGGTTGGAAAATATGTGACGTCATTATGTTGTGGCTGACGACAAGACATGAAATTTCTCTGTCCTGTATATGTGTTGTAGCCATTAAATAAAATGTATTAGTTTCATATTTATGTTTAAATATTACATGATTTTGATATTGTTTGATTTGATATTATTATGATTATGAAAGTGAGCATAAAGTGAGAAAGATATGATACATCATGCGAGGGGCAAAATGTCTGTGAGTGGGTAAGACATGATTTTGACCACTTCATTGAGTTTTGTTTTGTAGAAAGACTCTTTTTAAAATATTTTCATTTTGACACAGCTGCACTTTTATTTTCTTTATTTTTGAACTTGCTGTTATTTGATGTAGATAGGTAGTTTGTATTTAGATACAGCTTGTTACTATACTGATATTACCTGTTAATTCAATACATTGGAACATTTTAAGCTTGTTGCGTATTTCATTAGCATTGTGTCGGGGCGATGGGGGCAGGTGGGGCTTGAAAATTCCCCCTTGTCCAAAGTGGGGAATGACCGAAAAACTTTGAGAACCACTGGACTAGACTGATGTAGGTTGTTCTCTTGATGTCTGTTCTATATGGCTTGAGTAATAATCCTGCCATTTTCTGCCAGAACTCACATGGTGCTAATGAGAACAAGGAAGTGTGTGGTGCTCAGATAGGAGGTAACATGTTCTTGCCATGCATTTCAATATAAATAGAGGGGCTTGTTTAGAAACTGAGCCTTCTTCTAACAGATACAATTTGGTCACATGAGATTTACTCCTTGTCAGACAGACCTTGTTCCATTTATGTGCGCAGTAGATTTAAATTACTTTTCACTGCCAAATGTGGGAGTAGAAGAGAAGGTGTGTAATGAAACTAATTAAAATGTGTTAGAGGTGTGAGTGAACTAAGATAGTGAGGTCTTCAGGGGCAGAAGTGAGAGGAAGGCCAAAAAAAAGGTATTAAGTATTCTTATTGGGTTAAGTTTTAAATGCAAGAAAAGCACTACCATAAACTGCAAATTAGTAGTAGTAAATTACAAACTAATTTTATTAATTAGCATTGCACCGATGTATGTGAAATATAAATAAATGCGGGCTAAAATGGATGAGTGGATGGACTTTCAGTTTGTGTAACCATGTCGTGCAATCTGCCATTTTTGAATAAAAATTAGGCTAAGGTGGGGGAAAAAAATTTAGATCAGTGAATGACTGATCTACTGAATTGTAATAGCAGTCAAAAGTTTTGGGTCAGTAAGATTTAAAAAAAAAAAAAAAACGCTGAAAATTTGATCAAAAATACAGTAACAACAGTAGTATTGTAAAATATTATTAACGCTGCATTTATTTGATCAAAAATACAGTAACAGAACTGTAAAATATTATTACAAATAAAAATAATTGATAGCCTAAATGAATTGAAAACAATTCATTTAGGCTATCAATTATTTTATTTGTAATAATATTTTACAATACTAATGTTGTTACTGTATTTTTGATCAAATAAATGCAGCGTTTTAATGTAATTTAAAATGTAATTTATTCATGTGATGGGCTGGCAAACCTGCATTTTCAGCAGTATCTTCAGTGTCACGTGATCCTTCAAAAATCATGTGTATTTGGTGTTCAAGAAACATTTCATATTTTTATTGTGTTGAAAATATTTTTGTGAAAACTATGATTTTTTTTGTTTGGATATTTTGATGAACAGAAGTTTAAAAGGACAGCATTTTACGTCGCTAATCAATTTAATGCACCCTTACAGAATAAAAGTATTATACATTTTTTTATATTCACTGCATTTCTTTCCAAGAAGAAAATTTTGAAAAAAAATGAGAATCATGCCAAATTATGATTTACATCCAAAAAAATATTTTTTTTAATACGGATTTTTCCTTTATGATATCAGCACAATTATATAACCCAATATATAATATTGTAATATAGAAATCATGAGGTGTCAAGTCAGTCAATACTAGACCTAGATGAATGAAAACGAGGCTAAGAGAGGAAGATATATATTTAAAGGGTTTATACTGTTGTGCAACTGGGTGCAACTAGCTTTCAGCTTATGCAACTTTGAAAACATTATTATTATTTGTTCCAAAAAACTTCCTGGTGTTGTTCATTCGTGAAAAGTTCATGTCATCCACCCTTGAAAATGTAAATGGAGGGGTTGCACTGCTGATACATTTAATAGTTTTACTTAAATAGCACTTTCTTTACCCTCATGATCATGTTGATCTTTACTTCCGGGATTTCCCGCCTGAGCCTCGATTTCAAAATATCAGTTAAAACCAGTCGAATGTTAGTTTTAGAGAATGGCCTCAAGTAAATATAAAATCAGCTTAAAACTCTGCTGGTAACAAGTAACAAAATATCAGAAGTGTATTTTTGAACTATATTTAGGTCTTGCTCTCTAAAGGACGCAGGTGTACTTAACCCATTAATGCACGCATTCCCATGGGAATTCCCAGGGCAACTTAATATGCTGCTACAAAAGCTCTGGTGTTTCTCTTTGTATAGTGCTAAGCTTGGATCAGAAGCCAAACCTTGAAATGCTAAACCAAGAAATCACTTGTAGGACAAAGATGGGTGTACACATTTTAGAGAAATATGAAACCATTTTGGAGGATATTATTTGTTGACTAAAACGTGTTTAATCTGATCCAGAAGGACCAACTTACCAACAGTGGCAATGGTGTCCAGGTCATCTAGTGTGTAGGTCCTGTTGGTGGTGAGGGATGCGGCCCCTGCGGATATCGTGGGACTGCCTGCGTCTGTCCTGCCACTATCCCGACCAGAACTGCTTTCATTATTTATTCCAGCTTTGCCTTTAGTTGATGCCATCTTCTTCCGTGTATGACCAATTTAACTCTAGCCGCATTAATGGCCACTTCTAGATATCAAGTCCAGAATTTCCGCTTTTGGAAAACGCGCTATCGATAACATACACATTGATCTGTTTTGGTCAAGTTAACATATCCTTTGTTCGCACAAACCAGACTGTGACCCTCTGCTTTCCATCTCTTGGCAAACAGAAATGTATCAGAACAATAGATTAGACTAGTAAACAGTCTTGTCATTAAAATGTTTAGCGATTCATGTCAACGGGACTGTCATTTATTCTCTACTTTATTACGGACGTTCCCTGTTCCGACTACTGCACGTTAACAAAGACAGGAGTGGACAAGATTCAAACTTCAAGTCTTACGAATCCAGGCGGTTTATCCATCGAAGATTTTCAGGAGCAAGGATGCGGTATAAACGCTGGTTGATGGTCCCCCCAATGTAAATTGCCAGATACCAGAGACATTTAAATTATTTACTTCCCCCTTCCGTACCCATCAAGAAATCGGAACCCATTTCTCCTTCAAAACATCGATTCACTCAGCGGCAAGGAAGCAGAGAAACGCTTGAAAACTGACAGGCAGCGGCGTTGACCAATCATATTCAGCACGCTTGCGGCAATGTCCAATCGAACGTTAGAAAAGGCGGAGCACTGTTTGACTGACAACTTGAGTATACGTATTTTCCCTGTGGTTTGTAGCACATGTAGACAACGTAGACATCACCACGCCTTGGTTACCATGCTATTTTGGGGGAGGCGGACACGTTGTAGCTTGAGTCTTTTTGACAAGAATTTTCACCTTTCAGATAAGATCTAGGCTATTTATAAATTTAATAATATTTTCTTGAACATTTCATTAAAACACGTGTTTGCTATTACTAGGCTATATCCGTAAATTATAGCATAACTATAATTCTCACTCATAGATGTGTCTAATACTGAACATAATACAAAACAAAATTATACAAGAAAGATATAGAGAGCTGAGCTGATATTAGGTGCAGACCTTCATCTGAGCTGTTATTGTAACTGTTATTGACCATAGTCATCTATCTATCTATCTATCTATCTATCTATCTATCTATCTATCTATCTATCTATCTATCTATCTATCTATCTATCTATCTATCTATCTATCTGTTGTGCTAACTGTAACTGCTCAAGACAAAGGTACTCATAAAAACATAAAAACAGAATCAAAGGTATAGGCTAGCCTATATAAATGTATGAATGGAATTTATTTTTTTGTTCTTTTTTTGTTGTGGACTATAGCCTATAAACATCTGCTATGTGGAATAGCTTATTCAGTATAATACTACATAAAACAATACAAATGTAATTTTTATGATCCTTTAAAAAAAAACATTTTGCAGATTCTGCAAGGGGTATGTAAACCTGTATGACCACAACTGCCTATCTATTTGGAATGATAATATAGCTTATGCTAAATTTTTATTGAAAATGGAGGTTGTAAGGAGGGAATTTGAATGAAGTTGTTTTATTTTTAACTCATGCTCTTAATAAAATACAACCCCAGACAAAACTTACGACCCACTCGCTCACACACTCACTGCTATGGACTCACTGACCCATGTGCAAACCTTAAGTGTCTATTTATGCACTGTGCTCTCTGAACAGCCTAAGGGAGATGATATAAGCCAGTTTACAGGCACCATGAACTTTCTCTTTAGACTTTCAAAAATGTGTTTTTATCCTGTTACATGAAACAAGCATCTCTCCCAATTTTTTCATGCCTCTTACCTTTTGCGTTGGATGCACAAATGCATTAATATTAATATGTTAGCTAAACTATTATCAAACATAAAATTAACCTAACATAAAACTTAGTTTTAAAAGAAGTTTCAATCAATTAGCAATGCCTTATTGTCTAATTGTGTATGATGTGATGTTTTATTTTATGATACAATATGATATTAGCCCCATAATCGTTTTAAAATTTAATTACCAAAGAAATAACATCATTTGAACCTTTTAAGTAAAAAAAGATTTCATTTTCTAGTTTAAAAAAAAAATTGTTGTGTGTTACTAATGAAATGTTCTTAGAATAATATTACTAGAAAACAATTTTTTGTGCTTTAAAATATGGGAAATATACATCTTTAAATAACAGAAAAGAATAAATAATAAATGACAGAAAATAAAATGGCTAATATGAAAGTTTTTGCTGACCTTATTATGTTGACATTTTCTGAAGCTCATTTCTGTGAACATTTGTTGTAAAATAAATTGCATTTAAAGAGTTTTAAGGCTCATTTTGTACTCTATGGAAAGTGCCTTTTATTATCTCTCAAGCACAGAAGCTCAAACCAACTTAGTGTATTTTTATTATTGTTGGGTTCTGTGAAATATGTTACATACCATTCCTGTAGATCAAAGTAAAGAATGTCTTCAGCTTAGGCTCATCACTAACCATATTTTTCACTCTTTCTGATTAATGTATTTTGCAAACTAACAATGATTGAGTCTTTTCTGTGTAGCAAGTAATGCAATGTCATATCATTCAGCCTTCTTTGGGGGAGGAAATAGACTGTTGGCTTGCATGGTTAGCTTGCGGAACTCCATTAAGCCTTTCAGAGGCTGTCAGTCTGAGTACATATCATATTCACTGACAGGGTAACAGCCGCTGCCACCATCGATGCCCTTGGAACAGTGCATTTCTAAGTATTAGAATCAGCTAGTGCATGCACACACAATGTCAGCTCTAACATTTACAATCTGTAGAATTCTGTGACACTGCTGCAACATACATGGCTGGTAATCTTATACTCACAGAAACTGGCCTATGCCACGTGACTGTGAAGTATGCCATCAAAGTACAGCGAGAGCGATTCGAGAGAAGCGGGAGAACTCAGCCAGCGCAGCTTCTCAAGAGCGGCTGCACGAGCTCTGATGACGACACAGCTCTTCCACAATTGGCACAATTGGATTCACCCCATGACAACGATCACGGGTGTTTTTTCTCACACCTTTAGTTCCACTAAAGCTCACAAATCAGTTTTTTATAACAGTAAACAATCTTTTCATAGTCGCGATGTTATATTGTGTCATGTTTATCAAAATAAAACTGATTGAAAAATGTTGTAAAAATATTGCATTTATTTCACTTCAGCTGTGGTAAAGTATGCAAACACCACGTGAGCGGTCACTACTGTACCCAGAAAGTGTCTGACTTCACGTCTCCATTTGCAACTCCTTCCGCCTGCACGCGGCAAATCTCGCCGATCGGTTATACAGCCGATGTCGAAGACACCTATTGTTTCATTATTTGATTTTTCTCAGGTGTGTCTTGTTAGTTTCTGTATATAAATACACCTCATGATTGCATTGTGTCTTGTCAAGTATTGTTCACTGTAACCTCTGTTGGTGAGTTCCATGTTCCACGTTCCATGTTGCATGTTACACGTTACATGTGGGGGTGGGCAGATCAAGGCTTTGTGGAACACAAACAGTTTGAAGCAAATGTGCCGTATCGAGGCTTCGTAACAATCCAACACCCATCTCCACGGTGACCCCTAGTGGTCAGAAAAGTGTAAATGCAACAAAAACCAGGGCCAAACATGCATAAAAACACCTTTTGCTATTTTATTTGCAAGTAAAATCTTTCAAATGCAATTATCTAATCATCTAATAAGTTTATCAAGTGTCTATATGTGCTTTTATCAATTGTCAGAGTTTGTTTTGTTTGTTCTATGAATGGCTCAGCTAAACAGGCCAATAAGAGACTATTAACTACCCTTATTCATTTTAATTTTTCTAATGTCTAATTGAAACGTATAAAAATGTATAAAACTGATCAGAGATCAGGTAAAACCCACAGACACTTGTTCATTGGTTCTCAGTGACTCCTCATGATTCATGGGTTGACAGAGATCATCGTCCCCAACGGTGAACCATTAACATCTCAAAGTGTTTTGAAATGTTTCAAAACAGTTATGACATAATGAAGCCTAATTTACAGAAATAACGTGACTCTGGCAGTTTGATACACGCTCTGAACCATTGATTCGGAACAAAAGTTTCGTAAAGGTTTCGAAGCTTCATGAACCAGTGTTTTGTAATCGTGATCACTACTATCAAGTCAAGTCAATTCTTTGTTTACTTTGTATCTATTCACGTTGGGATTTAATAAGTACTGCACATGGGTTTAACTCTGCTCGCCTTAAGTGGATTTTGATTAAAGGTGACCAATTATGCCCATTTTCACATGATGTAATATAAATCTCTGATGTCCTCTGAATGTGTCTGTGAAGTTTCAGCTCAAAATACTACCCAGATTTTTTATTATAGCTTGTCAAAGTTGCCCATTTTGGGGTGTGAGGGAAAACGCTCAGTTTTTTTGTGTGTCCCTTTAAATGCAAATGAGCTGCTGCTCCCTACCTCCGTTCAGACGACGGCCAATGCTTTACACAAGCTTTTGATACTGGAACAACATAACAGCCTAATTAATCTCAGGCAAAATGTCAATTATACCCAGTAGTCGAGTCATTATCCATTCAATATTACATGACCATATAATATTCCAATATATAAAGAATTGTGAGCTTGGTGTTAAATCATGTAGTTTTGGCTAATAAATTATGGTCACAAACACTTTTTTTTGACCATGTTGAATCATGGTCAACAAAACCATTTTTCTTTATTTCACGTTATGTAGGCATTTTGTACATATATATGGCTTCCGAACGGGATCACATTCATCTTCAAGTAGATCTGTAAATAAATAAAGGAACAACGTTAACTGCGATAGACATTGAGATGTTTTTTTTTTTCTTCTTCCATTGCCTGTATAATTTCCTGATAATTAATTTCCCCATCCGGTGTGGTAGTAGATAAATAATTTAAAGTTCGTGGATAAATGTTACTTCATATATGTTCACTTACCACATATCGAATTATTTCCAATTCCTCAAAAACGTTGTTTAAATATTTTGTCGCGTTGCTTTTATGGACTCGTCTATCTATGCCATGGGCTGACTTTAGACAGTAAAAGACTGCCTGCGAGACTGTGCGAGCTTCTCCTCCTGTCTATACGGTAATATCTCTATTGTGCGACATAAAGTTGCGTTGTTATGACGCAATTTTTAGCCTATTTTTACAAGAATGGCTTCTATGGGGCCATAACGTATATAAGATAAAAAGTAATCGAGCCTTTTATACATTGTCGTGTTTCTTTAGAAATAAATAATGGACAAATGGAGTCTTTGGACGCCTCGGATGTAAAGTTATTCGCTGTCAAAGTGACGCCAAAATGAATGAGAGTCAATGGGATGCTATCAGCAGGTGATAGCCAGCTACAATGGCGGCCCCCGGAGGCAGCTTCAACTTCCGGCTGATGGATTACCCCCTTGCATCCAAGCCGCACTGTAAATACAAAATAAAAGTAAAAAAAATCGTGTCCATTTCAAAATAAGCACCTTGTGCAAACTCCCAATTGTATTGTACACCAGTATATCCTTGGTAGAAACCAGACTGTAAGGTAGAAACCCAAAAATCAAGAAAACCACGTAGGACAGGCAAATCACGTGGTCTCACGCATTCAGTGAATATCATCGGTCTGCGGAACATAAATAGGCGTTTTATCCGTAAACGGGAACACCCCCCTTTTCTTCTTCTCCTTCTACAAGTAACTGTCAACATCCGGTCTATATTACGTCAAAATAAGGGTTAGCATTGAACCAAACAGAGGAAAGCAGGAACTTAAGTTTGAACGTAAAGCCAGCTACCGGACGTCGCAGTAGCAGTTGAAAATGTTGGGTTGTGCAGTGCATTGTTCTACTGTCTTGTCAAATAGCTTACATGCTCCTTACGATAAAAAAAAAATAAAAATTGTACTGCAGTATCAAAACAGTATTTCCTACAGTAATTACTGCAGAATAGGCTACTGCACCTCAACACAGTTGTAGTACTGTTATAAGTGCAATAATTTGGATACGAAAAAAATGCATTTATAATAAATACTACTACAGTTTTACCACTGTATACTTAAGATACAAGGAGCATTTATTTACAATCAGACAGCATAGTTCACAAGGGTTCCCTTATTTACACACACTAATACTTGGCTGAATATGGATATTTTCAGTAAAGACACAAAGACCATTTATTTTACATAGCAAACTTAACAAAACTTTGTCATGCAGTATAAAAATACAATGTAAAAACATAAAATAAAAACAACTTATAAATACAAACTCAACTAAGTTATATCAACTAACTATACAAACTAATATCAGCTAAGCTACCCTTCAAACAAACCAAACATTTGTAGGCATTAATGTCTTGCATGTGGTATAACAATGTCTTGTTATAGTGTTTAACAGTGTGTGTGTGTGTGTGTGTGTGTGTGTGTGTGTGTGTGTGTGTGTGTGTGTGTGTGTGTGTGTGTGTGTCATGCATGCGTATGTAATGCGTGTGTGTGTGTTTGTGTCATGCGTGTGTGTGTGTGTGTGTGTGTGTGTGTGTGTGTGTGTGTGTGTGTGTGTGTGTGTGTGTGTGTGTGTGTGTGTGTGTGTCATGCATGCGTATGTAATGCGTGTGTGTGTGTTTGTGTCATGCGTGTGTGTGTGTGTGTGTGTGTGTGTGTGTGTGTGTGTGTGTGTGTGTGTGTGTGTGTGTGTGTGTGTGTGTGTGTGTGTGTGTGTCAAGGGCAGTGGAACAGTGTGTTGCCTGGGTCTGGGCATCTTTGGTATTGCGGCTTCTGACCGCTGGACAGTACTGAAGAGTGTAACTACAGTGAAAGGAAGACACATGGAGAACATTAACCAAACTCAAATGTATTCTTATACCATCTTGCTGCTGCTTGAACTTGCTGCGTTGTCTAACGTGTTCAACAAACAAGCAACACGGATGCATAATGTTTTTTACATCTTTACTTTGAATGACGTTTAGATGGAAAGAAAAAATGTGCATCGCTGACATGTTTTTAACGTTGCCACAAAAACACGATGACTAGATTTGTCAGTATTTAACTTACCTAAGGCTAAGCAATCATAGATTGTATATAAAACCAAACAATCTAACTCCGTTCTGGCTAGCTGAACCTAGAACTACGGCTTAAGTTAAATCGAGCATCAATTATAACGTTACCCATCCTATGCCATGGCTTCGTTAACTAACTTGCTAACTTGCTTGCTTTCGTTTCGACCACATTCTAACATGACGCTGGAATTGCTCAAACTGTACAAATAAATTATACTTACGGACATAATTACGCCTTTCCCAGAAGGCTTTCTGATTGGTTTATTAAACGCTACAGGAATGCCCATTGGGGAGTTTCTGTGGCTCGTCTGGAACGCCCATGCTGCAGTCAGACCCTCCTCCATTCAGGAGTGGGGGTTCAATCTTCAACTGGCTGGCAGGAGCCGCCACTGGCAGGTCACCTGACAGGTGCAGTGGCTGACAGTGGCTGGCTATAGTAGTCTATTTGGCAAGTTTCAGAAACCATCGATTTTGAACAGTTTTTGTGTTTTGTGTTCCTCCCTTTCTAGCTCATTTATTATGAATCTGTTGATATGAATCATGTTCTTTAGTATGATTGCTGTTTTGTGAACTGTTATCCCAATATAACTAGTCAAATGGCCGTGATCAGACTGGCAGCTTACAGACGCTCGCTGGACGCTCATCCAGTCAGCTGCGGCTGAGACTGCGAGTCTAACGCGTCGCCTGACGCTCTCGCTACAAGGAAATACATTGTTTTCTTTTTATAAATATAATGCCACTTGTAACGGAGGCCAGTTAGTAGTTGCTGTGCGAGTAAACCTCACTTCCCGATCTCAATAATCGCTCTAGCGACAGACGCTAGAGGCTGCAGTTTTTAGCCTCCTTGTTAGAGCGCCCGACTCTCATGACGGACACCGGGGTTCGAGGTCCGCTCGGAGCGGGTCGAGTTGGACCCAGGTGTGAGGGGTTACACATGCCTTTATTCTTGTCTATAATTGGTGTTTTAGAGAATTTTATCATAATTAAAGCAATCAAATGGCTCTGATCAGACTGGTTGCTTAGTTACTGTTGCCTGCCTCTCATTCTAAGGAAATAAATCTAGTTTGCGGATACTGCCTTAGTTGTGACGATTTTAATCCTTGTGAAAAAGCTGTGTAATAATTGTAGATGCATAGTAGCCTAATACCAATAATTAATACCAATAACATGATTCGTTGTCATTGCTTTGACCATTTTTCTGACACCAGGACAAAATACAGAGATTCTTTCAAATAATTTGTTAAAAGAAAGCTTTTTAATAATTCAATAAAAGAATGCCAACTTTAACGGTACAACCACTTAAAAGCACACGCTGTATCACTATATTTTCAAATGTACAAAGACAATTTACAAATAAAACCCAAGAAAAAAAATATATTAACAAATAAAAACAAAGGGAAAAAAAACTATTTACAAAAAAAAAGAATCTATAAAGGCCATTGCTTGTCGCATATTATTCAACACACAGACAGTGTGCAGTTGCAAAAGCCATTTCCGCTTGGAATCTGTGGAACCCCTCTGTCTTTCTGAGAATCAGAATGGTTATCTATAATAAAGGAAAAAAACAGTCATTAAAATCTTATCACACATTAGAATGTGTGCATTAGATGTAGAATTGGTAACTGCATAATTCACACACTATATTTCAAATATCTATCATTAGCTATTGAATTATTATTGTGTTCTTCACAAAACATGATTTACCTCAGGTGTCATGACTTCCATAGCATATGAAGGGCTCGATAAATCAGTTTTTTTCAATGCCAAAGCACTGTACACCTTGTCAATGATTCCCTCAGTCTATGAAAAACAACAATGCGGATGTGTATATCAGTGTTTTTAAAAAAAATCAGCATCTAAGAATAATTTCATTACATTCCAATTGTTTCGGATTATAATGAATGTCAAGATATTGATTATCTGTAACAGTATGAATCTATAAAAAAATAAGTAATTGTGATGTCAATTCATGCTGCAAGAACCAAGTTAATTTTAAACATATTTTTATTACAAATAAATATTATTTTACCTGTTCTTGGTCAAAAACCGAGATCCGTACAAGGCTACAATTAGCCTAAGACTAAACTTACCTCCCACTTCGTAAGATCCCATTTTTATTGCCCTGGGTAGTTTATTCGAAATTATGATATAGTTCACAATTGTTTACGTAGCATACATCAATTATAGGCTAAATTATTGTAATCCCGTTTACTGAAGTGGCAATACGACATACACCTCACAATTCTTTCTTTCGACATAAGATCCCACCGTTTAGTGGGGTCGGGTAGGTAGGCGATTCAAACAGTCAGATCCCAGCACACAAGTGACGTTACAAACAAGTTTATCTAAATATTTAGTTCAAATCATTATTAATATATATATATATATATATATAGGCTATATATATATATGTGTGTAGTTCACAATATAGTTAGGCTATTGAATATAATTATATAATTTGTTAAAGTGTTAAACCATTAGGGAACAATATAGAAAGATTCACTCACTGTTAGGCCTGTGAATAGATGGATACAGCGTCCAGCGAGCGTCTGTAAGCTGCCAGTCTGATCACGGCCATTTGACTGGTTATATTGGGATAACAGTCCACAAAACATCATTCCTCCACAAGAATAAAGGCATGGCATTATATTTATAAAAAGAAAACAATGTATTTCCTTGTAGCGAGAGCGTCAGGCGACGTGTTAGACTCGCAGTCTCAGCCGCGGCTGACTGGATGAGCGTCCAGCAAGCGTCTGTAAGCTGCCAGTCTGATCACAGCCATTTGACTGGTTATATTGGGATAACAGTCCACAAAACATCATTCCTCCACAAGAATAAAGGCATGGCATTATATTTATAAAAAGAAAACAATGTATTGCCTTGTAGCGAGAGCGTCAGGCGACGCGTTAGACTCGCAGTCTCAGCCGCAGCTGACTGGATGAGCGTCCAGCGAGCGTCTGTAAGCTGCCAGTCTGATCACGGCCATTTGACTGGTTATATTGGGATAACAGTCCACAAAACATCATTCCTCCACAAGAATAAAGGCATGGCATTATATTTATAAAAAGAAAACAATGTATTGCCTTGTAGCGAGAGCGTCAGGCGACGTGTTAGACTCGCAGTCTCAGCCGCGGCTGACTGGATGAGCGTCCAGCGAGCGTCTGTAAGCTGCCAGTCTGATCACGGCCATTTGACTGGTTATATTGGGATAACAGTTCACAAAACAGCAATCATACTAAAGAACATGATTCAAATCAACAGATTCATAATAAATGAGCTAGAAAGGGAGGAACACAAAACACAAAAACTGTCCAAAATCGATGGTTTCTGAAACTTGCC
Source organism: Meda fulgida (assembly GCA_030578275.1). Classification (NCBI taxonomy): domain Eukaryota; kingdom Metazoa; phylum Chordata; class Actinopteri; order Cypriniformes; family Leuciscidae; genus Meda; species Meda fulgida. The sequence continues at coordinate 27,201,953 of CM060616.1, read as the reverse complement.
AAATAGACTACTATAGCCAGCCACTGTCAGCCACTGCACCTGTCAGTGGCTGACTGGCAGCTGCCAGTGTCAGACTGGCAACTGTCAGTGGCAGACTGGCAGCTGCCAGCCAGCCACTGACAGGTCACGTGACGGCTCCTGCCAGCCAGTTGAAGATTGAACCCCTACTGCCATTCAGTCGCTTCGCTTCTGAAATGCTCCTGGTGCAGTTGGCACTACGTGAAGGACGGAATAAAACCTTGTCCGGAGCCGTAATGCGCCGCAGACGTGTACAGTGTAAATAAGGAGTCAGGAAGAGGCTGCAACTGTTAGGCTGTACATGGACATTTCGGAATGGATTCACATTGAATTCATATCTTGCTACTCAGTCAGAATCTTATTAACCTGGAGACCCAGTCTCTGTCACAATAATCATATAGTCTATGTGATGTTTTAGGCCTATTGGCAGACATCCATTTAAAATGTAGGCAATGGCATATAAATAACCTTTTTTCCATATCCACTTGAAGGATTAGTTCACTTTAAAAAAAAAAAAATTTTGCAGATAATTTACTCACCCCCATGTCATCCAAGATGTCCATGTCTTTCTTTCTTCAGTCGAAAAGAAATTAAGGTTTTTGATGAAAACATTCCAGATTTTTTCTCCATATAAAGGATTTCAATGTACCCCAAACGGTTCAAGGTCCAAATTACCGTTTCAGTGCAGCTTCAAATGGCTTTAAACGATACCACACGATGAATAAGGGTCTTATTTAGCGAAACGATCTGTCATTTAAAAAATAAATAAAAAAGTTAAAGTTTTATAGGCTCAAATGCTCGCCTTGCTCTGTTCTGTGATGCGCGTTCGTGACTCTCCTGTTCGAACTCGTTCATCAAAATGAACGAATCTTTTTTCGAGTCATTTCGTTCATTTCGTTCGTTGAATCTGAAAAAGATTAGTTCATTTTGTCTATAAACATGTCTATAAAACTTTAACTTTTTTATTTATTTTTGAAATGACAGATCGTTTCGCTAGATAAGACCCTTATTCATCATCTGGTATCGTTTAAAGCCCTTCACACAGAGCAAAGAAGGCTACGACAAGAACAGCCCAGCTTATCTAGTATACTATCCTAACACCAAAAAAGTCCAAAAACATAGACTGGTGAAGTTCACAACAAAGACAACCAGTAAAAGAGAAACACAAACATCTGAGACACACACAATATATGAAAACATGAATCCAAATATATTCAGCAGTGAAGTCAACGCTGATGAAAATGTGGAGGATGAACCAGATCATGGTTTTCAAAGTGATGTTTCAGAGACTTTGCCCAAACAGGCTGATCCCAATCAATCAGGTAGAGCTACAGAATCCATGATCAGAAAGAACCCCCCAAGAACCAGGAAGAAGCCAGCTTACCTACATGATGCTGAAATTGAGGATGCAGAAGACAAGCTGCAAACATGCATAGATTTTTGCTTCAGAGCAGTACCTACCCGGATGCCATAACATCAACAAAATCCAAGCAATGGAAGGATGCTATGGACAAAGAAATGCGATCACTGGAGGAGAACAAGCCCTTCACACTCACTAAATTACCACCAGGAAAACAACCAGTTGGAGGAATATGGGTTTACCCACTTAAAAGAGACATTGACAGATCTGAAAAATACAAGGCAAGATTCGTGGCAAAAGGTTTGTCAGAAACAAGGGACTGACTATGATGAAACATTTTCACCCACAGCTGACGTGACAAGTGTGAGAGTGGTTATGCAGAAAGCAGGACAAGAAAACCTGATCTTGCACCAGATGGATGTTGAGACAGCTTACTTGCATGCTCCAATAGATCACAAAATCTATATGGAACAACCGGAGGGTTATGAGCAAAAATCTGAAAAAGATTGAAAGTTAGTATGCAAGCTAAAATCTCTCTATGGCCTTAAGCAATCTGGCAAAAACTGGAATGCTGTGTTGCATGCATGTTTGACTGAGAACGGTTTTACACAGAACCCAGCTGAAAACTGTGTGTACACAAAAGAAAAGCCAGATGAGAAAGTAATCCTGATAGTATGGGTTGATGATTTAATCATAGCTGCTAACAGTGAAAGTGTTCTGGAAAGTGTAAAAGGGATGCTCACAGAAAGGTTCAAGAAGAAAGACATGGGAAGGTTGAAACATTTCCTGTGCATAGATTTTGAACAAGCAGAGGGTCTAGTCAAAATGTCACAGGAAAGATATGTGAGAAGAATACTAGATAGTTTCGACATGCAAAACTGTAAATGGAGGGAAACTCCATGTGAACCAAAGCTTGATTACACAGAAAATGCTGAAAAAATGAAAGAGCCAAAGAAGTTCAGGGAGGCAGCAGGAAGTTTAGTCTAATTGTCCACTTGCACGAGACCAGATTTAAATGTTGTCGTCAGTAAACTATCTCAGTATTTTGCTGAACCAACAGAACAGCACTTGAACACAGTAAAACATGTGTTCAGGTGCCTTAAAGGTACAGAAGAACAGCAATTATGCTTCAGGAGAAATGACACAGAGAGAGTTTATAGTGACGCTGACTGGGCATCTGATACAAAAGAAAGACGTAGTACTTCAGGATACTGTGTTAATCTGAGTGAAAGCTCTTTGATCTCATGGAAAACCAGAAAACAACCAACAGAAGCATTATCTACTTGTGAAGCAGAATACTTGGCCTTAGCATCAGCCATGCAGGAATGTCTCTACTTAGAGCAGTTGCTTAAGGGTATGGACACATACAAATATGCACAAACAAAGGTGTATGAAGACAACCAAGGTACCATTGCACTAGCCAGAAACCCAATCTGTAGACAAAGGTGCAAGCACATTGATATCAAATACCATTTCATAAGAGAAATTATGGCAAGGTTATCTTGGAATATTGTCCTACAGAGACAATGGTAGCTGACATAAAAGCCAGCCACCAAGCAGAAGTTAAAGAGGTTTACTCAAGACATTTTTGGAACATAAAAGTGTAAAAAAAAAGAAAAAAAGAATTATGTATACACTAATTTATGTAAAGGAGAACAATTATTTAGTGTTTAATTTGTTGTTTTGGTAATTTAATGGGTTAAGAGTGAGTGGGGGTGTTAAACGTATTGCACCCTTATACATTGCATTACGGGATTGACTACCTATAGTTTTATTTGGAGGTATACAGTTTGTAGGTGATTACGCTACGTTTAACGTCACATTTTTAATTTTTCTAAGTTGAGAGAAAAGTGAACTGTGAAGGTTGCTAAATAAAAATGCTACTAAAAGGTTAAACAGCACTGAGCAACGTTTCGTTGGTTTCACCTACAGTCAAGTGAAGGTTAATGGCGCACTCGATGTTCAACAGAATGTAAATTTTACATCTTTATCATGTGACGCATTCACTGAAACGGTAAACTGAATGTGAAAAAGAAGGCTGAATCCAGAACAATCAAATAAACATGTCTCACTAGAACTACACATTTATTTCATTTTTACGTACACAAAATTAAATGCACAATACAGTTAAGATATGAAGACAAATGAGTGTATGCAAAGCCATTTGAATAAATCAACTGCATTTTAGTTAGTTCATACACAAAACATTAATCAGTGTAATGGACAAGCAGAGCCAACCCTGTCAGCTCTTCCTGTTTGTGAACAATAGTCTCTAAAAGGCGATGATTGCCAGTCTTATAAAAATACTATATTGCTGAAAAAGAAGTGGGTTATGCCCATAATTCAGCTGTCTGGGTTGCCATTTATAGCAGGGCAACATTTGTTGAAGATGACCAGCTGCTCCTTCTCCAGTGGGAAGAGTGAGATTATACACAGACAGAGGAAACATGTCATTACATAAGTTTACCCTTATTTCTGAATGCACCATTTTGAAGTAAACTATCATCCATCATTAGAAAATTCAGTTTTCTGACAGAAATATTTGTTTTAGATGTATACACATATCACTATCCATAATGAAAAAATCCCACAGCTGTCATCCAAATGGAGAGATCTTCAGCCAGACTTCATTCTCCAACTCCACAGCTGCTGGATCCCATCTGCAGGAACAGGTGATACAGAGACTTTTCTTGCTTTTTATGGAGTTACCTCTGAGTAGTCTGTGTGTTTAATGTCCAAAAAGATCAAAATCAAGGACGGAAATCAAGGACAAATCAAGGACGAAAGTAGCAGGCAGTACATAAGGAGTCATGTTTAAAAGGTGTCTGCTCATTTATTAATAATTGATTACCGTTTCATTCATTCATATTTTAAATTGATATTACACAGTTGTCAGAATCAAAGTCAACTAAATCTGAAACTGTACGATACTCTACAGCAACATGCAACAACAGCAAAAAGCTTTTTTTCGGCACCAATCCCATGAATTTCACTGTGGTAAATCCACAAGCAAACTCCTCAGCCTACACGTACATCCTATTCTTCAGCCATCTTTTTAAGTTACTCATCACTCAAATCGCTGAGTGTGTAATTTCTCATTTAGGGGCTTATATACGAGAAGGGTGGAAATGTGTTCACATATTCCTGTGTTGACATGTCTCTTGTCCCGACCATCTGTTCGGTTACTATTGCCCCCTAGCTTGTGTTTTGGTTACTGCAGTAAGATGGTTTCTAAGGAGAGAAAGAAAGAAAAATTAAAGTCTGCTGAGAAGGAAATACATGTATAATTAGATAAATTGTAAAGTGAAAATCAAAAGCGCAAAATACGATATCAGTCTGAAAAATACAAGGCATGACTAGTTAGCATGCAAAACACTTAGCCCATGCTGGTGTGTCATAACTACACTATTATGTTGGTTAAAAGGACCAATAATTTAAACATGCTGGAGGAAAAAAGGATGTATATAAATTGCAGCCATGTATAAAGACCTATATCAAATAAAAATGGTAATTATGCACTCTTTGCCATAACAGCCATCTATTGTATTTGTGCTGTGAGTGCAAACTATCCGAGTCCATACACAATTAATTGTCACACATGCAACTGTAACATATCAGGACCAAGGATGACGAAGGTAGATCATAAATCAAAGTTCAGTTTAATAAAAAAGGCAAATAGGATAATCTGAGATTGCACAGACACGCAAGAGAAAACAATACCGGACAATGAATTAGACCTCAAGAGACAGGCTAATGATGAACAGGATACAAACAGGTGTGATAAACAGTTAATGGATGTGCATGGTAACAGATTAGTGGTGGGAAATAGAACAAAGGGAAAAACATGTGACTGAAGAGAAACAAACTAAAAGTCCAAAACACTAAAACATGTGAGAGCTACAATCAAGCTTATAATTTTTTTTTTTTTACATGTTTTTAATAATGTACCAGGAGCACAGACATACCCTTGTCAAATAAAAAGTTGATTCGATCGTATTGAATGTGCACTTGTAGTGTACTTTAAATCTTAAAAAAAAAAATACTTTTAAAAAGCTGTACATGCAGAATACAATGAAATAAAAGGCCACTTAAGTGTACTTAAATATATGTTCACACATTTTTTGAAAAGTGCACTTTGTAATAATGACAAATAAAAAGTTGTATTTTGAAGTAAATTTGAATTATTTCCATTTTAATCCTTTGTTGTGCTTTAAAAATACACTTATTTTTATGTTATATTACATACATGTAAATTACTGTACTTATAAATGTAGTTATTCGAAATCACATACTTTTTTGTTATTTTAGATTGCATTATAAAATAATACATTATACATTGTTATAATATAATACATTATTATATTACATTAGAAATATACAAAACTGCAACTTCATGATTACAAAAATATAAACATGTGTGAATACATAATATTCAAGTTTAAAATTACATTAAAGTTTAGTTTACCATAAGTGCATGTAAGTACATTCAGCAGTCCACTTTAAATATTTCAAAGACAAAATAAGTAATTATGAAGTTACTAATAAAACTAATTACTAGTACTAAATAAAAATGTACTTAAATCCTACTAAATCCTACTGCATTCAATATAAATTTAAACTATAAATACGTTCATTAAATTGCAATTAACATGCAATAAGTTTGCACTAAAGTATCATTTAAAGTATGTTATTTCAATAATAAGTATGCTATACTTTTTCACAAGGGTATATCATAACAATTGGGAAATTGCTGTGTAAGGAGGATTAACTTTTCACAATTTTTCTGTGACACCACAGTAATTAGTGACAAATAATTTATGGCTCAGGTAATTAATAATAAAAAAAAAACATTAGCAGAGATGCGCCAACCTTCCAACTGCCTTTGTTATAATCAGGAATGCTAATGTTAATAGCTAGCTTTCTTCAGGGAACATAGACCTCAGAAATGCAGTCCATGTAATCTGAACATACTCATTTTTGATGACAACCAGAAATGTGCTCTCTAAACTGAGACTGCGGAAAACTTTAATAGTCACACCGATAAAAGCTCAGTGCTCTTTACTTCCCTTCACACAAACATGACACACTCCATATTGTGAACAACAGAATAAGATATTTATAAATCTGCAAAACGTACTGTTCGAGAAATCCAATTATCAGCAGTGAATTGAAGTGAAGGGCTTGGATGTTGTGATGCTGTGTGCATCAACAAAAAAGAAATGAACAAAGCTCTGTGACTGCTGTTGATTAGAAGTCATGCCCAAAGGGAAAAGTCACAGATGGCATTCTGTATGTTTTATAGGTGCTCACTCTGTCAGCTAATGCTGGGAATTCTAAGAGACCACCCTGAGAGAGAGAGAGAGAGAGAGAGAGAGAGAGAGAGAGAGAGAGAGAGAGAGATTAAAGACATCTCTCACAGTCATGATTCGAATATCACTGATAGTGAGCAGGATTTATGAGTGTACATTTTGTGTCACTATTGTTGATGTAGTGGAGGCAATCAGGGACAGAGGCCATGTTAGAAATACACTAAAGACATAAAGTGCAAGGCAAGTGCTGCCCATTCTGCGGAGATAGCATTGACCATTTTATTGTCTGTATGAAAGTTGCCATTTTTCCCTCCCATTGAACACAACTATATTAAAGCCTCACTTTCTTACTGCATGTGTCCTTCTCTCCCTGTTTCGTTCGCTCTAATTCATACTGCCTGTGTGTGGGAAGGCACCTCTGCTCCTTGTATTACACTACTGATAAGAACAGGACAACTGGATTCAGCCCTGGTTTGACTGTCTCACTGCTGGGAGAAACTCAATTATCAGAACGTTACAGCAGTTTGCCCTGTAGGCCTTCGGCTTACGCAGTCTCATTCACACGTACACACATAAACCTTACTTTCTTGCAGACACAGACTGCAGTCAGGGGTGTGATGGACACTAATGGTGAAACAGAATGTCAAGTAAAGTGTTTGACTTGTTAAAGACAGATTGTCAGACAGAGAGAGAACAAAAATCATGGGTTCTTTTCAGGAACTGGGAAGCATACAATATTTGAAACTGACTGTTTTTGTCCAAACAAAAACAGATTTCTATTTTTTTCTCCCACAGATTTCCTCCTACCTTCTTGAGGAGCTTATTTTGCTAATAATGAATATTAGTCTGTTTTTTAAAATCACAATAACAATGTACTGTACGTACATACTGAAAGAGTATACTGTACACACTATATGATTGGCCACGAGAAAAAAAAATACAGTATATCAAAGATTTTGAGGAATATCACTATTAGCATAATATATAGCCCCAACTTTGTTAACACTCATGTTCTGTTTGGGGTGTTGAAGACCATTTTAATAATCTATTTTAATAGCTTGAAAAAAGTACTATACATTGTTTTCTATAATATTTCCTAATCTTATGAGAACTACACTGCTTATGAGTACTAATACAGTTCAACTTCCCCATTAAGTCAAAGTCTTTTAAACAGAATAATACGATAAGATATACATTGATATGTATTTTTAAAATGAATCATTAAAATGTAAAAAATTAAATAAAAATGTGCATGTAATGTGTGATTTACTGTTAAATCATAAGACATTTTTACAGTAAGTGATTTGAAACTTTCTTGAAAATAGTTTTAAAACATGAAAGCAAAAAGTGGAGAAATTGGCACATGTGCTATAAAGTAATGATATATATTTTTCAATGTCTTTATCGTGGATACTCTCATTGAATCAGTACCATGATCAATCCCCTCCCCAAATTTCAACCACCTTTCACTGTCAGTTCTTACTCTAAAGAAACAACAGTTCAACATGTTTTCCCCTTAGGAAGTAGACTCCTTTGAAAACTTACCAAACACCAGTAGGATTCTTCAATTTAACAAAGAAAAGCCTCCAGTTCAGCCACATCAACAATCTCCAAAGAGAATATCCCTCATGGCTTGGTGTTGGTCCTCAGAACATAGAATTGCAGGCCATCACTCCAGGCTGGTTGTGCTGATAAGCTTTGTGACTTGATGGGAAACACAGTTCTCCAGGCTTTATCAATTTCAAACAGAGGACTTCATGCTCCATAACTTTTCAGCCCTACAGATAAGCGGTAGCTTTTTCTGGGTACTCAAAGCGCTTTACATGGAAGGGAGAATCTCCTCAACCACCACCAATGTGCAAAATCCACCTGGATGATGCGACGGCAGCCATACTGCGCCAGAATGCCCACCACACACGAGCTTACTGGTGTAGAAGAGACCGTGATGAAGCGATGAAGCCAATCAGTATATGGGGATGATTAGGAGCCCATGATGGACAAAGGCCAAGGGGCAAATTTGGCCAGGATGCCGGGGTTACACCCCTACTCTTTTTCGAAGGACATCCTGGGATTTTTAATGACCACAGAGAGTCAGGACCTCAGTTTAACGTCTCATCCGAAGGAAGGTACATGGTATACTCATCTCTCTAAGATAGTTCCATGGTACACATCTCTCTAAAATAACCTGTCACGAATGGGTGGTGGTAATAATCGCATGAAGATGAGCAATAACACAAACGGTCTTTAATAAATCCAATTAGGAAACACACAGGAAAATTATGAGGATAAATAATATAACACAACGACATTCAAACCGAAGAAGACACCGAACCATGAACAGAGGAAACCAAGGGCTTAAATACACACAGAGTAATCAACAGAATTAAGAACAGATGTGGAACTCATAAGTAACTATAGAAACAAACTAGCAGACATAACTCAGGCAAACCAAAACAGGGAACATAATATAAACAAAACAGAATGAGACCATTGCATTAACAAGCATGAACTGCAAATTAAAATGGACAACAGTTTATGGAATTTTGTGGCAAAGGAGGGAAAAAAAAAAGAGCTTGATTCACAGAGATATCTGTTACCGGAAATGGAAATGGAAGTTGAACATGGGACAGGTAGTCTTCTGATTTGTTTTTAAAGAATCTGAATACTGTATGTATCATTTGATATTTCAGATACAAATCTGCTAATTATTATGTAATTAAGAAAAAAAGTTTATCTGTAATAAAAAAATATTCTAAATATTGGCACATTGTGCTATGCAAGCTCGATTCCACATGTCGTTGAGCTCTGAAATGTGTCATGAGTGCTAAGGTGGGAATTAGTATAAAAGTATTTTTTTACTGTCAGGTTTCTCCTTCAGATAAACTATTGTCAACAACATATTCACAAATAAACTGAAGTTTAATGAATTTTGAAGCTTAAATACAATCTCCATAAGTTAAAGTTAAATGAACTACACCACAGTTACATCACATCAATGCCACCACCACTAATCTTCCGACAAGTCTTTCAATCTTTATATCAAATCTACAAATTGGAAAGTTTTAGTTAGAATAGTTTGCAATAACTGAGCTGTCATAAACTTGTCAGTTTAGTTTTCATTTTAATGGACTTTTAGTTTGTTTTTTCAGTCACATATTCTCCTTTGTCATAGACTGCGTCCAATTCGCCTACTTATACTACGCCCTAAAAGTATGTACTCTTTTTGGGAAGAAAAAGTACATACTCTTGAGTGTGTAGCAAAAGAGTAGGCAAGCTTTGGCAAGTAGGCAAGTAGACTCTCCTCATGTGTTTGCAATTTGAATGCAATGATGCAATTAAAAGTTAATGGCTAAACGTATCTTTACAAAAGTTCACAATGCTGCTGCAGATGCAATATAATGTAGACAACATTGAATAAATACATTTTCGTCAGGTTAGATACTGATAATTAATCTTTATCTAAAGAGAACTACAGCTAAACCTCTCTACATAACCGCCGGACTCGCGCATCTTCCATGTCTGTATTTTTTTGTTTGTTTGTAGTTCTAATCGAATCCTTGTCCAACGCACAATGGGTTGTGCGCATTATTGGCCGTCAGAGTGCGCATCGATCTGCACTTTGGATTCTGACCGGAAATAGTAGACCATCCGGGTATCTTGGAACACTCATTTCAACATACTATGATTTGGGACGTACTAATTCTATTTTCGAGTACTATTTAGGAAGGATAGTATGCGAATTGGGACGCAGCACATGTTTCCCACCAATCATTAGTTTCAATGGACACGGCTGCATACCATTTAGTTAATTATCTCTGTGTATTTAAGTTCCTCCTTGTTAGCTTTCAGTTGTTTGATGTTGTGTGTGTTTGACATAGACTGTTACACCTCTTGGATTTACCTGATTTTATTTATTATTAAAATTCCTTTGTATTGGAACCTGTTGTCTCCTCTTCATCTGTGGATATTGCTTTTGTAACAGAACAACCCACCCAAAATGGATTATGCAATGTAATGTTCTGCTTTATCCCTGTCACGATACACACACGGGTAACAGAGAGATTCCAATAGCAGTATCTTTATTAGGGTAATACATACTCAAAATCCAGTTCAGGCAAAGGTTCAAAATCCACAGGGGCAATCCAAAACATAGAACACAAACGAGAAGTAGGAAACCGCAAGGCACAGACGTGTGAGGACATTAAACAAGGACTCCGTAACAAACACTAAACAAGCAGGGTATTTAAACACATATCTAACAAGACTAACACAGAACAGCTGGGAACAATGATTACAGGGAACAGCTGAGTGCAATGAACTGATGAGTGACAGTGACAGACAGAATGCTGGGAATTGAAGTTAAATGTGAAGGACACCGTGAGAACGAGGGCCTCTAGTGAGAGACAAGGGAACACAACCAGACACTGTGACAATCCTGCCGGAAGCCTTCATTTATTGGATAGTTTAGTTGACATTTGTTGTCTCGCCATCACATGCCCTTATGACGAAGACCCTGTAATAGTTTAGTATTTAGTATCTCTGTGCCTCCTTGTTCACTTTAAGTTGTTGTCTGTCTGTTATGCATGTTGGGTTTATCTGAGTTTATTTTATTAAAATACCTTTGTATTGAAACCTGTTATCTCTTCTTCATCTTGTAACATGAGCCAATGATGCAATTGTATTCTTCAAAAAATGCATACTGGTATATTCATCAAACAACTCTTACCTTTTTTTCCCCACTCCCTCCACTTTATTACTGCTTCAGCATTTTAAAGAAAACACCTAAACTATAACTAATGGCATTGTTCAGACTGGAGTCATATACTGTTTCTAGCGAAAAAAAAACAAAAAACAACTCTACATTTCACTGTAATTACTCTAATTTAGTAACAGCAATCAGGCAACTCATGCTGATAAACTTGATATCCGTGTCCTCGAAAAGGGAAAGGATGAATGTTCCGGATTAACAAGAAGGTGGAGAGTAGTGAGTTCTGCAGTGTACATGATGTGATCAAAATGTCATTTCACAATTTTTTTCATATTATGTATGATATGCTCTTGCACGCAGCTTTTCATAAAATGTTATATATTTACTTGTCTGCAGTACAAAATTTACTGAGAGTAACTGAATTATAATCAAAAGGCTCAAGTGCTTTTGTAAAATGAGTGAGAGAGTAAAATGTGGATTTATGTGTCTGAATTACTTCAGAAAACATCATACAAAATAAATGATGAAAAATATTGTAAATGTTATGCTGACCACATTAAATCATGAAAGGAAGCGCTGCATTCCAGATGAAGTAGGAGGTGAGAATGTGTGAGCTGTATTTCCCTGCATCCAACCCATTGATCTTCATGACTGGATTGCTCATCTCTAGGGGTGTGCAACGTAGCCAATATCTATATCTGTAACAATCTCAAAATTATTTGTATCTGTATTTGGATAAAACCGGAAGAGAGGTGGGCTTTACCTTGAAGTGCGTACAATTACTTAAGACGGTTAAGAGGTTTTACAGCCTATCTGTTTTCTTCAAAGTTATCACTAAACAAATATGCCTTGTATAACTGTTAAATAATATTTATCTATTATAATTATAACATTTAACCTATTTAAATATCTTCTAACTGTCGGAGCCGATAGCTTCGTATAGGCAATTGTAACATTTGAGTCCTAAAATACAACACTTATGCTACTGGACCAGTTTTAGGTTCTAATGGAGGGGGGGGGGGGGGGGGGGGGGGGGTTAAACTTATGATGGAGACCAGACATGAATACGTTAAAGATATTTTACTGTAACACAGCAACATAGAAACAGTAGTTTGGATCAGTGGAAAAAAAAAATTATAATAAAATAACAAAAAGGTAAGTAGAATGAAATCCTTCTTTTTTTCTGTATTCTGGAAATGATTTAATTCAGAAAATCTGCCCGCGCCGGGTGATTAGTCCAATTAGCTAATAATTAGGAGTAAACCAATTCCCCCTTTTCTTTTATATTAACCCCTTTTTTCACAGGTAAAATAAAAGAGCAACTTAGTCGTACTTAAAGCAAACACAATCACATCACAACAAAGAACAATATGACATTAACTTAAATGAATAATTTGGTACCGCTGTGTACTTTTTGTAAAGTTCAGTTCTTGTTCAATGTAAAAAACATCAGATCCAATACAGTTCAAGGAAGATAAAAAAAAAGAAAGGAAAAGGATTGTAATCCAATCCAAATACAGCAATCACTCCTAACACTCTGTCAGTGTGTTACCAGGTGATGCAACAGGTCCTCTGGCTACTGAAAGGAGATGAGGTTTACAATCCGAGTTAGCCCGCTCTATTCGCGTCTGGTGTGAACGCACCAGAACATATTAGGGCACAATCAACAGAATTCTCAGTGAGTGTTTCACTGAGTGGGGCAAATCGATTTGTTATGGTAATCAGAACAGAAGAGTGTTTTTTTTTATCCGCGACTAGAGCGATCCCTCACTGTCACCCATCTGCCCTGCTGCAATAATTCAGCTGGAACCGAATCATGTAAAAAGTTCACTATGGCGCATCCAAAATAATATCTAAAGCTCTAGAACTCTTTCTATCCTCAATTAGAGTTTGGATGCGTGTCTCTAGTTCGGAAATCTTCTCCGTCAGCCTGACGCTGTATGTGTTTTTATGTGTATTTAGTATGTGTTTTGTGGCCTTATTTCAGAAACTTTATTTTTTTTAATAACTATGCATAAACATTATTCTCTCAAAAATACAAACATGTACATACATGTTGCTCACATATTATTGTAGCCCTGTTTGTGCTAAAGTGTAATTACACCTTTGCCATGCAGTAATTTGTTTATAAGCAACTGAAAAAAGCACAAATGTCAGGGCATGTCAAAACATCTCAAGGACCCCCAAAACCCCTTAGACCCCAGAGGGTTAACTGCCCGATATATATATACTAATTGGCTTCATCACTCTATCTTCTCTCCACCAATAAGATGGTGTGTGGTGGGCGTTCTGGTGCAATATGGCTCCCGTCGCATCATCCAGGTGGATGCTGCTCATTGGTGGTGGTTGAGGAGTTTCCCCCTTCTATGTAAAGAGAAAAGCGCTATATGAAAATGTAATGAATTATTATTATTATTATTATTTAGGTGGTGAGTTTTTGGGGTAGAATCCATTGTTGAAACGTTTCCTGCTTGGTGCTTTGAGGCTGAGGCCTGCAATCCGCACGAGGGTACCGGCTTGGTATCTGCCCATTGTATTGGAACGTCTCTCTTTGGCCCCCTTTGAACCCTTGGAAACTGTTCCAGATAAGATTCTGACTCTAAAAATGTTGTTTCTTTTAGCAATTACTTCTCTCAGGAGAGTAGGAGACCTCTAGGCCCTTTCGGTTGCACCAGGTTTGGTAAAAGCATTCCTTCATCTGAGACCTGGTTATGTGCCTAAAGTGCCTACTAATGTGTCACGGCCCGTAGTTCTGCAGGCTTTCCGTCCTCCTCCCTTTTCAAACTCTGACCAGGAAAAGATTAATTTGGTGTATCCAGTTAGAGTACTTGACACTTACGTCCACAGCCCTGTGGAAAAAGTCTGATCAGTTTTTTATATGCTTTGAGAAAGAAAGGTTATATTTAAAGGTTATATGCCCAAGAAAGGTTTTCCGACGACCAAGCAGGCAATGCGCAAGTGGATAGTCAAGGCCCAGGTGCTTATGTCTTAGTTGTGCTTGTGGACTCACACTAGACAAACACTTGTCAGTATGGCAAAGTTGGTATTATCATTCCCATCCTGTAACCATTGTTCCCTGAGAAGGGTGTAGTGCCTGGATAAATCATGGGACGTTAATATGAACACAAATAATGCATACTCCTTCTGCAATCCAAAGCTTTTACACTTTGAACCCTGAATGTAAATCAGGACTCTTAGCAATCTAGAGTACCGGCATGGTGCCAACATGTCTGGGGTAGATTGCCTTTTCGACACCTTTTATGGGCCCTTAGAGTATCACCAGAACACACCACACATTCTCCAGCTCTGGGTCCAAGCTTCAAAGAGATCCTAATCGGCTCTCCTAGGTCCAGGAAGGGAAAGTATGAGACCTCTTCATGTCACAGACATGACTGACACACACATACACAGACTTTTACATTAAACTCAGAATATGAGACATTGCTAACTGTATACGATATATTCCTGTGTGTTTGCATGTTTCCAAGTTCATATTAGTCTAGTTATGATTTCCTAGTGTAGTGCATATATTCATGCATATGAATGTAACTTTGTATTCCTATTCTTTTTACATGTCTTTCTTGGTACTGTTTTAATCCTCTCGGTCTAACTGAGTTGGTCATATACAGGAGATTACAGTAAAATGTATGATTCTATGTGCACCAGCTTTCTGGAGTAGAAATGACAACTTTTAACACTATCATAAACTATCAACTGTCAACCACCTTGACAGGACAAAGAAATATTTCTCCCGCTCATAGAACCCCAAGTCGATTGGTCAGTTCACCCCTGAAGGTGTGAACCCGGACCCCCTTTAAAAGTAATGACCAGCGGTTTCCTCTTCGTCTTCAGTTTGTGTCTTCAATCTTCAGTTTGTTTTTGTGTTTTCAGTCTTCAACTTTGTTTTTAGTCTTTGTGTTCCTTTTTCCTATTCTCCTTTGTTCATTCCCACCGACGAGTGAAATGAACTTAGCCTGAATTATTCCTTTGGTAACTTCACTGTCAAGGGACCTTTAAACTTGCCGCGACTCCATTCGCCCCGGAAGAACCGAAGAGAACACTAAGCTCTGAAGGAACGACACACACGCTTTCTTTCCTCAGCCACTAAAAGAACCATATGCAAGTATTTTATTTCCTATCGAGATCTAAATGCTCTTAAGGTTGGTTGCCCCTCCATTTAGGGTGATTTGATACTTTAAATAGTATCTTTTATAGAACAGGGAAGCTATTTTTCATGGCCAGAGAAATAGCCTTTCTCGAGAGTCTATAAGAAGGATAACTTTCCTTTAGGGTTGATAAAAGATTGATGATATGCTGCATCCTGGACATACTTCCTGGATGCCTGTGATCAACTTGCTTCGGCCTGTCAGAAGCTGACATTGTTTGGTCCGGGCACTCTTTATAGTTTCCTGGGCTTTACGTCACCCAGCCAGTGACATCCCGCCCTTCCATTGGACTGATTTCACATGTGCTTCAAGACGCAATCACGCAGAGGCATTCCCACATCATCGCTACTATAATGCAGAGTATCTTTCCCATCTCAGGAAACAATGGTTACATTCATAACCTGAGACATTTTCCTGTTTGTTCTTGTGACGTTCGGCATAAAGCCTACTTTATTTGTGCATTATGTGTTTTTACTGCAGGTAAACGCAAACTAAAACCCAACTCTAACCAGTCTTAAAATGGTTTAAAACAACAGAAATCCATTACTCCATTAAAGAAAACAACTAGCAATTTATCTTACATGGCAGCCTGGAGACTGACTGTCAGGTATCCAATTATGAACTACAGAGAATGAAGGGAAGACAAATAACAAGTTGCTGAAAAATGAAGAATTATGTCAGTAAGCAACAACTTCAATCATGATTGCAAAGAATAAGAATAATACTCAAGAAATGTCACCAAAGGCATTCAGTAAATGAATGTAAATACTAAGCAAGAGCAAAAAAAGCATTGCATATTTCTTACATCATGCCTTCCATTCTTCAGATATGAAAATGTTTTATCTTGAATGCTGAATTTTTTTTTATTATTATACAAAACAGGTTACAAAACTGCTTATCAAATGTGTATGTTGAATACCATTGTATCTTATATTTTTCAGTGTTTCTTGGCCAAGTGTTACAATCTGCACAAGGCTTTATGTTTATAGTCAAATATCTGACTTGTTTCATACCTTAACACATATTTCCCGTTAGGTGTTACTAGTTGTATCAAATTCACCAGCTGACCATGCATAATTGCTTAAGCATATGGGTTAATTCAATGATTAATACTCATAACAGGACTAAAACGCATGTGTGTGACCATGGTTTTATACTTGTGTGCACAAGCGCAGAATCATTTGTGATTACTGAACCAAAATGCATTGTGCTTTATGAGTATTAGTTCGACAATATAGTGACAAATATTACATAACGAAACCATATATTATGCAATTATTGATTATTGTGCAGTTAGTAATCAGCCAACATTTGCTTCCAGGAACAAGAAGATATAGGCCATATATTGTATCTATTTGCATTTTTCGTTCATCTATGACAATATCAATCAGTGTTATGAAATTGATTACAGAGAACAAAAAGTAAATTTACTGCAATTAATTGGTAAAAGCTTGTTATCTGAACAAAAAGCTCTAACAAGAGCTGCATTTTTTTGTGTGAAAACAACTTTAGTTCCCTTCAAGTAATGATCCATCCATTTAGCAGAGAGCACCATCAGTGCTAAGATCTCTCCAGGTATAAGTTTTCCCTATCCTGTGCGTTGCGTTTTCTAAAACGCATAAAATGAGAACATCGATTGCTCTTCAGAGAGAATGCTTTAGCGTAATGATATAATTATTTAACTTATGGCACCCCCCTGTTTTGTTTGTTTTCGCTAGTAAACTCATCCAAGCCAAGGCAAGAAACCTTCTGATGTCAGCGAGCAGATAGAAATATCCAAGCTTTCTAAGATTAACACTAATCCATTATCGCTCAGTGTTGGAAGCTGTCAAAGAGCAAAGGTAGGTTGAGGGAAAAATACACCGAACTGGTGAGATACTTCATTGTGATCTTCCCAACCCTTGCTCCTACTGTTACATTAAAGACAAAAACAACTTGATGAGTGTCTCACTGGCCATGCTAACATTACTGTAGGATGTAAAATAAAACATGTAAAGAACCTGCTCTCACTTACTGTTGATGGAGCCCCTGAGCTGCTTTCTGAGAGGGCAAATGAAGGTGAGCATTTAGCTGTGTTTCCTCAGTTGTCAATTGCTGACATTTTAAGAATTTCTGCATTTGTGTTTGTGAGGACGCTATCAGCATGACCTGTGTCTGAAGCACGTGTGTCAACACAACAAGTTCATTGGCCGAAGACAGTCCACGACGTAACTTACGCACCGGAGTCTGATGCGTCAATCATTAAGGGCACATCCTAAGAGTCATAGTTGTCAAGTGGTAATATTCCCTCGGACATCACCCAAGCTCCTATGCCATGTGAAAAGGAAAGTTCCGGCGTTAAACACATGCCTCCCAAGTGCAGAGCTCTAGGTTTATATGTCAACTTCTCTTGCATGACACAGCTAGGGATTACTGGTCCACAGAGAACACTTTAAACTGCAACGCTGGTCTACCACTACGGGGGAGCATACACGGGGGTCACATCTAGAATAATTATTCACCATTCTCATAACATAGAACTCAACTCCTAGAGGGCCGCAGGGGAGCTTCAGCTCTACCACCACATTGGGGGAAAAGCATGCTCTCCCCCTGGCCCTGCCTCCATTCCTCAGACTGTGATGGACCAGGAGAGGTCTTAGGTGAAGGTTTTGATTGGCACAGGAAGTACTTCCTGAAACTCACCTCTCTAAACTTCTCGACTTCTGTCTCTACAGACATGCCAAAAAGCTCAGTGGCGAGATGGTGCATCAAGGAGAACTCGTGTGCTCCTCACCAAAACACAGGTCCTGTGTGTCCTCAGGTGTCAAAAACCTTGCACATGGATGCACTTCCTAAAACGCTTGTTTAAGTGCTTATCCATGATTGCTTAAACACATGGTTAATGAAGATAAAAAAGCCGATGACATACATTGCAGGCACCCTCTTATACTCATGAACGCTGCAGTAGTGACATCATGGATTGTTGTCAGTCAATGAAATATGCAATGAAAGTAAATTGCCATTATCACTAAAACTCAGCAATAATGTTTTCCTTTTTAAATGCATAATAATAGTGATACATAAATGTAACAGTCAGAAATTCCTTTCTGGCAGCTGTAATGGCTGATTACTGGGTTAAAATGACACAGGATTACTGGGTCAGCACACCTTTATAGCTTTACTGACTTATTGACATTTAGAAATGGTTTATACATAGCTCTATCATTACCATGGTGAAAAACTTAATTAAACCTCTTCAGCTGGACACCTAATTGGTGTTTGAGCTATGTGGTCAGATTGTCTTTCAGGCCTGACTAGCTCAAAATCCTTTTAAAATGAACCAACAGACCTGCCTGACAAGATTTTCTTAGACTATGAAGCCATCTTAAAATCATCACTGTACAAACCTTTCAAAGTTGTAAATAAAACAAAGATTATTGAAGTTCATTGGAGTTCACACTACTTCAAAATGTATTGTTTTATTCAATGTGTTACTTGACATTTCTTCGTAATTATTTGTGAAATTTAGTAAAAATTGTTTCAAAGTAAACCCTACGCCATTTTTTTTTGTGCAGATTGATTTAAGATTTTCATCATAAACATAAGTTTGGTTTTAGTTTATTTTGAGGGTCCCTTTAACACATTCTGTTGACGGTAAGTAAAGTAGAAATAATTAAAGAACTTGAAATTATTTATTTAAGTTAGTTGCCAAGTTATTTGAAGTTGATGTATAAAATTACTAAAACTCAAATAAAAAATAAATTAAAGATACATTGAAAGATTTTTTGGGGGGTGAGGAGAAAGAAGATGAGGATGAGGCTGAGGCTTTGGCTGGTCCAGAGTATGAAGATGAGGCTTTGGCTGGTCCAGAGTATGAGGATGAGGCTTTGGCTGGTCCAGAGGATGAAGATGAGGCGTTGGCTGGTCCAGAGGGAGGGAGAAATAATTTGGCTAGTCCAGAAGAGGTTTTGTCTGGTCCAGAAGATGAGGATGAGGCTTTGGCTGGTCCAGAGGATGAAGATGAGGCTTTGGCTGGTCCAGAAGGAGGGAGAAAGAATTTGGCTAGTCCAGAAGAGGTATTGTCTGGTCCAGAAGATGAGGATGAGACTTTGGCTGGTCCAGAGGATGAAGATGAGGCTTTGGCTGGTCCAGAGGAGGGAAAAAGAGTTTGACTAGTCCAGAAGAGGTATTGTCTGGTCCAGAAGATGAGGATGAGACTTTGGCTGGTCCAGAGGATGAAGATGAGGCTTTGGCTGGTCCAGAGGCAGGGAGAAAGAGTTTGACTAGTCCAAAGGTGACTTTGTCTGGTCCAGAGGAGGTTGAAGAGGGTCTGGATGGTCCAGAGGAGGAGGCTGAGGGTCTGGCTGGTCCAGAGGAGGTTGGTGAGGGTCTGGATGGTCCTGAGGAGGAGGCTAAGTGTCTGGCTGGTCCAGAGGAGGTTGGTGAGGGTCTGGATGGTCCAGAGGGGGTTGGTGAGGGTCTGGATGGTCCAGAGGAGGTTGGTGAGGGTCTGGAGGGTCCAGAGGAGGTTACAGAGGGTCTGGATGGTCCAGTGGAGGAGGATGAGTGTTTGGCTCGTCTAGAGGAGGCTTTGGCTGATCCAGCGGTATTCCTGGCCTACCGTATTAGTTTGTTTGCCATCTCTGATGGCCGAATCCTTGCTGCCTCACTCACCATTGTGCCTCTTTCTTTTTCTGCAGATGTTTTTGATATGTTTGATACGATGACAGGCAAGACCACCTTAATGGCTGGTCTATTGTCATTGTCGATGCTGTCCACTCCCTTGCTTTAATCGTGGATTTTAAAATTGCAAGGCTCTCATAAATTTCCACATTCATGGAGCATCTGTCTGCTTCAAGAATATCATCCATGAGATTAAATGATCCCTCAACCAGGGGGCCTGTTAAAATGCTAAGTAGTGCTTTGACCAGCTGACCCAGATTGGGAAATCTCACACCTCTCTCTGGATTTTTCATGGATTCAACTCTGCTCCACCAGTCTACATCAACTCGGCCTTCCCCTTCAATGTAGTTCTGGGCACACGTTACCAGGTCCACCTCTATTTGGTACGCCCGTATCTCTTCCTCTAGTTGACCAATCTCTTCTGGTACAACCACATTAGGCAAGGCCTCTCCTAATGTGATAAAAGCCCCACAGATGGAGTCATCTTGAATCGAGAGGGAGTGAGTGCAGAAAGTGAGGTGATTATCTTGTTGTCCAAAGGAAGGTTTTTGAGAAGGAACTCTGATGATTTCATGTATCCTTCTCTGAGAGAGTTGTAAATGTTTCTCACCCATATCTTCCTCTCCTCCCGGGCCTTGTTCAGTGCAGAGTAACAGTATCTTCCAACAGACAACTTTTTTGTCTGATAGTTGTAAATCTCTAATCCGGACATCAACCTTGATGATATCCTTTGCACTCAGTGGGATGGCTTTCTGCTTCATAAATTTGCTGAGGAGCTCTCTAACTAGGGCCACCATCTCCACGTGCAGCAAGTGTGCCATTGGTTTTTCATGTTGCATTTCTTTCAAAAATCCCTGAAAAGTTGAAAGTACGCCTGCAAACATAAAACAAAATGTTACTTTGATTTGACATTATTTTCACATGCGTAAAAAAAACTCACAACAAGACAACAGAATTAAAGACAACAGTTACATACAGTTCAAATAAATAGCAGTGCGTTTTAAAAAAGTGAATAAAGTATAAATACTTTTAATAGCTTTTATTTCTATATATCAGATGTAACGGAAAAAAACAGGTCTGCATTTTTTTTTTTTTTACTGGAAGCAAAGGAAATGGAATATTAATCAGTTCCAAAAAAATAAAAATAAAAAAATAAAATAAATCGCAGTGTTGAGATTTTTCTCTTCAACCTCAAACACTTGACATAAACTTAAGACGTTTTTCAAGATTTAACTTAACTTTAAATTACTGAAGTAATATTTTGGTGCATAATCATTGTTTTAGTCAGATGTTAATCAGATCATAATCAGATGTTATCAAAACAATGGTTATGCAACTACATATTAGTTCAGTGAATTAAAGTTGAGTTAAATATTTAAAATGTTTTAAGTGTAGGTCAAATGTTTGTGGCTGAAGAGAAAATAGAAAATTCTCAACACTGCTATTTTTTTTTAGAGATACATATTTAAGATAAATATTCCTTTTCTTCATTTCCTTTTAAAAAATGCAGACTAAATAAAGTATGTTAATATTTTGCCTTGGAATTGAATGTCTAATCTTTCCATTACATTTCAAATATGAAAGTAACATACTGATTAAAAAAATAATTTTACTTTATTCACTTTTTTAACAATAAACTGCTATTTATTTGAACACTTCTATATAACTCTGTATAACTTATAAAGCTGGTTATGATTGCTGTAGTAGAGACCTGGCTGTTCCCTTTGTAAAAAAGCAACAACTTTTATTAACTTTCATTACATTTAGCCTAAAGTTTTTTTTTCTACTCTGGTCTTTTCCTCAACTGTTAGTATATCTTGTCAGCACTTCGTTAAGAAGCCTTCTATATCACACAAACACACTCACATATATACACCTGCACACACACACACACACACACACACACACACACACACACACACACACACACACACACACACACACACACACACACACACACACCAATGTGGCTATTTTCATTGCTTATTCCTACATAAAACCCAACCACATGCTAAACTAGCACATCACTCTACATGCAATATAGAGTGATAGACGAGACCGGACAGAGATCAATAGAGAGACTGAAGCTTAACCCTCCTATTACCTTTGGGGTCGATTTGACCCCATTCAGTGTTTAACGTCTCTAAATACATAATTAAAAAATAATTTTTTGCTTCATATTTAAAAACTTTTCCTAATTTTATGGGGATAACTGGGTAAACATAAAATTAACATGGTGATATGTTTTCAGTGTTCTGTACACGTGTTGTAGCATCGGTGTTCTTTAGGGTCAATTTGACCCCAGGCTCATTTTGCTGTATAAAACATAAAAGAAATCTCAATTTTTTCGTTGTTCACACATTGGTAATTTGGCACAAACCCCACATTTGTTTTGGTTGTTTTGTATGCTATTGAGGTCATTATAACTTGAGATTTTATGATCTTCAAAAAAACTTCAAAAAAACCTCTGCTTTAGGGCCCTAACCTAACCTAACATTACCATATATGCCTACCTGAAGTCTTGCGAGAAACACTGATAGTTCACACGATATAGTGAAGGGGGGAATCATAATTCTCACAAGAAATTCGATATTTCCAGTGCCAATTATATAATTCCAGGGAAGGGAAAACATAATTCTTGCAAGAACTTTTGTGCCGTGGGGGAGGGGAAAACATAATTTAGGGGAGGAGCAAATATATGAAAGCTTCCAACATTTCTCTTTATGAGCTCTCTCTTTATGCTCGTTCTCAATGGAAATTACCTCTAAGCAAAGGTTTTCTGTCAATTAGATGTTGTCATAGTTCTTTGAAAGTGACAGTGACAGAGGAGAACGTGTCTGAGATAGGCGATAATGTCAAGGAGGACCCTGATTATGAGGCATCCTCCTCAGATGAGCATGAGACTCCTAGTGTTGACCCTCATGTTGTCTAGCAGATAAATTACCTTCCAAAAATGGAATGTTATTATGGTCCCACTTCCCATTTGAATGACAGGGTACAGCTGTGGCCACATTTGAAGATTGTTGTGATTGATCAGTTGTTATGATTTTGATTCACATTTTTCTAGATTATTGAGCAGAGTGATCGGAGGCATTTTACATATTTGCAAAAAGCTTTGTCACAAAACCCCAAATTTCACTGTTTTTGTCCATGGCACCAAATGACCAGCTAACATAATTTTACTAATCATATCATCAGCACATGATTTCTATAAAAGGAAGGAAGAAAAAGTGATTCCAATCATTGTGTTCTTCTGATAGCACTGGTTTCCTCCAAAGAAAGATGGAGGATCATCTTTGCATCAAAATGGCCTCACATGTAAGTAAATAGCTGCAAAGAATTTTGCACCTGAAAGAACCATTTACCAGATCATCAAGAGCTTCAAGAATTGAGGTTTTGGCTGCAGTGAAGAAGGCTTTAGGATGTCCCAGAGTGTCCAGCAAGTGCCAGGACCTTCTCCTCCTGAGGAATCAGCTAAGGAATGTCAGCTGTCCCCACACAGCGAGGCCAAGACTTTTGGACAACGACCTGGTGTCAAGAAAGGTAGCAAAGAAGCCACTTCTCTCCAATAGAAACATCAAAAGATGGACTGAAATTATGCAGGAAGTACAAGCATTGGATAGCAGAAGACTGGTGCAAAGTTATTGTATCTGATGAAGCATCTTTCTGACTGTTTGGCACATCTGGAATATCGATTGTCCAGAGAAGAAAAGGGGTACGCTACCATGAGTCCTGTGTAGTGCCAACAGTGATGCATCCTGAGACTATCAATGGGAGTGTCAAATTGACCCCAAACCTATCCTTGATCAAATAAATTGTATAATATAATAATATAAAGCTAATAAAACACCAGAATTTTATGTCAATCAGTCACATTTTATAGTGATTCGCTAATTTGTCCATAGTCGTGCAATAGGTATTCTGGATGTATAAGGGGCGGGGGTTGGGTTGGGGAGTTGGTGGTGTTTTATTTAAAGGGCTATTTAAGTAGTCAACAAAGAAATATAAAGTACCTGACTTAACCCTTTGAAAAAAAAATATTCTGGGGGTTTAAATTGCTGGGGTCAAATTGACACCAGTGGGTAAAAAATGTTGGTAGATTTGAGGGTAACAGGAGGGTTAAATCCTGTGTGCAGCGTGGTGAGTTTATGATGCAGTGCAGGTGGTGAGTAATCAGTATTCAGGGGATGATGAGCGTGACCAGGTGTGCTGAGATGATGCTGGTTGGGGTGTGCCACTAGGTGTATCCGTGACAGTAACGTTAGTTAGAGCTGCTTTCCTCTCATGATTGGTGGGTGAAATAAATTGACTCGAAAATATTAAACCGCATGCGCAGTTTCCCAAATATATATATATTTTTTTCCCCTCACGGCCGCATGCCGGAGATCCGGCGCCGAGCCGGAATACTTTAAGCCCTGCAAACTAGTAAAATAAAATAAAAAAATCACATATTATAATTTAAACTAAAATGAAAATGAATAAAAATGTAAAAATATAAAAAAAATACTAAAATAGTATGTACATAATACTTAAATAACACTGTCCCTTATTAATGCAATGTCTTTACAAAACAAGCATTAATGATTACTTTGCCCCAAACTCTGCTTTGTCCATGATGGATCTTTAAAACAAAACCAACCCCTTTCTTGGTTTACTAGCTTCGACAGCTAAATTTTGTTGCTGAACACCAGCTAGACCAGCATCAATCCAGCATAAACCTTTTCTTATCTGTCCCTCTCACCAGGGTAAACTTTGCTGAAATCTCCTCCCCATTATGGTGTATTTTTGTCTCTGTCTCAGACAGTATTCTCTATTATTACTTTCTCGCCTATAATGCTATCACATGGTGTCTCGGGCTTTCTTGCTTCCGGCTTTCACATCCCATCTCTCTATCTCTCAAGTCTCTTGCCCCTCAGCTGTTTCTGACAGTATGTGCTCATGCTGGCTTTATGAGAGGGGCAGCCGTGTAAGGGGTTGGCCACACATAATTAGGCCTCTCATAACCACCACAGTATTGCAGCTAAACATAGAGATCCCTCAGGCCATGAGGGGAGCCATTGTGAGGTGACAAAACATTTACTCTTATGGCCAGATGGGGGCGATGTGGCTCTGCTCTGATTGTACAAACTACTGGCTTGCCATTTATGTCCTTTTGGTTTTCTCTGCAGTGATCAGTTAAACGTAGAGGAGAGATATGAAAGAGATGAGAAGGGCAGGAGAGAAAGAGAGAGAAGGGGAGAAATCTGACGGTAATCACTGATAAATGAAAGTCTAACATCTGTACTGAAAAAAATATATAATTAGAAAAACAAGTGAAGTACCTTTACTACTACCATTTACTACTCAACTTCAGGTCAAACTATTCAGATGCAGAGAGAGAGAACTGCATGACATTCTGTAAACCTCTGATAACAGATGTTTGTATTGTAATAGCTCTCATGTAAAAACTATAAAGCACACAGAATAAGGTTTTTTATTAATCACACAGGTTTTGGTAATTAATCACAAGTAACATTAAATCATCAATCATATTTATAAACTAAATCCCCAAATGTACAGTCTACTGAACCCTTTAGAACCTGAAGCTAAAATAGGTGTTTTTCACATATTTAGATTTTTGGACTGTAAAATTCTAAAACAATCTTCGTGTCATATTTTTCAGAAAAAGATTACAGTTATTGACCATTATTGTGTGTGCTGAGTTTAGGAAACAAAAAACGAGAATAAATTGACTGATTTCTATTTAGAAAAGTCACGAACTAAAGAAACTAACACTTTAAAGTTAAAACTATAATACTTATATACAATGTCTTTTTTGTGATATTGGGTTGCACAGTTTTCATTTAGGACACTTTTTTTCATAAACGCACACATACAAATGCATCCATTCATGCAAACATACACATGCACACACCACATGCCATGATATGTGAAAGAGTAACGGTCTTCCGCCTCCCTAGTTTCATTAAAAATCATCCCAATCCCCTCTTCTGCTGTCTACCACTTTTTTCGCCATGTATTTGTTCGTTTCTTTTATTATTTTATGCAATCAAAACACTCTAACTTGTCCGCTTGGTCTCTCTCTGTTCAAATCCTTCCTTCCTTCAGAAAGCTGCTGTGATTTGCTGACGAAAA
Organism: Meda fulgida; assembly: GCA_030578275.1. Lineage (NCBI taxonomy): Eukaryota > Metazoa > Chordata > Actinopteri > Cypriniformes > Leuciscidae > Meda > Meda fulgida. The sequence goes on along the minus strand of CM060616.1, from coordinate 27,175,595 downwards.
GCATGAAATTACCGTATAAGCCGTATATTGCCAAAAGGTGCATGTTGTCTACTGTCAGGGGCAATTTGAATGGTAGTGCAAACGGTCGAAGAGTTACGGTACCTGTGGTTTTTTATCAGTTTCTGAAAGTGGATGTTGGTCAACAAAAAGACATTAGGAAATAATATACATGCTTCACAACTTATTCAAAGAAATAATGCTGACTGCGTATGGATTTAAATACATTTATTTCCAAGCATGGTAAACCTTTTTAATATAATATGCAATTAAGTAATAGGCAGTCCTTCCAGAAAAATGCGTTTTTTTGTGATTGCTGCGAGCAAAAATCCTTGATTATGCGGCACGTTTTCTTAAAAAATGCAATGGAATATGCAGGATATTTATGCAATTTTATGCAATGAAATTGCTGGAGCTTGCAAAAACTGCGGTTTGATGAAAAAGAAAAAAAAGTGATTCCCCCAACACCCTGTTCTCACTAGGCTACAACCTTAGTGTAAATAATCATTTCTAATATTTAAGTTCTCATCTTGTTTTATTTAATAAACACATGGCTCAAACTTACAACACATTGATGAGTCAAACAAGTTCTGTAGCTTTACAAAAGGAATATGCTACACTGAAAAAAATAACCTGTTGGATTAACATAAAAAAATATGTACATCGGTTGCACATAATAAAGTTAGGTTTATGCAACATGATGTATATATAGTAAAGCTACATAATTTATGTTTGTTAAATAAACATGATTTATATATGTTAATGCTACATAATTTATGTTTGTTAAATAAACATGATTTATATATGTTAATGCTACATGATTTATGTTCTTTAAAAAACATGATTTATATATGTTAAAGCTACATAATTTGTTTGTTAAATAAACATGATTTATATATGTTAAAGCTACATAATTTGTGCTTGTTAAACAAACATGATTTTAGTGTTTTTCCATTGATATATGCTGTGGTTTCAATTAAACTAACCTGATTAGTTAAATGTGATTAAAGTCAGCTTTATCTAAGTACATTAACTAAATTACTGTACAGTTTAAAAAGCAGTAGGACAAGCAAACACATTTCTTGAATCAAATTGTTGTATTCTTTAAGTTACAATACAATTGTCTCACAGTAAGTTCTACAGAAGCAAGTTTTTCTGTGTTAAAAATAGTTTAAATTCCATGAACAATGACAGCATATCAGTTATACTCATTTCATTTTAAGTAAAAGACAAGACACAGTCAAAAGATGTTGTGGAAAAGGTGAACAGTAATTACATTCAGATACAGTAAAAAACAACAGAACAGTAATGAGTATCAAGTAGTACAAAGCTTCCCTTGACATTTTTGTTTTCGATTTTTAAAAGCATAAGACAAATTGATTTTTTTTAACAGTACAACAAATTTTCCAAAGTAAGTGCTGAAGTAGTGAGCCTTCTCTGCTTGTTAAAAATTGCTTAAACTCCATGAACAAATGTCAATGAACAATGACAGCATATCAGTTTTACTCAAATCACTCTACTTCTCACATCACTCTACTACTCACATCACTCTACTACTCACATCACTCTACTACTCACATCACTCTACTACTCACATCAGTATACTTCTCACATCACTCTACTACTCACATCGCTCTACTACTCATCTACTACTCACATCACTCTACTACTCACATCACTCTACTACTCACATCACTACTTCTCACATCACTCTACTACTCACATCACTCTACTACTCACATCACTCTACTTCTCACATCACTCTACTACTCACATCACTCTACTACTCACATCACTCTACTACATCACTCTACTACTCACATTACTCTACTACTCACATCACTCTACTCACATCACTCTACTACTCACATCACTCTACTACTCACATCTACTACTCACATCACTCTACTACTCACATCACTCTACTACCCACATCACTCTACTACTCACATCACTCTACTAGCACATCACTCTACTTCTCACATCACTCTACTACTCACATCACTCTACTACTCACATCACTCTACTAGCACATCACTCTACTACTCACATCACTCCACTACTCACATCTACTACTCACATCACTCTACTACTCACATCACTCTACTTCTCACATCACTCTACTACTCACATCACTCTACTACTCACATCACTCTACTACTCATATCACTATACTCTGAAAAGGTGAACAGTAATGACGAGTATTAAGTAGTCCAAAAGCTTCCCCTGGCGTTTTTGTTTAGCTTTCATTTCTGGGTGGAGTGTCCTTTTAACCAATAGCTTTAACCAAAAAAAAACTATACACATGTTAAAACAACCACAAAAGAAAAAAAAAAAAACAGTGGTCAACCTGCTCGTATCAAACAGAGTTAACTTTTGAATAAAGCAAGTTCATTGTGAGTGTGTGAACTAAAAAAGAAATGTTCCTTATTCCAAGAGGTAGGAAACCTTGTGTCCGCCTGCCACACCATGGAAACAGCTCACTCCTAGAGTCTGTTTCTGAGAACTTGAGCTTTCTTGGACAGAGTGCAGCCTTCCAGCTCCATGACTATCTTCTGCAGTACCTCAAAGGTACTTTTCATTTCAGGTGGGTAGTTGAGATTTAAGGCATACATTAGACCAAAAAGCATTGCCGTAGCTAATGCAAAGTTATCCAACCCTTGCAAGATGTTCTGGCCTTCAAGGACAATCCCAATGTCGTCAGATCTGTCATGGCATTTGAGAACGTAGATTCCCACTGTGGTCTCCTCTGTGGAATTTTGAATGAAGGCTTCGTCACCAGCCTGGAGAATGCACAGACAAAATGAGATTCTACAGAATATCAGGCACTGCTCTGGGAATATTATAACAAATGTAATTTCAATCATTTAATGATGTAGATATCATGAAACATGTGAACTTGTATATAATGAGAACCAGACAAGACCAAGACAGACAGATGACTGATTACTGTTAGACCTCAGTTCTAGGATTGTGGATGGTAGTCCTACAATTTTCGAGCCAACATATCCAATTGTGCAGTGGTCGGCAACCTTATGGCAAGCAGAGGGATAATCACAGAATGGTTTGTAGTATCTGTGCTCTAGCGCAAGTTAAACTATCACTTTATTAGTATTTGTTGCACCTAACTTAATAAAACATGCTATGTGACGGTGGAATGATTACCTCAAAATATATGTCCATTTCAAGGGACTTTATTTAAATGAAATACATACACCACTTCAGCTATTAACACGGGCCAATGGTTATCCCTCCTTAGCATGCATGCCATAGGTTGAAAACCCCTTCAACAACAAAAGCTACAATTTATTAAATTGTATATTTTGGCAAATGTCTTAATTACAGCTGCAAGATTAATCATTATTTTATATATTAAAATAAATATAAAGTATATATATATATACACAGGTGAAACTCGAAAAATTTGAATATTGTGCATGTATTTCATGTATTCAAACAATTCATGTATTTCAGTAATTCAAATTAAAAGGTGAAAGTTAACTAATATATTTAGTATATACAGGGGTTAAAGTGAAAAAAAATCCTGAGCCTGAACTTTTTTTGGGGGGGGGGGGGGCGACTGCACAGACGGACTTATCTTACAATATTGATGGTAATAACAAAAGTACAGTAACAAGAGCTTATAGTGCTTAAAAAACTGGTAATCTGAGACTGATAAGGACAGATTCACTTCTCTTCAATGTTTATGCTTTGCACCATTTATTTAAAAGTACTATGTCAAATAAAGTGTTTTCTTCTGAACAATAACAAGTGCTCAAATAGCTAAAGAACTGAACTGCTAAACTGAAGATTAGATGTGAAAATCAATGCCATTATCACTTATTTTTTCTTTTTTTCCGGATTGTAAGCAAAGTCCTGCAAACTCTTTCTTTTTAGGACATTTGGACCAAAAGATGGAGCTGGTCCAGTAGAGGAGGCTGAGGGTCTGGCTGGTCTAGAGGAGGAGGTTGAGGCTTTGGCTGGTCCAGAGGATGAAGATGAGGATTTAGCTGGTCCAGAGGGAGGGAGAAAGAATTTGGCTAGTCCAGAAGAGGTTTTGGCTGGTCCAGAGGATGAAGATGAGGCTTTGGCTGGTCCAGAGGATAAAGATGAGGCTTTGGCTAGTCCAGATGGAGGGAGAAAGAGTTTGGCTAGTCCAGAAGAGGTTGAAAATGAGGATGCGGCTTTGGCTTGTCCAGAGGATGAAGATGAGGCTTTGGCTGGTCCAGAGGATGAAGATGAGGCTTTGGCTGGTCCAGAGGATGAAGATGAGGCTTTGGCTGGTCCAGAGGATAAAGATGAGGCTTTGGCTGGTCCAGATGGAGGGAGAAAGAGTTTGGCTAGTCCAGAAGAGGTTTTGTCTGGTCCAGAAGATGAGGATGCGGCTTTGGCTGGTCCAGAGGATAAAGATGAGGCTTTGGCTGGTCCAGAGGAGGTTGAAGAGGGTCTGGATGGTCCAGAGGAGGAGGCTGAGGGTCTGGATGGTCCAGAGGAGGTTGGTGAGGGTCTGGATGGTCCAGAGGAGGTTGGTGAGGGTCTGGATGGTCCAGTGGAGGAAGCTGAGGGTCTGGTTGGTCCAGTGGAGTTTGGTGAGGGTCTGGCTGGTCCAGAGGAGGTGGATGAGGGTCTGGCTGGTCCAGAGGAGGTGGATGAGGGTCTGGCTGGTCCAGAGGAGGTGGATGAGGGTCTGGCTGGTCCAGACGAGGTGGATGAGGGTCTGGCTGGTCCAGAGGAGGTGGATGAGGGTCTGGATGGTCCAGAGGAGTTTGGTGAGGGTCTGGGTGATCCAGAGAAGGTTGGTGAGGGTCTGGCTGGTCCAGAGGAGGTGGATGAGGGTCTGGGTGATCCAGAGAAGGTTGGTGAGGGTCTGGCTGGTCCAGAGGAGGTGGATGAGGGTCTGGCTGGTCCAGAGGAGGTGGATGAGGGTCTGGATGGTCCAGAGGAGTTTGGTGAGGGTCCGGGTGATCCAGAGAAGGTTGGTGAGGGTCTGGCTGGTCCAGAGGAGTTTGATGAGGATCTGGATGGTCCAGTGGAGGAGGATGAGGGTCTGGTTGGTCCAGAGGAGGAGGCTGAGGGTCTGGCTGGTCCAGAGGAGGTTGGTGAGGGTCTGGATGGTCCAGTGGAGGAGGATGAGGGTCTGGTTGGTCCAGTGGAGGAGGATGAGTGTTTGGCTCGTCTAGAGGAGGCTTTGGCTGATCCAGCGGTATTCCTGGCCTGCCGTATGAGTTTGTTTGCCATCTCTGATGGCTGAATCCTTGCGGCTTCACTCACCCTTTTCTTGTTTTGTGCCTGTTGTGCCTCTTTCTTTTTCTGCAGATGTTTTTGATATGTTTGATACGATGACAGACAAGACCACCTTAATGGTTGGTCTATTGTCATTGTCGATGCTGTCCACTCCCTTGCTTTAATCGTCGATTTTACAATTGCAAGGCTCTCATAGGTTTCCACATTCATGGAGCATCTGTCTGCTTCAAGAATATCATCCATGAGATTAAATGATCCCTCAACCAGGGGGCCTGTGAAAATGCTAAGTAGTGCTTTGACCAGCTGACCCAGAATGGGAAATCTCACACCTCTCTCTGGATTTTTCATGGATACAACTCTGCTCCACCAGTCTACATCAACTCGGCCTTCCTCTTCAATGTAGTTCTGGGCACACGTTACCAGGTCCACCTCTATTTGGTACGCCCGTATATCTTCCTCTAGTTGACCAATCTCTTCTGGTGCGACCACATTAGGCAAGGCCTCTCCTAATGTGATAAAAGCCCCACAGATGGAGTCATCTTGAATCAGAGAGGGAGTGAGTGCAGAAAGTGAGGTGATTATCTTGTTGTCCAGAGGAAGGTTTTTGAGAAGGAACTCTGATGACTTCATGTATCCTTCTCTGAGAGAGTTGTAAATGTTTCTCACCCATATCTTCCTCTCCACACGGGCCTTGTTCATTGCAGAGTAGCAGTATCTTCCAACAGACAACCTTTTGTCTGATAGTTGCAAATCTCTACTCCGGACATCAACCTTGATGATATCCTTTGCACTCAGTGGGATGGCTTCCGGCTTCATAAACTTGCTGAGGAGCTCTCTAACTAGGGCCACCATCTCCACGTGCAGCAAGTGCGCCATTGGTTTTTCATGTTGCATTTTTTTCAAAAATCCCTGAAAAGTTGAAAGTACGCCTGCAAACATAAAACAAAATGTTACTTTGATTTGACATTATTTTCACATGCGTAAAAAAAAACCTCTAAAAAAATTAAAGACAACAGTTACATACAGTTCAAATAAATAGCAGTGCGTTTTAAAAAAGTGAATAAAGTATAAATACTTTTAATAGCTTTTATTTACATATATCATATGTAATGGAAAAATTACTCCAAATCAAATTATTAACGAATTTGACCAGGTCTGCAATTTTTTTTTTACTGGAAGCAAAGGAAATGGAATACTAATCTGTTCCAAAAAAATTAAAATAAAATAATAAAAAAAATCGCAATGATTTTTCTCTTCAACCTCAAACTCTTGACATAAACTTAAGACATTTTTCAAGATTTAACTTAACTTTAAATTACTGAAGTAATACTTTGGTGCATAATCATTGTTTTTGTCAGATGTTAATCAGATCATAATCAGATGTTATCACAGTGGTTGTGCAACTACATATTAGTTCAGTGAATTAAAGTTGAGTTAAATCTTTAAAATGTTTTAAGTGTATGTCAAGTATTTGTGGCAGAAGAGAAAAGAGAAAATTCTCACTGCAATTTTTTTTTCTTAAGATAAATATTCCTTTTCTTAATTTCCTTTTAAAAATGCATACTTAATAAAGTATGTTAATATTTTGCCTTAGAATTGAATGTCTAATCTTTCCATTACATTTGAAATATGGAAATAACATACTGATTAAAAATAATTTCACTTTATTCACTTTTTTTAAACAATAAACTGCTATTTATTTGAACACTTCTATATAACTCTGTATAACCTCTAAAGCTGGTTATGATTGCTGTAGTAGAGACCTGGCTGTTCCCTTTGTAAAAATCAACAACTGTTAATAACTTTCATCACATTTAACCTAAAGTTTTTGCCTACACAACAAGATACCTCTGAACATGTCGATCATGACTTTGAATCGGTCAAACTCTGTAAAGAGCACAGAGATTCGTGCCTTCCGGTTAAGGTTGACTTGTGTTCTCATTCGGGATGCTGTGGCTTGTTCTTGTTGAAGAACTTCTACTCTGGTCTTTTCCTCAACTGTTAGTGCATATCTTGTCAGCACTTCGTTAAGAAGCCTTCTGTATCACACAAACACACACACACACATATATACAACCTGCACACACACACACACACACACACACACACACACACACACCACTGTGGCTATTTTCATTTCTTATTCCTACATAAAACCTAACCACAATCTAAACTAGCACATCACTCTACATGCAAAATAATACAATAAAGATGGTTAACTGCAGAGACAGCACATTAAAAAAATACTTCATTTATACTACAAAATGATTAGCATTACCTGTATTTGTGTTCTTCATTTGGATCCAGCACATAGTAGTAATGCACCACCAGTACATCCATGAGTTCATTCAGCCTGGTGCACACCTCCAGCATCTGAAGAAATCTGTTGCTAATTGGTCTTATCAACCTCTTGGAAGGAAGATGGAGCATACTCTGAAACTCTGAGAAAATTTCCTTCTGTTTTGGTGACTTCTCAATATCATAATAGACATCAGAGCAGAAATTTTCCACTTCTGAGCTGAACGGACTCATGAGGGCCTTGGCAGCATTGGAAACCATGTGCACGGTGTCTCCAGATACATCAAGGAGGTATGGGTTCTCCTTCCTTGCTTGAGTTTCAAGGCCAGACTTTTTTCCTCTCATGACTGCACAATTGTCAAGGAGAATGCTGGTAACTTGTCTCCACTCAAGACCATAAGTCTGCAGGACATCTTTAAGTTCCAGCATAAGTGCTGGGGCATTGGCAATGTTGACTTTTCTGCTTGCCAGATGTTGTGTTATTACTCTGTTGCTTTCATTATCAAAAAAACGAACAAGCACATTGAGTATTTTATCCATATTCAAGGTTGTTGCTTCATCAACATTGAGGGAGAACATGCATTTTTTTAGCTTCTCAGACAAACATTTTTTGAACTGTACTGCAATGCCATGAGTGTTCACGTAACTCGCATGTTGATTTGAAACCGACAGGCTAGTTAACGCTATTTTGTCTTCTGCTAGTTTTCTACACAGAGTGACCAGTGGCTGCGAAATTTTGAATGACAAATCATGCTCTGCTATAAATGTGCACACACGTATTTTTAAATCGCAGACACGGTCAGTCATAGACAACGGTGTGTTGGCTGTAACAGTTGCCCCCGGCAACGTCGTGGTAAGTTTGAGTGCACGAGCAGCGGCTCTATGACCGGAGTGTAAATCATGACGAACAAGCACTTTCTTACCGCTGCTGGCATATAGTAGCTTCCTCGAGCAAATCGTGCAGAAACAAGCACCGGGCTCTCTCAGTTTCTGGCACCAACTGCCAAAAGGCTCGCCATCTCGACTTTCTTCAATCCACGCCCAGCGCCATTTATTTTTGAGTCCTTTATCTATTGCTAGGACATCATCCCCAGGCTTCATAAACTTGCGCTCCATTCTTTCACCGACAACGCTAATATAACGTGACATTGACGTATGGGTGTCAATCAACTGTGTGACCAGTACCAGCCCTTCTCTGCTTCTGATAGGCTTGTAACGTTAGTTAGAGCTGCGTTCCTCTCATATGATTGGTAGGTGAAATAAATTGACTCGAATATATTAAACCCAAGCGCAGGTTCCCAAATATATAAATATATATTTTCCCTCACGGCCGCGCGCCGGAGATCCGGCACGGTGCCGGAATACTTTAAGCCCTGTATATATAACTATATACATATGCATGATTATACTTTTCAGAGGGCCGACATTTCTGTATTGAAAATCCTTTTTTTTTGTATTTATTAATTAGAAAATAATTACTATTTTTCTTTTTTTCATAAAAAGCAACAACAGTGGCTTTATGTAAACAAACAAGCATTTAAAGGGTTACAATTCTGAACATTAATAAATGTTTGGTCATTATGATTAGAGCTGATGCTGGTTAAAAAAATGATGTCAGTGAAATTGGAAAAAATATATACATCTATAATATTTTTATGACGGTTTTTGGACATGGACATTTTTGTCCATAATAAACCTGTGTAACTTTTTTTTTTTATTGATGCACAAGGGTTACTGAAATCATAGTCTTTTTAAGGTTAATAATCACATCAGGCAGTATCGCGATTTATATTTTTTCATCCCCAAAATATAAGATGCCTTAAAATGATCGTTTGTTATACCATTTAAGGTAGCCTTTTGTAGCCTATTGAAGACTATTACATTTAAGAAAACTGATCCACAGTGACTTTTTTATTCGTGCTCCAAAATACATTTTACAGTTCGCACACATCTATTTTTAGTCGCAAATGCGAGTGAAATGGTTCCGCTGTCGAGCCATTACTTGGATAGACTAAATGATAATTCCGATAGCACGTGAAGATCATTAGCATAAGAGAGCCAAGCATGTCACTGCAACTGGAGCTAGAGGCGTCAGTTGCCATTGAAACCGTTTCGGCTGTACAGAGTCGCGCAGTATAATTGGCTGGGCTTTTATTTTTACATTTTACTTTATTTCAGTTAAGACCATGTAAGACTGGTGTGGATTTGAAATATGTCAGTAAAATTTGAGTGTGGCAAGCATTTTATGAGATTTCAGGATTTTCCAATCAGGGAAATTAAGTCGATTAACGTTAGACATTAAGTTCTGCAACATCCCCTCCCTCACCCACGTCGGCGCAACTCACTCCCTGACAGGATTTTCCCATTCGTTGCAGGCTGCAGAGTGAAATTACTTTCTTTGAAAGAGAATTCGCAATAAACACAGAATAACAAGTAACGTTATGTTCTTTGTGATCAAATTTAAAAAGGTATAACGTTAACGTTACAGTTCAGCCAGACGCCATTTAAACATTCTGTAAGTAACGTTAACTTTATATATCCCCTCCTCCACCCAAAAGTCATTGGCGCCACTCATTCCCTAACGCGAATTAGTTGTCATACACAGAACAAATACGAATAAATATGTCTTAATGACTGTACGCAATTTGAAAAACGTTAATGCAAGTCATGATATTAAACGGGATACTATTAACCGTTAACTAACTTAACGTTACCTACATTTGCAGTAGGCCTAACTTTTGCCTATCCCTCAAATCAGTAAGGTAACTTGCATTAAAAACGTTCCCTCAGTGAAAATAAGTTCAAAAGGACTACCAACTGTTACTCAATGCCATTTTAGTTCAAGATGTTGATTACCTTCAGACTGTAGCTTTCCACCACGATAACCTGCAGCTTCCACTTCCAAAGCGAGAGAGAAAATGGCGGACGGGCGAGTCTCGAGCAGAGCGGTTAACTGAATTTCCTTTGCGTGTTCCCGTGGGGGCGGAGTTTCCAGAGAAAACACAACTAATGTATTTCATTTCAACATGATTCATTTTAAAAGGTTGAACATCCTTCAACATTAAATGAATGGCACAAGACTAAAATATGTTTAGATGAGAAACATAAAATAATCATGTAGGAAATACGAAATGCATTTAGGCAAATTCAACAATCTCCCCATTGCCATTTTTTCAGTGTAGGCTACAACTTCTGTAAAAATTAATAAATAAAATATATAAAAAAAAAAAAAGTGTGCTTCCTGTTTTACAGAGGTAGCTATACAAAACAGACATCTTCTGTTAAAATAAGTGCTTCCAAAGCACAAAGTGCAATCTCTTACTGTAAATTACGTAAATGTACATGTCATATAACACACCGGGAAACTGCTTTGCGCGGTCTTTTGCGCTTATTTTTGTTGGCAAATGAGCATTTGCGGGTTTCATCGCGGGGTTTGCAGCTTTTCGATGATGTTCACGTTGCGTAATTACCTCACTTCATAACATTCCCATGGCAACAGGGGAGAATGGCTGCTCTTGTGTGAAGTAAACGCAACATTTTTCAACTTTCTACCAAGATATGACTTTTTTGCAACGAAAATGCGGGGATTATGAAATCATGCAAGCCCCGCATATTTTGCGCTGAAATCGACAATTTATGCGGCGAAAGTGGAGCGTATTTGAAAAACTACGGCCCCCGCATAAATATGCGGACTTTGGCTGATTATGCACTGAGTTATGCGATCGCATAATCGCGTTTTTCTGCAGGGACTGAATAGGGGATTGTATGTAGGATACCGTCATATTTAAACTGCCCAGCGCATCTGTGTTATACGTCACACGTAGGCTCACTATTGGCCAACGCTGGTCATGTGTGTGATGCGTGTCACATACAACACAGAAGCTTTGCGCAGTTCCACTACGTGAAATCTCAAGGCCCACAGGGAAGGAAAAGAGTAGTTGAATAAATTCGTTATTTTTGTTTGTTTTTTGCGCACAAAAAGTATTCTCGTCGCTTGATAAACTTGAGATTGAGCCACTGTAGTCACTCGGACTATTCGGACAATGTCTTTCATAACTTTTGGGCCGGCCAGTTTCGATCCCTTAAGAAGCCTATGGAGGAGTGACCAAGTTCTCAGATTTCATCAAAAAATATCTTAATTTGTGTTCCGAAGATGAACGAAAGTCTTACGGGGTTGGAACAACATGAGAGTGAGTAATTACTGACAGAATTTTCATTTTTGGGTGAACTAACCCTTTAATGTACATTCAAATCAATTTCTGCTACTAATCCCAGATATAGATTCATGCTTAATATTTCCTGTAATTATGTAGGCTACATAAATAAATATATTTTGTGTTAGTTCAGTTACTTGTGTCAGCAGTGTGCATTAGACACACCCATCTTTTTCATATATCGCTTTTCCTGCCTGAAAAGCCAATGAACAGATAAAGTTCGAAGTATCAATTAATCTACATACATATATCTTATAAACTATTCATGTGTGACTAATACAATGCAAATCGGGTGATTTTGAGTCAAGATTTTGGCTATAAGTCAATAATGCCCTCTGTCGGTAGGGAATCGTAAGATGGCCACAAACACTTCCGGTGGTTTCACCGCCTTCTGGCAATTTAGAACACAACGAGTAATCCAATCATTTATATATGGATCAGTGGTACAGACACACACTCGCACAGTCAGTAAAATAGTTTAGCAACTTAAAAGCTCCATGACATTTCTCACTTTCGAGGTAATAACAACACTGTTCTTGAAGCATATAAACATACAGTTTTGACGCGATTAGTAGAGGCGCTGATGCTGACTCAGGTAATTCACACACACTTAATCTCTCTCTCTCTCTCTCTCTCTCTCTCTCTCTCTCTCTCTCTCTCTAAGGTGTTTTTGGAGTCCTTGTGATGTTTTGACATGCCCCGACATTTGTGCTATTTTCAGTTGCTTATAAGCATATTAATTCATATTAATTAATTACACTCTATTCAGCACAAACAGGGCTACCATAATATGTAAGCAACATGTATGTAAATGTTTGTATTTTTGAGAGAATAATGTTTATGCATGGTTATTGAAAAAATGAAAAATTTAAGTTTCTGAAATAAGGCCACAAAACACATACTAAATATGTGTCCACAAAACTTTTGACTAATGGATGTTGTCGTTGTTCTAAATGATTTCTGAAAATCATCCTGCCATTCACATAAAACAATACATTGATTAAAATTTTGTAAGATACTTTTAGTTTAGAAGGGCATTATGCGTGGGTGCGAATATATTTAGAATATAGTTAACAATATAATCCAAATATAAATTTAAGTCAAAAGCACATTTTGAGTATACAGTTATACCTGGAAACAAATCCTGTTCAAATAGGCTATCCATTCTCCAGAATTGGTTCAAAGTTAGAGTTGGAAACATGTTGAAAAAAAGTATTTTTCCACAAATGTTGTTGTATGCATGCAAATTGTATAATATCCCAGGTAAATATTTCTAGTAATTGTGCAGTTAATTCTCATACTGTATTTTCAGAAAGTTTTTGAATATTTATTCTCTCCCCAAATTTGTCACTAATAAAACAATAATAAATTATTTAATGAGAAGGCATATTTTGACCTATCAAGATTTTGTTTACAGCTACCTTGTAAATATATATTTTTTTTTAACAATATTTCAAGTGTAATCCTTCTTTGTAAAAAGTATTTATTTTATCACACGTATTTCAAAGTTAAAGAATATACATTGGAACAACACTATAATAACATCTTAGTCGATAATTCAATCTACTTTATTTTTGACAAAACATCCCATAATATATATTTAACATAGGAGCAGAAATTGGTGAACAAAAGCTTATTGGATGTGGCAGTAGTCTATTTTACAGTAAAAACTTTATAATCTATCCAAAACTAGTCAACAAAATCTTGTCTGAACATTCATTTCTCGTCTGTAACATTGTTTTTATGATATATTAATATAGGGCAAATAAATGTTAATTTGCAGTTAAATATGTTGTTTATACAAAGACATTTTATTTCAGCATATTTCAGTAGATTTTTACTCATCTCAGTATAGCAAAATAATTTGGGGAAAAGCTAAACTATTAGATGTGTTCATGTAAAAATAGCACTTATGTAATGCCTAACAAACGCACACATCTGTGCCGTTCATTCACAAATAGACATGTGATTCATATTTAAAAAGTTTTTTTGCGGTTTACAGACACTATTCTTTATCGTGATTAGAACAAAGCACTTGAAAATAAATAACTTACTATTCGCAATCCTCAGCTGGATCCGTTGCTCCTCGAAGTGAAACTAAACCAGCACTTCTGAGGTAAATATTCCAGGATTATTATTACCATTACACTATTATTTATACTCACAGCGTCGCCAAACGACGTACATGAATCTGATCAAACTTGATATGTTTTATCAACCTGATGTGGGCGTTCACAGGTTTGCATGGATTGCCTCAGATAATTTGCCTTTGAATAGCACATGCTCTCCGGGGCGTGTTTACATTAGCAGATGATGATGAGTTGCCATGAAACGACTGACATCTCTCTCTTTTCATACAGATTACATCAACAATTAATATTTGTTTTAATTTTGAATTAGATAATTTAATAGCTGAAAATTAAATGTTCATAGAGATATATTGCTCATGCCTGTGGGACTAGTATTCGCTGAGTTTTGTTTAAGTTTGGAGACGTACTACAGAAAAAAAAAAGTTCATGGAGACGGAGTGCCAGAAAGTGTACCCGATTCATTTTCGTTATTTTACAAAATCACAATGTTTTGTTTCGATTGTAAGTGGACACATACAAAAGTAGACATTTTACAGTTTATTTTTCATATTTCTTAAGTCTGTATGACCATAAATTACGGAGTATTTTAGGTTTATTTTGCTGCTATGTGAAAAAAATCCAGCAAAACGCACCGGCGCATTTGTCGACCCCTAAGGGTTAATAACTGCATTAGTCTGCTATCAATGGCTCAAGCCTCCATAACTAGCTCTTAAATGACATTTGGAATTAGCAGTGGAGGCGTTTTAAGGACAAAACCGACAAATGTCTTGAAATAGTACAACATCCGAACAATGTTTTGAGGTATGGTAAATGGGATAATTGACTCAGATCTGTTGATTTATTAGAAAATAACGCACACCCCTTTTTTTCCACACAACACCACACAATTTTCTAATAATTCAACGGCCTGTCATCAATTATTCCTTACTTAGCTCAAGTCCATTAAATAATATAAAATATACAACTTTTGATTTTAACAATGTATCAGGCCTAGCAAATGTAAAAATTAAATGAACTAAGATTGATGAATGCTTAAGAAGCATTTTCATTGTCAGTTTGTGTGAACTAATGCAGTTATTAACATGACTAAACGCCTTGGTTACGACTGTAACCTTGGTTCCCTGAAAAGGGAACGAGATGCTGTGGGAACGCTCTGCGTGATTGCATCGTTAAGCATGTGTGAAATCAGTCCAATGGTGTGATGAGACGTCAGAGGCAGGTGACGTCACGAACCATGAAACTATATAGCATACCCAAACAGTGAAACGCTAGCTTTTAATAGGCTGAAGTAAGTCACTGGCGAACACGCAGGAGGTATGGCAGGGTAACGCAACATCTCGTTTCCTCTTCAGGGAACCAAGTTTAAAGTTGTAACTGAAGCGTTCCCTTTAAAGGGACCCTGCACTGCATCGATTGACACTGTGGGAGCGTTTATACACACCGCCATAACGATAAGTGCCCATCTATACCAACCTGCCGGAACAGGAGTGGTTCTCATTTCTTATTTGTGCATCCTCGTTACCTTTCCTCGCTTCCTTTCCTTACGTCTCAGCTCCACCCCCTGTAGGATGCGAGGGAAGACTGCAAGGAAAGAAAAGGAGGCCGGAGCAATCGAGTGAAAGCTTTTTTTATACATTGGAATACTTGACCACTCGAGCGTCACTCCACAGTATCATCAGCAGCGCTCAAAGGATCTGCCTTTATGGTGTTGAAGTTTGTTTATTTAAGAAATTCATTATAAATAATAATATAGATACCCTGTTGAAATATGTGAGATGTGTGGTTTATATAAACTGCAAAGGTAAAGTATAAATTAAAATGATTATGACCGATGTGAATGGGGAGGAGAATTTATATGTACGTCACGTTTTGTCAATAAAACTCTACCGCATAGGATACATCAGTGTATCCTCACTCATGAATCTTCTGGAAGCCTCCTTACTCCTCAATCCTCAACTCCTCGCGGTGCAATTGGAGAATTGAGATGTCCTTCAAGATGGCTGAGCTAGATCGGTTTCCAGGTCATAGGATGGAGGATGGAGGAGCGAGGAGACGAGGAGCGATATTGAGAAGCACCCCGGGAACCGGGAAAACTTCCTATAACACCCGATGTACTCGTTACATCATAGGAAGAATGGGATGTAAGCTAATATTAGTCTCTCTGTTTATCCCGCGGTTTTCTGTAGTCAGCCGGATCCGGGCCGTATCCAGATCAGATGGCGGACCTGCGCCACAGTGCATCCCTGACGTGTCAGCAGAGATTGTGTCAAGTAGACTCTACCCTGTGAAGGCCTCATCGACATGACAGCCAGTGGCACTAATCCTCAACAAACCCATCTCCTACCGGCATGATGAATCCGATTTTCAGTATCAAGGATCAAGGATCAATATTCTGAATATTCCGATCCATTCATCTTTGACCTGTAATGCTGCCTGAATCATAATCATACACTGCTTGTTCATTGGCCAGAGGAGAATGACCCACCGACTGAGCCTCTTTTCTCCCAAGTTTTTTTTCTCCATTTTGTCACCTGATGGAGTTTTGGTACCTTGCCACTGTTGCCTTTGTTGCCTTTGGCTTTTGGCTTGCTTAGTTGGGGACACTTAATATTCAACAATATTATTGATCTGCCTTCATTGACACCATTGTATGAGAACTGAACAGAGCAGGGAGGTATTGCACAAAAGTAGAATTAAGAAAGCCAGGATAACAGAACAGTCGCGGCTTGACCTTGTTTAATCAGTGCATCCTGGCTTAATCCGTTGCACGTTTGCTGAGCCAGGATGAGAATGCGCGGATATGTCAAGCCAGGTGTATATAGTTTGGATAAATGCACGTTCACGGCATTCCTAAAAAGATCACAATCGATCACAGAATCACAGATGAAAAAATGGACAAAACCTGTGCGGCATACTTTTCGCCTAATAAGCAACAGCTGCTTATGGAAACGTATGAAGAAGTAAAACTTATAATATGTAAAAAAGGTAATACAGGTGCTGTAATAAAACAAAGAGAGAATGCCTGGTAAACAATAGCGGAACGACTGAATGCGTAAGTAGTCCAAATAACCAGTGCTCCACTGAAACCCTCATAATTACAATTCAAGGAGTTACTTGTCATTTTCAAAAATAATTGTATACTTTGCCTTTAAATGTGACCAGTGGACATGCATTTAACATGAAGAATAATTGCAAACACTTACCCACTATGTGAATCATTTGATCTATTTAGTTTATTTTATGTCTATAATATGTTTAATCTTTTTACTCTTATCTATTTGTATGTTGGTTTTGTTTCTAATTGATTTGATGTAATCTATAATCAGATAATTTGCTCTATTTTTATCCATCTAATCTATTTTATCATTTGTATCTATTCCTCTTAAAGAGCAAACATGTCTGGCCAAAAAAGGACTTGGCAGCAAGTCAAGATTAAATACAAGAATATTTTGCAGGCTGGTAAGTGACTTGTTTGCGGAGAACATAGGTGACATGTTTGCTGATATTTTATTGTCTGTGCTGATTTTAGCAATAAAAAAAGGTCATATATCTGGTACGGGGGGTGGCCCTTCAACCCAAGACTTCACCACAGCAGGGGACCTGGCCCTGGAATTGAATAAAGGGAAGCCAGTGATTGAAGGGATCCAGGGATGGACGGCCACTGACTCTGGCCCAGCAAGGGATACTGGCCTCTTCATACAAGGTACATTATTGCCACACTACTGCACATGGAAAATATTTAAATCCATAAATATTTTGTTAAGTGGACTGTGTGACTTTGCCTTACCTTGCAGTGGCTGGTAACACCCTTACACTTTTGGAGCCACCAGACTATGATTTGCCGGTGAGTACTCTTTATACAATCATAGGCTTTGCATGTCCTGTCAAAAATATCAATACAAGTATTGAATATGGTAGAGGGAAGCCACATCTACAGCAGTGGAGTACACTTCCGATGATGAGACCGTGTCACTGGACTCCAGACGGCTTGAGGTATCATGTCAATTTTGTGGAAATAGACACATTTTTCAAGCTCATAATAGATAAGAAGTCAGGGAAGTGGTACTAATAGAAAATATCATTTGTAACAGGATCCTGACATTGGGAAGCCTAATAAGCAGCCTGGTAACATGAGTGAGTATTGCCTAAAGTAAATTTACATTATGCAAAAATTCTGCTATGCTAACTAAAAGGTGTTCACAGAATTCACAAACTGTCAGATATCTCTACACAACACATCTTAAGAGACAGATCGAGCTGACAGAAGTCAAGATTGATGTGAACAAAAGAAAGCTGCAGGACATGGACCTTGAGATGCAAATTAAATGCAAGACACTGAGGAAACTAGAACTGGGAATCCAGAAACTAGAAAGAGAAGTTAGTGACTTCAGTTCATACTGTAAGCATGACTGTAACACAATGTATTAATCATCATATTTTTTTCTCTCCAAAGCTCCAAGCTGACAAGTGATAACAGCAAAATAATAAAAGAAAATTTTTCCAAAACCATTGTGGTTTTGTAACTTTTTTCATGAATGTCAAGTACACTTTATAGTTATTGATCCAGTAAAGTGGAACTAGAACTTGGGAAGATAACCACAGTGTGTGCTACCGATGCCCAAATAAAATGCATGCACACATGAAAAAGTTATATAGCCTACATTATCCTTTATTAAGGGATGGGCTAAATCAAAACTAAATTAACTGAAATAATTTGCAATGTATTGTTCTCTAACAAGTCTACCATTTCTGTTATCTGGGAATATGGTAGCATTGTCCCAATCAACATCCAAAGCAACTCTGTGAGCCGTTTCTTTTCTTAGGCTGGCAATATTTTGCAGCACTGTGCAGGCAACAGTCACGTCACATGCTCTGTCTGGGGAGACCCTCAGGTGGTGCAGGCACTGAAATCATGATTTCAGGAGGCCAAAGGTCATTTCAGTTCGACCGGACACGTTTCTGTGTGATGTGTGCTGTCTGTTGGACAGAATCCGCTCCATACCGAGAATATCTGCACAGGGGCGAGTTTTCCCAGTTGACCTGAAGACCCAACTGGCTGATATTTTGGAGCAACAAATCTCTGTGTTCGCACAACTGCTCTCGAGAGTGAGCAAGTATCAGCCAGTCGTCGAGATAGTTGAGGATACGAACACCATGCTATCTGATACGTTCAACCCTCGAACGCGAACCGCAGGAATGGTCTGTGTTGTTGCAGGATGGAGACATGAACGTACGCGTCCTTCAGGTCAATCGCTGCAAACCAATCTCAGGGACGGATGCATTTGAAAATACGTCTCTGCGTTAGCATTTTGAACGTAAGCTTGAAAAGGGCCCGATTCAAAACTCTCAGGTCCAAGATTGGTCGTAACCCACCACTTTTCTTGGGTATAATGAAGTACGGGCTGTATAAGCCGGTCTTCAAATTGGCTAGAGAAACCGGCTCTATCGTGTAGCGAATTAGCTCTATGAAATATTAATAACCAATCATAACTTGTTATAATTGATTATGAATATTTGGATCAATTAAGGCGAGACACTGCAGGTGAATAGGGTAAAAATTTTAACTTACAGATATCATCATGAAACTTTACCAGTTGATTACTGACATGAATAGGAGAAAAAGATGTATTGCGAGTTTTCTGTATTTTTATGTTTAAATATGCTAATCAGGCTATATCTAATTAAATATGCACGAATTTGCATATATTTTGAAGTGACGAATCTGACCATTGAAAAAAACAAGGTTCAAAATTATTTTTGCATTTTGTTTATATATTAAATGAAAAGACATTTTCAGAGGGGATTATGAATATCTCCTTTTGTTACCCTGTAAATCAGAAAATACTGGCAATAGCCTTAAAAAATTGATTTCGGCCCTATTTTTAGGCACAAAATGTCATATAAATCAGGCCAAGAATGATATATCAACAAATCTCTCTGAACAAACCTTCACAATATAGTTATTGTGGGAATACAGGAATACGACTATGAAGTTTGGTGTATGTAGGTGATTCAGAGGTGGAAAATCGTCACTAGGAGTGTGAGAAAAAACTCATTTTGAGAAAACGGCCTTTAAAGATTTTAATGGCAAAATTCCACTAATTTCTATTGAAAGCCATGAATTACAGACAAAAAATGCTTTAGGTCCAAGTAAAATCCATGTATCACACTGTTTAACATCCAAGACTCATTACTCCTTCATCCATCACTGATCATAACATCCAAAACAACACATCAATAGTCCATCACACAGGTGGAATGACAAAAACGAAATAGATCACACCTATAGTAGACGTCACAGAAACATCACCCAACGCCTCTGACGATGACTGCAGAGTCAGCAGTTGAAACAGTCAAAGTATGACAACAAACTTTAAACCTGTCTGTAGAGAAGTTCAGTGTGATGGAAGGAAGAAGAAGACGAGGTCGGCGAAATTGGGACTCGCACTTTATTTTCCAAAACGACAATTACAGTGCGCTCGTGCGCGGACGCCGTGTCACTCGACACGGCAAAAACAAAAGAACAAATATTCACTGGACAAACAATCTTAAAGGCAGCTTCGGTGCAGCTTCACAGCCTCGTGCGAGTCCCAGGTCTCTCTCTCCTCTCTCTCTCAGCCGGCAGCTTTTATGCAGTCTCCACGCCAATTACTGCAATCAGACACAGGTGTTCGTCATCTGCACTTGACCCACTTACTCACCGCGCGACTCGCTGATTCCTCTCCCGCTACAGACTTCGCGAAACCACGCCTCCCTCGCCACACTGTCGTATTAGAAAGAATCACTCTAATAAATACAAATAGTAGGCTAAATTAACTCATATCTTTCAACATTTTGCACTGCTGCGGAAATGTCAGAGCGCGTCACGTGACGATTCTGAACGAATCACGTTGTCAGAAATTGGCATCAGCCAATGAAATTGCGCATTTTGAGTTAAATGGCCCATTTTACTTTCATGATTGGTTGCTGATAAACAGGAAATGACCACATTTGGATCCGACAGCATTGAAGAGAAGAGAGAGAGCTTTCTAACGGTATATGTGATGACAGGGTGCAAACAGCAATCGCGGAGCAGCGGGGTGATTTAGAACGCCAACTTTTGATGAATTTAGGCGAAATCTACACACACAAACAGACAAAGTGTAGTAAAATAAAGACCTAAATGTGTATTTTGGACTTTTTTTCAGCACAAGTCTGAAAGAAGACATGTTATTAAAGACAAATAGCCCAAAATCTCAAAATTGACCAGTGGAAAAAAAAACGATGTTTTGCCTGCCGTGTCTCGCCTTAATCAGATTAACTTGAGGTAGCTACATTAACATTACAACCAATTACTCAGTTCATCTTCTGAACCCTCAATATTGGTTATTAATTGATTAATAGAAATGTACATTTCCGTGGCATGGAAAATGTCTTTCCTACTAAGTACTACTAAGAGCAAGTAGTCAAAATCGGTATGATTACTGACTCCGGATATGAGCTTGAGACACGGACAACTTTATGTGTGATATGAACAAGACTTTATTAACTAGACTAAACATTTAAACTACTCTAACATACACATACATACATGCATACAGTTTACCAAGGGAAAGAAAGCAGAAGCAGAATACAGGAAAGCATGAAGTTATAGCATTGTTTGAAATTCAGCAGATCATCAGCCTTGGGCAAACCATCAGTTTAGTTCTAACAAGCCCTTTTTAAAAAGGGGTAGGGATACTTAAAGTATCAAAAAATGAGACTAAGTTTGATACTTGCATGTCTCGCCTATTTGAATTAAACTGTCCTGATGCAATTTGTTGAGGCTCCAGTTGATCTTTGCTAATGTTGTCTTGATGAGAGAGAACCAGTGTGAGTCAGAGGAACTTTGGTGAATGAAAAGACAAGGCCACAGCCTGGCACAAGCTTGGGGTCCTTGGATGACTTCTAGTTCAGCATCATCTTCACATCAGGATTTCTTTTAGGGGCTAAGGGAGGTGATCTTGTGATCAGTGATTTTTTAAAGTGTGAAGATGTTACACCCTCTAGAGGTGTTTGAGCCAATAAGATGAATTCCCTTTGGAAGGAAACTTTTACGACCCTTTGTTTTCTAACAGGGCATTTGAATTGGTAATTTCATTGGCCGTTTAAGAGAAAGGACCTTCAAGATTCTTATAATACCCATGCGTCACAAAGTTAGCATAATGTAATGTAAATTAATGTAAAGATGTTCAGTGTGGTTGAAGGAAGAAGAAGACGAGGTCGGCGAAATTGGGACTCGCACTTTATTAATACAAATAAAAATCAACAGTAAAGGTGCGCTCGGGCGCATCCGCCGTGTCACCTCACACGGCAAAACAAAAAGAACAAGAAATCAATAAACAGACAGTCACGGGTTCAGCTTCACTCAGCTACTCAGTCTGGTGCGAGTCCCAGGTCTCTCTCTCTTCTCCCTCTCAGCCGGCAGCTTATATGCAGTCTCCACGCCAATTACTGCAATCAGACACAGGTGTTCGTCATCTGCACTTGACCCACTTACTCACCGCGCGACTCGCTGACTCCTCTCCCGCTACAGACTTCGCGAAACCACGCCCCCCTCGCCACATACCCCCACCGCCCGCCTCAGGCCGAGGAGCCGTCCGGCCTGCAGCCCCACCCCCCCCCCCCCCTCCTGGAGAGGAAGTCGGCCACAACCATCTGTGCACCCGGCCTGTGGATCACCTGGAACTTAAAAGGCTGTAAAGCTAGATACCAACGGGTGATCCGCGCGTTGGTATCCTTCATGCGGTGGAGCCACTGCAGGGGAGCGTGGTCCGAACAGAGGGTGAACTCCCGCCCCAGCAGGTAGTAGCGGATGGTGAGAACAGCCCATCTGATGGCCAAACACTCTTTCTCAATGGTGCTGTACATCGTCTCTCTCTTAGAGAGCTTACGACTGATGTACAGCACCGGCCGCTCTACACCCTCCCCCTCCTGGGACAGGACGGCGCCCAGCCCCCTGTCCGATGCATCCGTCTGTAGGATAAAGGGGAGAGAGAAATCAGGAGCATGCAAAAGCGGCCCGCCACATAGAGCAGCCTTTATCTGGGTAAAGGCCTGCTGACACTGCTCCGTCCACTGAACCGTATCTGGCGCTTCCTTTTTAGTTAGATCGGTCAGCGGGCTAGCGAGGTCCGAATAATTAGGCACAAACCTTCTATAATATCCCGCTAGCCCCAGGAACTGTCTAACCTCCTTTTTGGTCTTGGGTCTCGGACAGGTCGCAACTGCTGCCGTCTTATCAATTTGGGGACGCACCTGTCCGTGTCCCAAGTGGAAACCCAGATATCTTACCTCCACACGCCCAATTGCACACTTCTTCGGGTTGGCCGTGAGCCCCGCCCTTTTCAGCGTCTTCAGGACAGCCCGCAAATGCTGCATATGACGCTGCCAATCGGTACTATAGATGATAATATCATCCAAGTAGGCAGCGGCATATGCAGCATGCGGCCGGAGAATCTTGTCCATCAGACGCTGAAAGGTCGCTGGAGCCCCGAACAACCCGAAAGGAAGGGTGACAAATTGGTGTAATCCAAACGGCGTTGTGAAAGCTGTCTTTTCTTTGGACATTGGAGACAAGGGGATCTGCCAATAACCCTTTGTTAAGTCCAATGTCGAATAAAAATGAGCAGTACCCAGCCGATCAAGCAATTCGTCAACCCTCGGCATTGGATAAGCATCAAACTTAGACACAGCGTTCACCTTCCTATAGTCTACACAGAAGCGGACCGAGCCGTCAGTTTTAGGAACTAAAACTATCGGGCTCGCCCAGTCACTGCTCGACTCTTCTATTACCCCCATATCCAGCATAGCCTCTAATTCACTCTGAACCACCTTTTTCTTATGTTCAGGCAAACGATACGGGCGGCAGCGTACCACCACCCCGGGGTCGGTCTCAACGTGGTGCTGAATGAGGTTTGTCCGGCCAGGCAGGGGAGAAAACACATCCGCAAAATCCGCTTGTATATTTTTAACGTCAGTGAGTTGGGAGGGCGAGAGGTGATCTCCACCAAGAGCCAGCGCGAGAGATTGTGATTTTGAAGTCGCCTCAGGCCCGAGATCCTCCTCTCCGCTCACCACCGTCGCCAACATCACTGACTCTGCCTCAACCCACTTTTTGAGGAGGTTGAGGTGATAAACTTGATGTGCTCCACCCCTGTCTGTACGGGCTACCTCATAGTTGAGATCATTAACTCGCCGTGTGACCTCAAAGGGCCCTTGCCTCTTTGCGAGTAATTTTGAGCTGGTAGTAGGGAGTAATACAAGTACCTTATCTCCCAGTGCAAATTGGCGGAGTCTAAGCCCCCCTGTTGTATAGCTGACTCTGTCTGCCCTAGGCCTGTAACAAATTCTCCATTGATAGCCGCCCCAAAGTGTGGAGCTTTGTTCTCAGGTCCAGGACATACTGAATTTCGTTCTTAGCAGCGGACGGTCCGTCCTCCCAAGTCTCTCTAAGAACGTCAAGCACCCCGCGGGGCTGACGTCCATAGAGGAGCTCGAAGGGGGAAAACCCCGTGGAAGCTTGGGGAACCTCGCGTACAGCAAACAAGAGGGGTTCTAGCCATTTATCCCAATTTTTGGCGTCTTCGTGAACGAACTTACGAATCATGGATTTCAAAGTGCGATTAAATCGTTCCACTAAACCGTCTGTCTGTGGGTGGTAGACGCTAGTGCGAATCGATTTAATGCCCAACAATTCGTAGAGTTCGCGAATCGTTCGTGACATAAACGCCGTGCCCTGATCAGTGAGAATCTCTTTAGGAATTCCCACTCGGGAGATTAACGAGAAGAGCGCGCTCGCAACACTTTTAGCCGAAATGTTACGAAGCGGGACTGCTTCCGGGTATCGCGTTGCGCAGTCCACCAGAACCAACGCAAAGCGGTGCCCTCGTGCTGACCGCTCTAATGGCCCGATGAGGTCCATACCAATTCTTTCGAAGGGGACCTGCATTAGCGGAAGGGGGCACAATGGTGCTTTTGGATTGGCCGGTGGATTCACCAACTGACATTCACGACAAGACGCGCACCACCTGCGCACGTTCTCGTGAATGCCCGGCCAGAAGAACCGGGCCATGAGACGGTTTAGTGTCGCCGCCTGCCCTAAATGCCCGGCCATTGGGTTACAGTGAGCCGCCTGAAAAAGCATTTTCCGGCGGCTTTTAGGAACCAACAACTGTGTTGTATCTTCCTTTGTCTGGGTGTCTTGGGTCACCCGATACAACTTATCTTTTAACACAGCAAAATAGGGATAAGAGAGCGGTTGGTCTGGGTGGAGCAGCTGGCCGTCGATAGAGCGGACCTGATTAAAGGCGTGTTTGAGAGACTCATCCTGGGACTGCTCCAGGGGAAAATCATCGCACTCTGAGAGAACCGTTCTCACCAGAGCCCTCTGTTCCCCTGCAGCAGGCCCCAGTGGTCCTGGCTCAGCATCCCCCACCTGAACAACCACTGTCTTTCCTTTGCTTTTTTCCCTCCAAGAGGCACCCGCTGATAACGACCCCAATAATTCATTAAAGGCAGGCAAATTCGTCCCCAAAATGAGCGGATGCCGGAGGTGCGGGTTAACTGCCACCTCCACACTATGCTTTTGCCCCCTAAATTGAATTACCACCGACATTATCGGATATTTCACCACCACCCCGTGCACACACCGCACCTTAACCATGCGGCTGTTATCCAATGCCCCCGGTTGTATCAGACTTTGATGAATAGAGGTTTGGTTACAGCCTGAATCCACCAAAGCCTGATAAGTACCCCCCTTGATACTCACTGGTATCTGGTACAGGCCAGTTTGATCGGGGGCAGCCTGCGGCACGTCGGGAACCCGGATCAGCGTCCCCACCTCCATGACCGGACACCGATCTACAAAGTGTCCCGGGTCCCCGCAGCGCCAACAGGCCGGCCCAGGCCTCCCCGCCGCACCAGTGGCAGGAAGCGGGTCAAGGAATTGACGTGGAGAGTGCAGGGCTGCCGGACTCGGGACGGGGTGGTCGGACGTGGCGGGCCCCCTGGGGGGAACCCGGGACGTAGGGACGGGCTCCGCCGGGGTCCCTGTCCTCCATCTTGGCGCCGGCCGGGGCACCAGCCCCCCGCGAGACCTGGGAAGGGGCACAGGTTTGGAGCACGCCACCATGTGATCTTCCGCCAGGTGGATGGCCTGGTCCAGCGATGTCGGGCGGTGGCACTGGACCCACTGAGCAGTTTTCTTCGGCAGTTTGGTGATCAACTGCTCCAGTACCACCTTGCTGATGACATCCTCGACGTCGCCTCCGTCGGCCATCAGCCATCTGCGGCAGGAGTCCCGGAGCTGTTGCGCCAGCACGAAGGGTCGGCCAGACTCCTCCAAGCTCAGGGACCGGAACCGCTGTCGATGTTGTTCGGGGGTCCGGCCGACCCGCTGCAAAATGGCGCGCCTCAGATCTTCGTAGACCAGGAGGTTCTGGACTGGCAGTTGGTTGGCGGCTATCTGCGACTCACCAGATAGCAACGGGATGAGCCGCATGGGCCAGTCCGATTGGGGCCATCCCCGGGCCTCGGCAGACCTCTCAAACAGGTCCAGGAACGCCTCCGGATCGTCCTGGGGTCCCATTTTGTTGAGAGGCAGGGGCGGGGCCGAGGCTGTAGCTGGAAGGGGGACGGCCCGAACCTCCCGGTCGAGCCAGCTCCGGAACAGCTCGCGGTCTTCTTGCTGGGCTTGGAGCAGCATCTGGAACCGTTGATCCTGCTCCTCTTTCACGGCCAGCAGGGCGTGATGTTGCTCCCGGTGAAGACCCGCGAGCGTCTGTATGAGCTCCGCAAACGGCGTTCCCGGCGGGGTCTGCATGGCGGCGGCAGTCTTCTTCTTCCCGGGTTTCGGCACCAGTGTAAAGATGTTCAGTGTGGTTGAAGGAAGAAGAAGACGAGGTCGGCGAAATTGGGACTCGCACTTTATTAATACAAATAAAAATCAACAGTAAAGGTGCGCTCGGGCGCGGACGCCGTGTCACCTCACACGGCAAAACAAAAAGAACAAGAAATCAATAAACAGACAGTCACGGGTTCAGCTTCACTCAGCTACTCAGTCTGGTGCGAGTCCCAGGTCTCTCTCTCTTCTCCCTCTCAGCCGGCAGCTTATATGCAGTCTCCACGCCAATTACTGCAATCAGACACAGGTGTTCGTCATCTGCACTTGACCCACTTACTCACCGCGCGACTCGCTGACTCCTCTTCCGCTACAGACTTCAGGAAACCACGCCCCCCTCGCCACAATTAACAAATGGGCAATGAAGATTGGAGTATATCGAAACTAAACATGCTACACATTTGATTTTGGTTACCCATAGTATGCAAGTCATGTTTCAGAACAAAATAGTTCAGAAGAGAGAATTAAGACATAGGCCAAACCACATAAAAGGAAAATCACGAGATATAAAATTAGATACATGTTAATACATTTATCACATGGTTATATATATGGAATATAGAGGATTAACAGGATTTATTTCTCCTTCTCAATAAGAACTAACACTGAGTGTAACAGCCCTCTTCACATTCCTTTGTGGGGTCATAAACCCTTATCAGTTTTAAGGTGTCCTGTAACAGGACACTGGGTTCTGCCAATGTTGTTAAATTTAATGAATAGTTAGTGCGTGTCTGATTAGTCCAGACGCTACAATCGCATCCTGCGCCAGTAGGACTGTGATCTCCGCACGCATGACAGGGGCACGTTCGCTCAACACCGAAGTGTAATGAACCCCGGCAAACTGAATCGTGTAGCCGAGTCTGATGGTACGGAGGAGCCAGCTGGACCGGTTTGGAAGCACTCTCTAGGCTTCCAAAAAGTATTACCAGAGGCAATACAGACGTACCTGGGGTGGGGCAGCGAGGTTGAGGACAGGGACCTGGCTTGGAAGGCACGGGGGCGGCCCAAAGCGAGGCCTGAGTGTGCGGTGCAACACTTACCTGTCTCCACGGGTCGGCAGGGGGTACGGGAGAAGGCGTAATCAGATCCTCGAATCGCACCTGACTGCCGGCTGGCGACACAAGAGGGGGCTGAGGGGTGCAAGGTTTTACAGGGTCGCACTCCACCAGTCTGCGCCTCTTGGAACCAAGGAACGGAGGAATTTGCTCTTTTGACAATTCGGGTTCCACTGGACTCCGTCATCCTGTCCTCTGGAGGGACCCTGAATAAAATGTCTGGTCGGTCCATTACAGAGGGACCAGCGTTCTCAACGGGGGACTCCACCGGCTGCGTTGTGATGGAGGAGTGAGAAGCCCACAGGGAATGGTTACCAGGCTGGTATTCCACACGGCACCCTAGCGGGGGGCATGGTAAGTGGGATTCCACCTTCGCGAACGAAGACGAGTCTCAATCTCAACACCGAGAGCTGCTTCAGCGTGTTGTAAGCCCAAACACGTGATGCAACAATTGTGACCGTCAGAGGGGGACACTGGTGGGTACCTTTCTTATGGGTAACACCAGTAACACCAGTGACTCCCATTTATAGATAAACTTTATTCAAAGCTATTAATTTAGATTATATGCCAAATGTAGCAATTTAGTCTCATCTACTTAATTATAGTTGAAGAATAATGATAATTGGTCTTATGGATGTCATTGATAATTCATTGTGTCACTGTGTTACTGTCTTTTTTTCTGTCACATTAAATACAATGCCATATCTGACATGATAATAATTTTACATCCTTTTAACTCTGCTACACTCAAAAGTTAAGATTTAAAGGATTGCATCATTACTTGATTTTAACTGGTTTTCAAATATTTTCATTATTATAGCAAATACAAGGTTGCACAAACTAACTAACCTCATTCAAGCACACTTATAACAAACCTGATTCAAATAAATAAAACAATCTCCTTATTTGTTCCATTATTATTATTTTTTGGTAACTCTGACTATATGTGCTGAAAAAAAAATTGAAATAATATTTCATATAAACATTTAATATTGCTAAAGAAGTAACGGTACAAACAAAAAAACGGTACATACTGTCTTTAAATAAATGCACAAAAAATATAAAAAAATCATTAAGCTGTCATTTATGCGTATTCATAAAGCCAAAGGGTAATCTAATAATGTGGTGTAAGTTCAAATGTTAGAAAAAGAAATACACTTTAAGACATCTTGCCATACCAAAAGTGGACATTTCTGTAGAATGACCCTACTAGCGATTTGATTGGAGACCAACAGCCAATCACAATTGTGTCACAGTATACTAATTCATTGCTTCCTTCTCGTCTCGTGTTGTTGTTGTTGCATGAAAGCACGTGTGTTGTGGGCGTGATTGAGTGTCATTCCTTGATTCGCTCCAGCTTATCATCATATCATCACCAACTGCAGCCGTTCTCGTTTCACTATAAATGCTCACAGTTTTCTCATCTCCATTGTCAGATCGTTGTTGGATGTGTCGGTGTTCCAGTCTCGTGTTCCTGAGTCTCTTGTCGTGTGTTCCTGTGGAGTTCGTCTTGATTGTGGATTATCGTCGGTTGTGGATTATCACCGCTTGTGGATTGTTCTTCGTCTGTCTTCACCGCACCATTTGGGATTCACCACGCTGACCATCGACGTCCCTGTGTCACCATTTCCACGCCCGTGTCTTTCTGTTTGGACTTCCTCACTTTTAAATAAAGAGTTATTTACCTGCTATTGCTTCCTGTGGTCCGTTGAGTCATGACAGAACGATCTGACCTTACCATGGAAGCAGCGGGTACTTCATCGACGAGTATGGAGGACTTTGTTCAACACAGTATGAGAAGAATGGACGCGCAGGAGAAGAATTTGAATGACACGGGTCGTGCGGTACAAGCCTTGGTGACGCAGGTGTCCGAGCTGACCCAGCAGATTCTACTTCGAACCACGCCTACCTGTTCCAGAGAGTTACGCGGGTGTGTCTGCATACTGTAGAGCATTCCTGACCAGATGTGCCATGCATTTTGCTCTACAGCCCAGAACATTTCAAAATGAGCAGACTAAGGTGGCATTTATGTTAATGTTACTAACCGGTAAAGCAGCGCTATGGGGGATGGCGGTGTGGGAGAATCAAGATCCCTGCTGTGCCTCGTTCCCGACACTCTCCGCGGAGATGAAACGGGTGTTCGATCGTACCGTCGCGGGGAGAGAGGCCGCTAGGGTGCTGGCCGACCTCCGTCAAGGTGAGAGGTCGGTCTCGGATTTTTCGATCGAGTTCCGAACCCTGACGGCCGAATGTCAGTGGAACGAGGAGGCGCAGTGGGACATGTTCCTGCATGGGTTGGCTGACCGCTTCCAGAGAGAGATCTACGCCCTGGACCTCCCAACGACTCTCAATGGCCTCATCGACCTGGCTCTACGGGTGGACGCGCGGCTGGCTAGGGTCGGGAGTAGAGTTTTGTCCACCCGTTCTACAGGAGTCATCTAGGAACAACGACCCAGCGGCAGGGACGCGGTCAGCCCAGTCTTCGATCACGAACCCATGCAGGTGGGTCGAGCTCGGCTTTCCCGGGAGGAGAAGGAGAGGCGGAGATCCCAGGGTCTTTGCCTATACTGTGGAGGCTCGGGACACTATGCTTACAACTGCCCGGTAAAAGGCCAAGCCCGATAGTAAGCATGAGGCTACTATCGGGTGGGATCTCCGAGTACTTTTGGATTCCGGGGCTGAAGGTAACTTTATGGACAGCACCTTTGCACTCAAGTTTCAGATTCCCCTCACACCACTCACACAAGGGATTGCAGTACACGCACTCAACGGTCAAGAACTCGCCACCATTTCATTTACCACTGAAGACATCACCCTCATCACTTCAGGCAATCACTCCGAGACAATTTGTTTTTACATTCTGGATTCACCCCTGGCACCCATTGTTCTTGCACATCCCTGGCTCATCCGTCACAACCCCCGAGTGGACTGGCAACATAAAGCTATACTGGAGTGGAGCAAGGAATGTCATAAATCTTGTCTCGTGTCTGCTTGTCCGTCTGTGCCTGTTTGTGTGTTTCAGGAGGAAGTAGGGGATTTGTCTAACGTGCCCGAGGAGAACCACGATCTGAAGGAAGTGTTCAGTTAGTCTTGTGCTGCTTCTCTTCCTCCTCATCGTCCCTATGACTGTGCCATAGATTTAATGCCAGGTAAGTCTCCGCCTAAAGGCAAGTTATACTCACTTTCTGTTCCTGAAAGGGAGGCTTTGGAGAAATATATTTCTGATTCTCTGGAAACCAAGCTCATCCGCCCTTCCTCTTCTCCAGCGGGGGCGGGGTTCTTTTTTGTGGGGAAGAAGGACGGGTCTCTGCGACCTTGTATTGATTACCGGGGGTTGAATAACATCACGGTAAAGAATACTTATCCTTTGCCGTTGATGTCTTCAGCTTTCGAGAGGTTGCAGGGAGCCTCCATCTTCACGAAATTGGACTTGTGTAACGCTTATCATTTGGTTCGCATCAGGGAGGGGGATGAGTGGAAGACTGCTTTTAACACCCCAAGGGGGCACTTTGAATATTTGGTCATGCCTTTCGGGGTGTCCAACTCCCCAGCAGTCTTCCAGGCACTGGTCAATGACGTGTTGTGAGACATGATAGACCAGTTCATATATGTTTACCTGGATGACATATTGATATTTTCCTCGTCTCTCCAGGAACATGTGCAACACGTCCAACGAGTGCTTCAGAGGTTGTTAGAGAAGGTAGAGGGCTTTTTGTCAAGGCGGAGAAATGCGATTTTCATGCACAGTCTGTTCCTTTCCTAGGATACATCTCGTCTGAGGGAATGCGTGTGGACCCTGAGAAGGTTAAGGCTGTGGTGGAACGGCCAAGTCCAGATTCACATAAGGCCCTACAGAGGTTTCTTGGGTTCGCCAATTTCTATCGACGTTTTATTCGTAATTTCAGCCAACTAGCCGCACCTCTGACTGCCTTGACCTCCCCCAGTACTCCGTTCAGGTGGTCAGATACAGCCGAGGCTGTATTTGCCAAACTCAAGAGCCGCTTTGTTTCAGCTCCTATCCTCGTTGCCCCTGATTATTCACGGCAGTTTGTGGTGGAGGTCGATGCGTCAGAGGTGGGGGTAGGAGCAGTCCTGTCCCAGCGTTCTCCCACAGACGACAGGATGCATCCTTGCGCGTTTTTTTCTCATCACTTGTCCTCAGCCGAACGCAATTACGACATTGGTAACAGGGAGTTGTTGGCAGTCAAGTTAGCGTTGGAGGAATGGCGTCATTGGTTAGAGGGCTCGGGGGTACCCTTTATAGTCTGGACTCATCACAAGAATTTAGAGTACATCAGAACTGCCAAAAGACTGAACTCCAGGCAGGCTCGGTGGGCACTTTTTTTCGGTCGTTTTGATTTTTCTCTCTCGTACCGCCCGGGGTCCAAAAACATCAAACCTGACTCTTTATCTCGCATTTTTGATCCTTCCGAACGCCCGTCTACTCCCGAGTGCATTTTACCGGAGAGTCTAATTGTCGCCACACTCGTATGGGAGGTCGAATCTAAGGTCCAGACGGCCTTAGAAGGGGTAACGCCTCTGCCCGGTTGCCCACCAAATCGCTTATTCGTGCCGGAGGGATTAAGGTCTGACGTCATTCAGTGGGGTCATTGCTCCAACGTGGCTTGTCATCCAGGAGTTTATCGTACTAAATTTCTAGTCAAGCAAAACGATTCATTTCCACGCCCGTGTCTTTCTGTTTGGACTTCCTCACCTTTAAATAAAGAGTTATTTACCTGCTATTGCTTCCTGTGGTCCGTTGAGTCATGACAAATTGACTTTTAATTTTCCGATTGGTTGATTTCGTGGCACACTTGTAACGCTGTTGCAAGTTGAGCGAGCGTGTGTGTGAAAAGTTGAGCGCGCGTGTGTGTGAAGAGTTGAGCGCACATGTGTGTCAAGAGTTGAGCGCGCACAGAATTAAGAGGTTGAGCGAGAGAGAGGGACTTGACAGAGCGCAGATAATAAGTTTGTGAGAGCACCTGAGTAAACTGCGTGAGAGGGTTATTGCACGTTATAGCAAATACATTTATTGAGCAAGGAATCGTTTTTTCTTTGCTCAAACGATATTTTTTTTTGCAATTGTTAATTTCTGTTAAAAATATAATGCAATGTGCTTGCAAAATATAGTTCTTTGTGCTCAAAAGTTACACTTACTCGCTCAGGAACGAGGCACATATATAACGCCATACGCCGCGGACGGAGTGTGAGATGCAAATATCGCACGCTAATGTGCATTGGCTCGTTTTAACATTACTCGGAGATAAAAGGGTCGCTTCGCGTGATCCCAATCAGTCAGGAAGGGAACTAATGAATTAATGTAAAATTATATAACCTTATGGGACCATTTCTCTCGTTTTCAGTTAGTTTAAACAAGCCTTTACAGTTAAGGCCATTTAACCCTTTTACGCGTAAGTTTAAAATATTCTAACTGACCGCCCAGCGAGAGTTTTTCAAGGCGACCGTTATTTAGAACCAAGCGCCAACCTCCCTGTCCACTTGAAACCAACACGGAAGTGAATTAAACTGCAATTCATCGACTGGCCGCATGAGGCTGGCAGCAAAAGTGAGTCAAATCTGTATCTCCCCCATGTTAAAATGCCCAACTTTACAGCAGAAGAAAATATGTTTACAGCCTGGATCAAAAAGTGGTTTTGGTCTATACAGCTAATTTTGCCCTTCGTGACAACTGTGAGGGGGGTGATTTTTTTACAAGTCATCCGTTTAAATTATATTAAGCCTTTAAGTTCTGCATAATTAAGGGCGTGGCCACTTGAGTGACAGGTGGATTGCGGCTGCTGTCACACCTAGCTGTTTGTCTGCTATCTGTTAACGTCGTCCTCAGCTAATTCCAGCAGCTGCTGTACTTGCCATCTCTGCCGTGTTTGTGCTTTTTTTCAGGATTATTTCATACAACTTAATACACACATTATACATTGGATTCCGTCGTTGTCGAGGGACAACGTTGTGGAGAGCACAACCAGCGCTGTATTTCCAGTTGTTTTCCTCGCATGCACTAATGGATGTCTGACAATTTCATTGCTTTTTGGAGTTTAAATTTAAAAACGTCTATAAATATAGAGACCACACTCGTTATGCAGTACTGATGATCTCACGGAACAGTTATGCTTATTTACCTTTTTAGTGTTAAATAAAAAGCCCCTCTTTAGGCTTTAAAAACGCTCTTCAGAAACCTGACTTCACGGACACTATGTCCATATTTTTTTTACAGTCTATGTTTAGAACCTGTCACTTTAATGTTTCCATGGTGACGCATCATTGCTTGTCACCTGACACAGCGCAGCCACAACACAGCTGAATGAATGATGATCTGCTTTTATGTAATTTTTCCTTTTTTATTCAAAACATTCACAAATGTATTAACTATAGCATGAAACACTGATATTCCGATTATCAAATATGTGCAAGTGGATGTGTTTTGTTGTTTAAACACCTTCATAACAATTGCGTTAGTTGAGCTTTATGCGCGCCATGTTGGTTTGTGCCACAGTTCAGAGAATCGGATCTGTTGGATTTACAACACATCAATTTCTCCACTAATCACGAAATACATGAAAGTAAGTGGCCGGTGAACTGGGGAGAAGAATAGGGCAAAATGTCTAACTTTTACACAATGTGTAGCTATCTAACATGAATAAAATGTGTTGCCTAATGGAAATGATTATTGCCCCTTCCATAGACATCAGTGTGTATTTTACAAACTCAAAATCATTGTTTTGCTAGTACTTATGTGTATTTAAATGTCTGAAACCTAAAATAAACATTATGTGGTTGAAAACACTGAATAGTTGTATAGTTGAATAGCACTGACATTAAACAGCGTCTCTTGCTCAGCGCCAGCCAACGGGCAAAAGCACGTTTGAATATAGCAGTTGATCACGTGATGCACTGACCTAGGGGTGTGCGATATCACGATTTTTGATCATGGACGATTAAAATGTCTCCACGATCTGCTTTTGAAGAATATCGTAGTATCGTGCATTCTATCAGGTGCAGTTCTGGCACTTCTGTCTCAATATACTGTACAACGCGACGTAGGCCTATATTCACATCAAGTGTTAACGCAGAGGAACAGGACACTGCAATTCACAAAAGTTAATTATTTGCATGTGCTTTAAAGGAGCCGTATGTAGGATTGTGGCCAAAACTGGTACTGCAATCACTTTAAAAATACCGTAGAGCGGTGTATCCACCCCCGCCAGACCAAAACACAACATGACAACATCAACATCAGTTGAGGGCTACAAGTCCACTTTTTAAATGACAATATCCTAGCCATACTACTGTTGTCAGTGATATAAGAATTTGAAATGAACATGATTTCTTAATGTCTAGTGACACATCAGGGTCTTTTTTTTAATAACCCATTTAATCCCAAATTTTTCCCAGACACAAAAATATCCAAATCATGTGTCATTAGTATCCCTTTGAAACAATTAATCATAATTTTTAGAAATTTTCATGGAAAAGTGTGTGAAAAAGTGTGTTTTATGATCGGTCACAATTGTGACCGGTGGGATACTGTGTTGTATCAACCATTGGACAGACTGAATATAGGTTTATTTGACCTGTGCAGTGTGTGTGTGTGTGTTTGTGTTTGTGTGTGTGTGTGTGTGTGTGTGTGTGTGCGTGTGTGTGTGCGCGTACGGAGTCCCCCTAGTCCCACTTTGTCAAAAAAAAATAATTATAACTATCTCGTGGCCTCAAGATAGTAACTCGTGGCCTCAAGATAGTATCTTGAGGCCACGGGATAGTATCTTGAAGCCACAGGATAATATCTTGAGGCCACGGGATGCTATCTTGAGGCCACGGGATGCTATCTTGAGGCCACGAGATGCTATCTTGAGGCCACGGGATGCTATCTTGAGGCCACGGCATAGTATCCCTAGGCCACCGGATGCTATCTTGAGGCCACCGGATGCTATTTTGAGGCCACGGGATGCTATCTTGAGGCCACGGGATGCTATCTTGAGGCCACGGGATGCTATCTTGAGGCCACGGCATGCTATCTTGAGGCCACGGCATGCTATCTTGAGGCCACGGGATGCTATCTTGAGGCCACGGGATGCTATCTTGAGGCCACGGTATAGTATCTTGAGGCCACGGGATGCTATCTTGAGGCCACGGGATGCTATCTTGAGGCCACGGGATGCTATCTTGAGGCCACGGCATGCTATCTTGAGGCCACGGGATGCTATCTTGAGGCCACGGCATGCTATCTTGAGGCCACGGGATGCTATCTTGAGGCCACGGGATGCTATCTTGAGGCCACGGTATAGTATCTTGAGGCCACGGGATGCTATTTTGAGGCCACGGGATGCTATCTTGAGGCCACGGGATGCTATCTTGAGGCCACGGTATGCTATATTGAGGCCATGGGATAGTATCTTGAGGCCACGGGATAGTATCTTGAAACCACGGGATGCTATCTTGAGGCCACGGTATAGTATCTTGAGGCCAAGGGATGCTATCTTGAGGCCACGCCATGCTATCTTGAGGGCACGGGATGCTATCTTGAGGCCACGGGATGCTATCTTGAGGCCACGGGATGCTATTTTGAGGACACGGGATGCTATCTTGAGGCCACGGTATAGTATTTTGAGGCCACCGGATGTTATCTTGAGGCCACCGGATGGTATCTTGAGACCACGGGATGCTATCTTGAGGCCACGGGATGCTATCTTGAGGCCACGGGATGCTATCTTGAGGCCACGGGATGCTATCCCTAGGCCACCGGATGCTATCTTGAGGCCACCGGATGCTATTTTGAGGCCACGGGATGCTATCTTGAGGCCACGGTATAGTATCTTGAGGCCACGGGATGCTATCTTGAGGCCACGGGATGCTATCTTGAGGCCACGGGATGCTATCTTGAGGCCACGGTATGCTATATTGAGGCCACGGGATAATATCTTGAGGCCACGGGATAGTATCTTGAGGCCACGGGATGCTATCTTGAGGCCACGGGATGCTATCTTGAGGCCACGGCATGCTATCTTGAGGGCACGGGATGCTATCTTGAGGCCACGGGATGCTATCTTGAGGCCACGGGATGCTATTTTGAGGACACGGGATGCTATCTTGAGGCCGCGGGATGCTATCTTGAGGCCACGGTATAGTATCTTGAGGCCACCGGATGTTATCTTGAGGCCACCGGATGGTATCTTGAGGCCACGGGATGCTATCTTGAGGCCACGGGATGCTATCTTGAGGCCACAATATGCTATCCTGAGGCCACGGGATGCTATCTTGAGGCCACGGGATGCTATCTTGAGGCCACGGCATGCTATCCCTAGGCCACCGGATGCTATCTTGAGGCCACCGGATGCTATTTTGAGGCCACGGGATGCTATATCAAGATAGCATCCCGTGGCCTCAAGATAGCATCCCGTGGCCTCAAGATAGCATCCCGAGGCCTCAAGATAGCATCCCGTGGCCTCGGGATAGCATCCCGTGGCCTCAAGATAGCATCCCGTGGCCACGGGATAGCATCCTGTGGCCTCAAGATAGCATCCCGTGGCCTCGGGATAGCATTCTGTGGCCTCAGGATAGTATATTGTGGCCTCAAGATAGCATCCCGTGGCCTCAAGATAGCATCCCGTGGCCTCAAGATAGCATCCCGTGGCCTCAAGATAGCATCTCGTGGCCTCGTTTGTGTGTGTGTGTGTGGAAAGTTGCAGTAGGTAGGAAGTTAGGTAGCAGCAGAATTAGCTAGCAGAATTAGCTAGCTAGCTAGTCTTCCTTGGGTCCGTGTGTGTGCGTGTGTGTGTGTGTTTTTCTGTTTGTGTCTGTGTGTAAAATTAGGTAGAAATTTAGGTAGCAGGAGAAAGTAAGGTAGAACAGTTAGCCTATGTGTATTAGCATGTAGATACAATGGGTTATCCCACCGGTCACTATTGTTGCCGGTGACATGTTTCTATGTTCTATGACCACATTAAACAAAGTTGAGTAATTGCAAATGCATATATCAATACTAGACACCTTAAACATGATGTGTACCAAAAATCTATGTCCTATCTTTATGTTAACATACTTTAATAACCTTTTCTTTGGGAGGTTTCTTGCTGCCATCCTCTTCTCTTGGCGCAAAGAGGAAGTAAACTGCTCTGGTCATGTGACAATTTACAGTAAACATGCGACACTGCACATATTTCATTGAGACCCTTTATTATTTCAATATCTGCTGGAAATACATTGATAGAACATTCAGTAACATTTTTATAGCCTTAGAAATTAAACATTTTTTTACGGTCACTATTGTGACCGGTGGGATTTTTAATTGAAATTAATTTCTTACATACAGCTCCTTTAAAGCATTGCCGGTTAGCATTGCTGATGCGCTGTTCTAACACACGCTTTTCTGGGCCCGGTTGCATAAACATAGCCTTTAGGTTAAGACAGTGACTTAAGTTGAAGTATGACCCACTAGCAGTTAGTCAGGGGCAGTCAGTCTTAGTTTTCGGTATCAAATTAGGCAAATCTACGTTTTTATGTAACTGATTCAAAAAAGCTATGAACAGTCTTAAAGAAAATATATTGATGTCTAACTTGTAAGACTAGTCTTCGAGGTTTATGCAACCTGATGCTGAGCGCTTACACAGAAGCTCACAGGAACTCAGCCTGTCAAACAGTGTCTGGTTACTGGTCTGGACTGAGTTATCTTTCGAGTCTTATTGCGCTAATACTGTTAAATACACACAAGGTTTACATAAACTTGGTTGGTTATGTCTACAGTGAAAGCAAACAGAGAAAATTTAGAAAAAGTCTGTTCGTTAAATGCGTGTATATTAGAGGTGTCCCGTGCAGGTCTTAAAGAGACAGTAGCCTAATATTAAACATGCTGCCGCTTGTCCTTAAAGGGATAGTTCACCCAAAAATAATAATTGTCACTATTTACTAACTCTAATGTTGTTCCAAACATGTATTAATTTATTTCTTTTGCTGAACACAAAAGAAGATATTTTGAAGAATGTGGGTAACTAAACAGCTGCTGGTCCCCATTGACTTCCATAGAAAAATATACTATGGAAGTAATAAGGGTATATCAACTGTTTGGTTACCCACATTGTTCAAAATAACTTTTTTTTTCAACAGAAGAAATAAACTTATTTTGGTTTAAATCAACTTGAGAGAGTCAATTATGACAATTTCCATTTTGGGAAACTATCCCTTTAATGTTAATAAAAACAAAAAAACACAAAGAGAAAATCACTCACTGACTGAGAACTTTAATAGTAGCTTTAATAAGAATAAATAATTTATACATTTATAAAACTTGTGTTTTATTTTCATATTTGTTCATTTAATTACTTTATTCAATGCTAGCCTACTATTAAATACACCTACTGTAGCTGAAAAAATAAAGCAGTTTATTTAATTTGTATATTAAGTTGTGTGTGTAACTATCTTTGTTCTTAATTTTTAATAACCAAGAAAATAATGACAAAGATTTTTATCTTCGTCACTTTGGCTTAGATGTCTGCCATTCTTTTTTATTTCATATTTTGTTACCTAAGTCTTTGTTTTTAAAATAGGGACCTTCGTTTGGCTGTAATGCTCACTCAATTGCAATAGTAAATAGTAAAACCAACATGAAAAGGAATCGTGATAAAATCGCGAATTGTGATTTTCCTGAAAAAAATGTAGCACACCGGTGTGATCGTACGTGCAAAAGGGTTAAGAATGACTTTGAATTTATAGGGGAAAATTATGCAAAAATTCCCACTTTGAAGTCATGCAGATTGGGCCTATTAAACAATTAGCTATTCTGGTCGTAATCATTATGAGAGACAAGTGAGATTAAAACATAGAATAAGAGAGCCAGAGAGAGAGTGCTAAGAATAGAAAAGAAATTGAAGTTGTTTTTTTCTTTTTAGATATGTACACACACACTCATCTGTTAAAAAGCATTAGAAACTCCATTTATTGAGCTATAATAATACCGTATATAAATTTTCTGTGAAGATCTACAATCTTCTTACAAATCTTAATAGATCATAAAATACTATGAAACTAAAGTAGCCTACTTTCTAATGACATTATTATAAAGCGTTGGATAGGTGTATAGACACACACACACGCGCACACATAAACCTTGCATACATTCATACAATTGTCTGTTAAAAACAACATTACAAACTCCATTTCTTTAGCTATAATAATACTGTATATAAGTCTTAATGTTCTTTGAAGATCTTCAATCAAAAATAGATCCTAAAACACTATGAAACTACAGTACTTTCTAATGACATGTTATTATAATTAGGAAATATCACTCAAGCTGCGTATCGGGCTGTGCTTCAGTAGGCACTTGTATTTCAGACACAATATTACCAGTAACTTTGTGGTTTTGCTGCACAAAAAAAAAAAAAAAATGGAATCAACAGATATGTAAATGTGCCAATCAGGATGGTTGGAGTTTGAGGGGGATCCTGAGGTAACCAATACTGAGGCTATTACAGGTGGTCAAATATACCTATATATATATATATATATATATATATATATATATATATATATATATATATATATATATATATATATATATAGCTGGTCCTGGCGGATTGTAGTATATAGATAATAGTATATAGGTATATATATATATATATAGCAGTGGCGTGCGGTCCAAATAAGCTGCGAATGCTCTGCATAAAGCCATTCGTGGACTTGCTAATTAACATTAACACTATAAAATTACTATAAAATCCCATGTTTGAGGTGTACCATAAAGCTTACACGATAAAATGTTGGCATTTATATGTACTGTATGTAATTTTCCATCATTTATTTATGTGCCAAATGACGGTAATTTACTTCAAATCTGCCACTCACTGATAGTAAAGGATAAGCCAAACCACAGCAGCTTTGCTACGTACGCTCTGTTGTTATGTACCATCGTCACTGTACCGTGTTCTCATTGGTTTGCTGGCGTGTGGGGAATTTAATGCGCAGGGTAAGCTGTCCATGGATCTCTCGCCTAAGATGAAAGATGTGCTGCAACTTGTAACACATCTTTAAAAAGTGTTAAAAACCATCCCCTTACATACAACAAAGAACATAACAGTGAGAACAGTTTATTTTTAATAATTTTACAAAATGCCTAAACAGTGAAAAATAAAGATAGAGGTGGGCCTGCCAGTGTTTAAAAAAAAAGGAACTGATGAGGTTTTTTAAAAAAGTCAAATCAGTAATGGAGAAAATGTTGAAAGCCAGTGATGAGAATTCTGAGACCTCAGACACTTTTGTGTTATATATATTGAGCCATTTGGTAACTCAAAGCCAAAGGAAGTGTGGGTTAAATGTGCCATATAGTTTCTGGGCCCACCGAGCCTGCACTCTATGGTCAAAAACATTCATTTGACATCATTGTGACTCTGATTGAGAATATTGACACAAACACACAAACTCACACACACATTGACAGTGTTCTTGGTAGACCTACATGTTCTTTACACAGGTACACTGGAGTCAAGTGTTCATTAAGAATAAATACTGTTAAGGACGTTCTTGTAGACTAATTTACACACTCCAGCGCCAAATCAAAAGTGGATTTGAGTTATGCCAGTCACAGAAATAAAGACATTGATTTGTATTGTTTCAATAATCCTGTTTTTTAAGCATATTGCATGAAAACGTGCCCGGTAGTGGGACAGATTGTGACAAAGGCTCAATGCATTTGACATCAACTCATAAGGGCTGTGATATTGATAATATCAATAGCTGATTAAATGGGTACTTTGTATAAAGGTTTGAGCACTTGGGCTCAACAATTAAGAGAGCTACATATGCTGAAGCAAAAAGTGTTACAACCATACCAATCTCCCCCACTATCTTTCTCCATCTGAGTGCTTCACAATTCCATGCATCGCCTTTATTACATATCACAGCTAATTAGCATCAGGCTCACGGCATCCAACAGTCACAACTTCAGTAAGTATTTACTTACTCAAAGTTGATTAATAGAGACAGGCTTGTAAATGCACAAACAAAAAGCAAAACAATGAGAGTATATATCAACAATGTGACTTGTTCAGCTAGTTTTTTTTCTTGATGATGGTAGCTTTATATAGCCTGGCTCCGCCCTCCAACGTACTTCCACTCAATTTACATTTTCCTTCAGTACTACGTCTGGGTTTGTGGTATATTCGTGGGTTTTCTCCGGTCATTTTTTCTGACATTTATGTCTGAGTAGATCCAATAGTTTTAAACTTCAACAGAGTACCCGCCTTCAAGGAAGTTAATTCTTGTCAATGGAGAGCGGCAAGACTTTCTGTACAAATGAAATTTACGAGAGTCTGGTAGGACCAAGCTAAGCCTAA
The DNA here is from genome assembly GCA_030578275.1 of Meda fulgida. NCBI lineage: Eukaryota > Metazoa > Chordata > Actinopteri > Cypriniformes > Leuciscidae > Meda > Meda fulgida. Next base: position 27,133,439 of record CM060616.1, on the reverse strand, counting down.
TACAGATCTAGAGTGAAATTGTGCCTAATACCTCTCTCTTTGCTCCAGTGACCTCCGATTCTTGATTTCGTCTCCACTCCATAAAGTTTGTTCGTAAACGGTGAACCCATCAGTCCTTATCAGAGCCCGTCCGGCATAACGGAGATTAATTGCTTGGCTCCACTTCATCACCCTGATGTTGGTCCAATGCTCATGAGCCACCGAAAACAAATTAGTGTGCTCACTAGTGCCAAATATGGTGCAATCAGGAGTAGGCATTAATCTATTTCTATTTCCTCTTTTTTTCCATCTCTTTCCTCTGCCTTCATTTCATTCTCCCTTCTTTTTCAGCAGTTCAGTGACAAAGTACAAGTCAGTGTTCCCCTATTTTGACTGATAATAAATATTTTTAAGTTCTTCTTCTTCTGAAAGAAAGAAAGAATGGGGGAGAGCATAACACTTTGTAAATTTATGCAACCAATAAAAATATTAATACAAAAAAGATATCATAGAGTCTCATGGCCATGTGTCAAGGTAAATAATTCTTTTTAAATGTCAGATATAATTACATTGACAAAACATAAAAACATAAATATATAATATAACAAAAATATAACAAAATAATTACTGAAATGTCAGATAATATTATCTTTTTATGGCAAAGCAAGGTTCCTTCAAATTGTAAAAATGTCATGTGGTGCAACTCCTCGAAAACAATGATATTTATGAATGAATAATATTTATGACCTTGAAAATGTTTCAAAACATTTTTGAAAATAATGGTTTTACTTTGTTAGAGCCTTTAAAATTAAACTTGTCTTTACGCTGGTATATAAACCAAATCAAACAGCATGAAAAGAAAGAGGATATTTCTAAGTACTTCGCACATGATTTTTCCTTTTGATGTATGTTTTTTCATTGACCCTCTTAACATCATCTAAACTGTTTGCTTTTTGACAATTGGCACACACATAATAGCTCCATTTATATCAATCTCTGTTAGTCTGTGTATCGGTTTATTTTGGTAAACTATAAAACTAACAAATAACTTGCTCCGATGGCATTTGACCGTATGAATTCATCTTTTATCTTATCCACTTTCTCTTGCAATTTTTTTCCCCCACTAATCCCTCCGTCAGTCTGAGCCTCACATCCTCTTAACAGCATTGGACTTTTTCCAATAGCTGTTTAAGTTTGGCCTGGCTCTATTTAAACTGGCGTGGCCTGGCGGTAAAACTATCCTGTTCTGACTTTGAAAGTGGAAAATTAACTTTCTTTTTTTTTCCTGTGGTATCTGAGAAGATCCACCTATAGCATTGTCTCGTCTTTAGGGATTGCACGCCATGCTTATGTTCTACACTGGGGAATTTCAGACTTTCCTTACAGGACAGAGTTGAACGTTTACTGGTCAATTGGAGTTTAGCTCTTAACTGACAGCAAACTGAACAGCCTACATGGAGAAGGAGGGTGAGAGAATGAGAGAGAGATGTTATTTTGGCAGCCTGGCTTGGACAAGACCCACTTCAAATAGGTTAATAGCTTTAGGAGGACAACTGGCCTTGGCCATACAAGACTTGACTTCAAGTGTATTGAGGAGTTAAAAGTCCCTGTTTTCAGAGGACAAGGAATCACAGAGACTGCTACACAGGTCACTGCACAGGTTTACCTAACCTACACATTAACCTCAGCAAAAAGACTTAAAATAGACGTTGGGCTGTTTATCCTGTGCAGCTGTGAGGCATTAGGGGTTGAACAACCTCATATTTATGATAGATATGTAATTAAAGTCAAGTTGATGCTGACTAATCGCTGATGATGTTATAAATAGGAACACAAGAGATGGGAATGCTTTGCAACATGCCATAATTTGCAACCAGAGGAACAAACTTTGATGTTGGCTTGCGAAGCCTGAATCAAGAGCTGAGACTCAAACTCAGGTCGCATTGTGCACAGCTTTGGGAGCACTGAGCTTAATGTGCTGAAACACATGCAAGAAACTACATGCAAATAGAAGCAAATTAAGAAAACATCTTCATCAGTTTGACAACACGTCTTGCAAATACTCACAATGCATTGTGTGTTGCAGAATACAGAAGCGCACTGCAAATTGAATGTTTCAAGGGGACCCAAACAAGTGGCGAACCTGGCTGGGACATGCTTATTGTTCAATGTCTACTCTTCAGCAGTGTTGTCGATTACCTTAAAGGTGGTATTTTGTTTATTTTAACATCCTGATCGCATCTGCGTTGAGTATTTGCAGCACATTTCTGTAGTTGCATTGTATTTGCAGCGCGTTTCTGTATTTGGATGCATAATTTATACGAAGTCAGATCAGTTAGAAATGATGTAGCACAATGATGTAGCACACTAAGTCAGAACAGTCTGAAGTTTTTCTGCAAGGTGGCCATATTGTTAGTGTCAAAATCACACGGTCAACATCCTGTCACTGTTTTGTTTTGGGGTTTTTTCACGACATGTTTCCTTGTCTGTCATGTGATCCCTTGTAAGTTATGTGATCCTGCCATGTGTTCCCTTGTCTGATGTGTCATATTAGGCTTGTTCAACTTCACGCAGCTCTGCGCTGACCGATCGGTGGCTGACTTGAAGCAGTGCGTGCCAGTTAGAAATTTTGTCCGACTTGATACAGCGCCGACGCCACGTGACTGTGACGTATGCCCTCAAAGTAGCGCGAGAGCGATTCGAGAGCAGCCACAGGACTCTGCCAGCGCAGCTTCTCAAGATCGGCTGCATGAGCTCTGATGACGACACAGGTGTTCCATGATTGGCCGGATTCAGTGCATGACAACGCTGAAGTCTACAGTCTCTTCGACGCTCTCCACTGTTGACGGAGCGAAAGACAAGGGCTACCTCTGCATTCCTCCGGGTTGAGGAAGCTGTAGCCACGCATTTTTGCCCACCCTCCGCGGGATGGCAGTCCAAACCCACTTTACCCTCGAAAGCCTGCAGGACTACTTCGGCTCTCATCGGTCGCGCATACGCCGCCGCCGGTCAAGTTGCTTCAGCGCTTCATTCCATGGCTGTGCTACAGATTTATCAGGCCAGCCTTCTCCTTACTATGGACGAGGTGGGCCCGAATCCTGAAAACTTTACAGACCTCAGAAGCGCAACGGACTTAGCGCTACGAGCCACCAAGTCCGCTGCACAGGCCATTGGAAGGAACATGGCGTCCCTCACTGTCACTGAGAGACACTTGTGGCTGACACTGTCCGACATGAAGGAATCCAACAGAGCCACTTTCCACGACGCGCCTGTCTCTCCTTCCGGTCTCTTCGGCCCGGCGGTTAAAGGCTTTACCGAGCGATACTCTGAAGTTCAGAAATCATTGCAGGCCATGCGACATTTCATCCCCAGATGCTCTAGTTCCACGACAGGTCGCGCTAAGAAGCAGCCGCCTAACCGGAACTCAGCGCCACCACCGCCTCCAGCTTCACAGTGTCGTCACGTAGGGGACTCTCAGCAGCGCTCGCACTCTTCAAGCCGCCACAGGCCGCCTCCCCCCGGGGACCCAGGCCCAAGATAGCGCTGAAACCTGAGCCCTCAAAGTCTTCCTGACACCTCAGAGAAGACAAAGATGGCTGAGTCCCGCCGCGGCCAGCCACCATTAAAGACAGCACGCTTTGCTCTCTCAGCTCCCTCAACAGAGGTGGCTGGAGATGTATATTTTGCAGCCAACGAGGCAGTCACGCGACACGCTCGCCTGTACTCAAAAGCCGTTTTCACTGCTACCCAGATAAATCTCAAAAAGAGCATTATGTCTGTTTGTCTGGCTCACGCGAAGGTGTCATAGATTTAGGAAATGTGCCCACGTCCCAGTATTCACCCCTACACACAAGCACGGCCTGTTCAGTGACACACACTCATTCACGGCCCACACCAATGAAACCGGCTCACGCCGCGTATGTTATAAAAGTAGGAAATGTGCCCACTATGCAGTGCTCACCCCTGCTCACAAACATTTGCTGCCCTGTGACTCACGCTCACTCAGAGCCCGTATCTATAAACATGATATGTGTTCAGTGTGCAGTGAGTGTTCAGTGTGCACAAACACTGCATGTGCGTCACACACACGCAGCAACCAGAGCCCAGACATTATAAACTGTAAAGCGAGGCTATTCACTGCAGTTCGCTCGCAGACCCCTGCGCTTTTGGGCCAGGGTCGAAACTAGGGTGAAACAGGAAGTAGCACATCTACTCCATGCCGTAATAGCGAAGCTATTGGAACAAGGGGCTATAGGAACCATCCCTCTGACTCAGAGCGAAGCAGGTTTCTACAGCAGGTATTTCCTTGTCCCCAAAAAGGATGGCGGTCTCAGACCCATCCTAGATCTCAGACGTTTGAACAAAGCCCTCATGCGGAGATCGAAATGCTCACGACCAGACAAATCCTTGCGCAAGTTTGCCCAAGGGACTGGTTTATCTCAGTGGATCTATTTTCAGATTCAAATAACGCCCCATCACAGGCTTTTCTTACAATTCGCCTTCGAGGGCCAGAGCTATCAGTACACCGTTCTGCCGTTCGGTCTATCTTTAGCACCCCGTACATTCACAAAGTGCATGGACGCAGCGCTCGCTCCCCTGAGACTTCAGGGGATGCGAATATTGAACTATTTGGATGACTGGCTAATTCTAGCTCAGTCAGAAACTGAACTGATAGCAAAACAGGACTTTACTACTCAGCCATCTGCAGAGTTTGGGTCTCCAAATCAATTGGACCAAGAGCTCGCTGTCTCCCAGCCAGGAAATTTCCTTTCTGGGCACAGACTTAGACTCTGTGTCAATGACAGCGCGGCTGACGTCACAGCGCGCCCTGCGGATAGAGCGCTCAGTAGCCTCTTTCAAGGTGGACAGTTTGCATCCTCTCAAAAGTTTTCAGAGGATGCTAGGCCTTATGGCTTCGGCCCCAGCAGTGCTTCGACTGGGCTTATTATACATGCGCCCTCTCCAGCACTGGCTGAAAAAGCGGGTCCCGCTTTGAGCATGGGCCCCTGGCCGCATTCGCCTCAGGGTAACCCAGAACTGTGGGCAGCCCGCGGGGGCGCTTACACATAAACTGTCTGGAGTTGAAAGCGGTCGAAACGCCTTTTCTCTCCTTTTCTCCCACAATGTCCTAGTCCGCACAGACAACATGGTAGTGGTCTCTTACATAAACCGCCAGGGCGGTCTCAGATCACAGAACCTCCACGCATTGGCAGAACGCCTCCGGGTGTGGTCTCAGCACATCCTGTGCTCGCTAAGGGCGGCGCATGTTCCGGGCCATCAGAATGTGGGCCCGGACATGCTGTCCATAGACAATGTTCCCCCAGGGGAATAGTCTCTGCACCCTCAAATAGTCCAGTTATTATGGGACACATCTGGCAGAGCGGAAATCGATCTCTTTGCGTCACCAGAAAACGCGCACTGCTTCTTTGCAAAAGACTGGGCCACAGCTAGCCCAGCTGGCCGCTCTATGCGTTTCACCCGATAGCGCTGTTACCACAGGCGATCGAGCGGATCAGGGAGACAAAATGCTCTGTGCTACTCATGGCGCCGCTCTGGAGGAACCAAACCAGGTTCCCGGAGCAGATGCAGTTACCCAATGGGTACCCACTGGTCTCCCAGTAGGAGTTCTAAATACGATCACACAGGCTAGAGCGCCCTCTACTAGACGGCTCTATGCTTCAAAGTGGTCAGTATTTTCCGGCTGGTGCTCGGCTCATAACCTAAACCCACATTGCTGTGGTGTTACGGAGATTCTCTCCTTCCTGCAGGAGCTTCTCTTGAGCTTCACGCTCAAAGTATATGTTGCAGCCATAGCAGCGCTTTCAAAACCTTTGCATGGCCAATCTTTGGGAAGAAATGATCTCATCATCCGCTTCCTGAGAGGGGCTAGACCCCCGACGGTTCCGACGTGGGATCCGTCCACGGTCCTAGATCCTTTGAAGGGTGAGCCCTTCGAACCATTACAGTCTGTGGATTTGCAGTGTCTCTCATTTAAAACCACTTTTCTTATGGTGCTCGCCTCAGTCAAGCGCGTGGGTGACCTGCACGTGCTGTGAGTGCTACATGCATTGAGTTTGGGCCTAACGACTCTAAAGTTATTCTCAAACCCCATAGTGCTCTCCACTCCATTTAGAGCGCAAGTCATTTCACTGTCAGCCCTCCCAGGGACCGATGGCTAGAACTGCGTGAATATTCTCTTCGCACCCCACTCCGGGCTGTATTATTCATGTGTTACACGGTTCAACCTGGCTTTGTCCATCCTAGCTGTTATATCGCACTAAGCACCCATCCTAACATAACACTTGTATGGTTATGTTAAATCCTCAAGGCTCATGTTTTCGTCGGCCTAGGTATTAACCACTATTGTGTGCACCCCGGGCACATGCCCTTGGGGCCATGTGTGGACGTCCTCAGCACGCACAGCGTTTTACATTGGGTTCCCGTAGCATAAGCTAGCTTACGCAACACGAGAGTACTCTCGTAAGAGAACGACAAACGGTTACTAACATAACCTCTGTTCTCTCTAGATGAGGGAATGAGTGTTGCGTAACCCTGCCGTGCTTGTGCTACGTTCTGGTTTCGCTTCATTGTGAAAAACCAAGGAGCATCCTATCTGGACACAGCTGTAGGGATCCAAGCTCAAATAAAGGGAATATAATTTTAATAACTGATCATGAATATGATCAGGGATCGCGTACAGAGATCCCCGTAAAGGGGATACGTTACCAATGTATCTGTATGGACAACTAAAAACAACTGATTACAAGCAATTAACCATACAAACAGGCAAAACTAGATCAATTGTATATATCAATAATCAATCACAACGAATTATAATTAGTTATTAATATATAAATGTCTAGAATAGATAGATTGTCAGGATAAACCGTAATGGGATTAATTTATCATAGAGTAATCTGCTTTATCCAGAAAAACTGACCGTCCGATATTTTATCAAATCTCATAAAAAAAAGATCCTTTTTATAGACTTTCATGAAAAAACATTCCTACGGCCACGAGGATTAATTTTCCTGTTCTATAAAAATGCTATTTAAGTATCAATAATTGTAAAGCTTGTAGCTTTGATCGAACATTAAAGGGACTTGCAAAATGAGCGAGACAGAGTCAATCAAATGAATATAATGTATTTAATAAAGGAATCTTAATGCTCTGAAAGCTTGATAAACGAATACTTGCACAATAGCTCTCTTGTGGTGCTGAGTCAAGAAGGCGCGTGTGTGTGGCGTTCCATTGGAGCGTCACATGGTCTGTCGGTGAGTCCGGAGCACGCTTCGTCACAGGTTTAAATGTGCATTGAAAGTAAAGTTTGCTAGCTAATTCAGGCTGAATTAATTTCACTCGCAAGTAGAAATGAACAAAGGAGAATACAAAGCTAACTAAACTGAAAACAAACAAAAGAAGAAACTGAAGAGAAATAAAAGGAGTGAAGCTGGAACTAGAACGAAGAAGGACGAGAAGGTACTAGAACACAGATGAATCTCAGTTATCTTGCTTTAAGGAAAGCTTAGCTCATGCCTCTCCTGGATGAACTGACAAATCAGCTTGGAGTTCTGTGGGCGGGAAAAGATCTTCCTTTGTCCTGTCTAAGGACTCATCTGCCTAGTTTATTACCTTGTTAAAAAGATGTGGCTTCTAACCAGAAGCTGTTGCACATAGAACAATACATTTTACTGAAATTTCCTGTATCTGACCAACTCCGTGAGACCAAGAGGATCACAACGATACCAAATAAAACATATAAACATAATAGGAATACAAAGATACCCCTCAATCTATAATTACAGTGCTTATAGTTCATTTAGTAATATGATAAAATCATGGATCCCCTAATCATGACATGGGCACATGAAAACACACAGGAATATATCTTGGGGGAGGGGGGGGGGGTAGCGAAGTGCAAAAAGCGAAGTGAGTAGCGAAGGAGTGCGCGAGGGACTCTGGAGAGGATAGCAGAGTCGTAAATCGTGTCAGAAAGCAATCTAATCCCAGACATGTTTGCACCATGAGGGTAATTTAGATTGTCACAAGATCTGGTTGTAAAAGTTTTGGATTTCAGGAGGAATGCATTATTTGTGTTCAGATGAACAAACCATGATTCTTGGCCAATACGCTACACAGCTTATAAAGACATAAGTCACGCCCATTTTGGCGGGTCGTGACGCACGCCCTCATTGGTGCTTACGTCACGAATGGTCTGCATAGCTGCCTTGTCTATGTCTGCTCTGTGCAAGCAATGCATTTTAAATTAATGCAAAATTACGGATTTTTTTTGGCTTCAGTATTCTCGAGAAAAGAGGTTTTCCTGTAGCGTTAGCTAGCTTACGCAACACTCGTTCCCTCATCTAGAGTAAACATTTGAAAAAAGTTACTGATATCATAGCGGGGACTCAACATATCACTGAGACCTGGTATCAGTTGTTTTTGCTTCACCTCAAGCAGATGGAGGAGGGTGCAAGCTCTGGTGTTGTGGCAGAGGCTGAAGAGCTCTCACAGAAGGAGGGGGTGGGTGAGCTGGTCCCACAGGCTTTGGTGGTTGCAGGGCCTGCCGTTTTTTTGCAGCAAAAGAGTGGGATAGTTTGATTCCAGCATACACCAGCTCTTCCATTTTCTCTGAGAAGTACAGAAATGGAGATAATGAGGGATAATGTGTCTGGGAGGGGCTGTTGCTCGGAGTTCGGTGTTGTCGGAGGCTGTAATATGCTGTCCTGGTTTCCCTGGCTGTTTTCCAGAAAGTCGTCATTGGGTGTTGAATCTTGGAGCAGTTCTAATATGTCACAGTCTGTCTGTGGTGAGCTCTGTGGGCAGGGCTCAGCTGAGATTGTGTCCGTGAGCAGAGGTTGTTGTGGCTGAGTGGTGTTATCATTGTCCTTGTGTGATTTGTCAACCGCATGTCCATTCAGGGGCTGAATTGAAGTCCTGTGGTCATTCATACTGTGTCCAGGTGTGTGTGTGCCATTCAGGTTGAGTGGATTGGCACACACTGCAGAATAATGATGGAGGGAGAAGTAGATGTTGTCCTTTATTGTCCTTTACATTCCTTCTTCCTGCTCTGCTACTGTTCGGACGCTCTTGCTTACTGCTCTGTGCTTTGCTCTATCGCTTTTATATTTTTATATTTTATCTCCTTTTATCACCTAATTGTAACTTCAGCAAATCAGCACAGTGCTCAAACGCTTGGATTACAAAAAAAAAGCTGAATTATTTTATTCGACCAACCTCCCACTGAAAGCTTACATTCCGGGGAAGGGAAAACACAACTGCCTACATTCAAAAGGATCAGAGAAAATGCTTCTTCTGGAATCTACTTGCTGCATTAACTGCCAGAGACTTTTACAAAGGATTGCAGTTCTTGAAACAAAGTTACTTGTGGGACCACCAAACCAGACAGAACACACAACAGAGCTTCGTCATGGACGCCCACAGCATACAGCTGGTGAGTCCCATGAATCTAGTGCTCCTCGACAGGCCATACTGAGTGTAGAGAAACAAGCCGATCGACTTACAAATCGATGGCACAAACAGGGAGCGAGGCACAAACAGGGAGCGAGGCACAAACAGGGAGCGAGACCCAAAGGCACTCGAGACATCAGATTGTCACGAGCATCACATATTGCCGCAGTAGCATTCTCTACCCCAGATACGGCTCTGACAAGGATTGCAAATACTGGTCTCCTACCGCAGAGACCTACATCTTGAGAGCAGATTTAAAGTATTAATGAATGTAAATGAGGAATCCCCAAACATGATGAATGTGATCGAACACAGACTGAATCAGCCAGTAGCTAACACTGACTGTGCGTTCACACCGGACGCGAATAGCGCGTCAAAATTCGCATCTACCGCGTATAGTTTGACGCTTGACCACTTTGTGTTAATTCGCGCGTTTTGTAAAAACAAAAGCTTGAAGCGAAATTTATTCGAAACCCGTTCGCGGCCATCTTTTTTATTTTGATCGAGCATTCATCGGAAGAGTCACCGCTCTGTATTTACTCTGGAGAGCAGAACAGCGGCGTAGGGATCATCGTTGCTGGATTTTGTGTCCACCAGACCCTTCGGAAGCGAACCCAGTTTGGCTAGTTTCAACCTTTGATCGCTCCAGGAGCTGCGCCTGGATGACGCCCGCTTTCAGCGGTACTTCCGCCTGCTCCGCGCCCAGCTTGATGACCTGTTGTCCCGCATCGGAGCTAGGATCACCCTCACCCTCATCCACCTAATATGTCATTTATGTTTGTTTTGATGATAAATGGAGCCAGCCTCCAAAAGTATAACCTGTCCTGTGATTTTTTTCTCTCTCACACAACACTGTCCAGACACGAACTTATGCACTTTATGTTGGTTGTCTTTACATTATAATAATATTTCATATAATCTAGATATGGAATAAATAGCATTCAATACAAAATGAATGTCTCATATATTGAAATCAAGTTTTATGTGATAAAATATTTGCTTTGTTGTGCATTAACCACACCAGGCATTTAGTCATATTGAAGCATCCGGATACTTCACCACGTGACAGCAGCAAGCAGCTAGGCTCCTGATTGGTTAACGCGGCGCGAATTGACGCCAAAGTTCAGATTTTTCAACTCGGGCGGCAGACGCGAATTCGCGCCTAACGCGTGAATGCACCAATAGCACTAACTTAATAATTCGCGCGTAACGCCCTTATCGCGGCAGACGCTTAATTCGCGCAAACTTGACGCGCGAATGAGGCGTATTCGCGTCTACCGTGCAGCGCTCTACGCCTCATTCGCGCCACAGGAATTTTTTACACGCCACAATGATAACACCACTCAGCCACAACAGCTTCTGCTCATGGACACAATATCATTTGAGCCCTGCCCACAGAGCTCACCACAGACAGACTGTGACATACTAGAACTGCTCCAAGATTCAGCCCCCAAGGACGACTTTCTGGAAAACAGCCAGGGAAACCAGGACAGCATATTACAGCCTCCGATAACACCAGAGGAACAGCCCCTCTAACCAGACACGTTATCCCCATCTCCAGCATCTCCACTTCTGTGCTTCTCATAGAAAATGGAAAAACTGGTGTTTGCTGGAACCAAACTATCTGCACCTTGAAGAAACTCAACAGCAGTGCAAAATATGAAAAGAAAATGTAGAAAAACAGAGCGCATGTGGCGGAAGACAAAACTCGTAGTCCATTATAACATCTACAAAGACACCATCCATGCTTTCAATATGGAACTAGGCAAAGCTAGACAGACTTTCTTCTCAAATATTATAAACAGCAACTTAAACACACACTCTTTTTGTTACTGTAGAGAGACTGTCAAACCCCCCAAGCCAGATTCCCAATGAATTGCTCTCAGACAGCAAGTGCAGGGAGTGCTTCTTTGAAGCACTCCCTGGAAGGGTGGAATTTCCAAGATGGAAAATTCCTTTGTGGTTGATTTATGAATTTTTGTTTAAGGATGCTCATTTGCAATTGCATGTGCAGCTGGATTTGTTTCTGATGAAGATTTTTGTAATACTAATATGTTGCACAGATATCGACATATGTACACAATCATTTCGATCTTCAAAGTACCAATTTATAGAGACCAAACATGGCATAGGTGACCATTGATTCTATTGTAATATACACAGCATCAACAAAATAATAGTATTAAAAGACATTACAAAAGACAGTAAATCATTCGCAAAATATACTGGGATGCATGCTCATTTATAGATAATTTCTTTGATAAATGAATGCAGGAAAGTCTGTTTTAATGTCTGTTTCTGTCTTGAACACGTGACCACATTTTTAACAGCAATAAAACCAACTTATCTGATCGTAGTCAGGGTAACCAAAGACTTTTCTTGCCCTTGTTGGGGGAGTTTTAAACATTATTTGTTAACCATAACAAATAATTGTGTCTGATTGGTCTCAGTCGTTACATAATGCTGAAGTCTTTGAGATCATTCAACATTATGGGCTGATCTGAGTTACAGAATCGCCCTGAGCCTCTTGTTGCATTTCGTTATTTAGACAGAAACTTCTTTCACATGGAAACATTTGCTAACAATGCGATTTTGCATTCAGAGTTTACACCTTTTGGGAGCAGAATGCCTGGAAGACACACCCTCCTCTGTGTGCCAGTTATCTCTATTCTCTTAATAACTTTATTAACTTTTGGTTTACTTCTTTGGGGATGATACATTCATATCAGTCGCACTGAGACATTTCAAATGATGCCAAACATGTATAATACTATATGATAAAAAAAAAATACACATTAAACCATATAGATTTTTGGGTGAATTTTGGTGATCTCAGCATGAGAGAGAAAGGAGTGGGGTAAGAGGGAAAGAGATGTATTCTGAGGTGAGACTTGCATCTCAAACGGTGATGCTAATGTCATGGGTGACGATTAGAAGGAGGTGGAACTTTTGAAGTGGAACCTTTGATTCAGGTCGGAGTTTCCTATGGGGAGTGCTTCCGGCGTGGGACCGATGAGATTGCCGGTTCCGGGTGTATGGGCGAATGACGGGATTGATGAGTGAAATTGCAAACAGGTGCAGGAGCAAGAAGAACAGAGCAGGGTTTTGGGCGCGCGCTGTAATAGGGGAGTATAAATGGGCATTGTGGTTGAGTCCAGGGGTGTGCGTCGAGTTATTCAGGTGGAAGAAGAAGAGAAAGATTTGGATTCGGGCAAGGAGAGAGACGGGCTGGAGGAGGAAGAAAGAAGCTAAAAAGAGGTCAGCACCTTGGGTGAGATAAGTGTCGAATTCTAGCCGAGTACTAGCTAGAGTATTGAAAATACTCATTTATCTCTGTTTGAACCCAGTTACAGAAGATGCTAAAAGCTGTGAAAGCCCGTTGATGTGGTTGAAAATACTAATTTCTCTCTGTTTGAACCCAGTTACAGAAGATGCTAAAAGCTGTGAAAGCCCGTTGATGTGGTTGAAAATACTAATTTCTTCTCTCTGTCTGAGTCCAGTGGAGAGCTTGCCAAAGCTGCGAAGTGTACTCACCTCCCTTCTCTCGGCTTGAGTCCTGTGAAGAGCCGCTACAGCTGCAAAGTGTACTCACCTTCCTTCTCTCTGCTTGAGTCCTGTGAAGAGCCGTTACAGCTGCGAAGTGTACTCACCTTCCTTCTCTCTGCTTGAGTCCTGTGAAGAGCCGCTACAGCTGCAAAGTGTACTCACCTTCCTTCTCTCTGCTTGAGTCCTGCGAAGAGCCTGCTAAAGCCATGAAGTGTACTCACCTCCCTTCTCTCTGCCTGAGTCCAGTGAAGAGCTTATTAAAGCCGTGAAGTGTACTCACCTTCCTTCTCTCTGCTTGAGTCCTGTGAAGAGCCACTACAGCTGCGAAGTGTACTCCCCTTCCTTCTCTCTGCTTGAGTCCTGCGAAGAGCCGTTACAGCTGCGAAGTGTACTCACCTCCCTTCTCTCTGCTTGAGTCCTGTGAAAAGCCACTACACCTGCAAAGTGTCCTCACCTCCCTTCTCTCTGCCTGAGTCCAACGGAGAGCCTGTTAAAGTTGAGAAGTGTACTAAGAGCCAGCTAAAGCTGTGCAATATATCCACTCCTTCCTCCATTCGAATCCTGTTGAAGAGAATGCTGAAGTGACTGTTTTAAAGAGATGTTTTAAAGTAAATAAAGAGATTTTTATACTTCCCATTTGTTGTCCAGCCTGTTGTGTCCTGCGGTTTAGCTCCTCACGGTGGTGTGTATGTCAGGGGTGACGGCCGGTTAGTTCAGCGTCTACCCTGACCTGTGACACTAACTTCACAAGAGAGAGTTCAAATGTTAATTTCATTTGTTTTCTCAGAGAGTTGCCCTCTATTCCAGTTGTTCCAGGTTTTTTCAGTCTTACAATGTCAAAATGATTGTGATGGCCAATCAAATTAAAGAAGTCAGGTCTTACTGTCACTGTCATAAGATAACGATAGTTCCTAGAAAGATGTAAGAGGCAAGTATTAGACAACTGTTTTATGATAGAAATGTTCACCGACCGACAGTAATAGACTATCTAGTGACTCAAATTACTCAACTTTTTTTGTTGCAATTTCACCTTGTACTTACCTAAGAATGTACTGGGTAATATAAGGTAACTACATGGGTTAAGGTTAGGTTTAGTGGTAGGTTCAGGTTTAGTACCAAGTTATTACCCAGTTATTGGAATTACTATAATAAATACCCAGTATGTATGTACACAGGGAACATGACTGCAAAGTTAAGTGCTACCTATGCTAGCACTTTTTGTAATACTTTTATGGTACTTTTTTATTTTATTTGCGGAGCTTTTTGGAGCTTGATTGCCTCAGTTCTCATTAACACATTGAAATGAATGGCAATATGATATTCTTCCAAGATTCAAAATGTGTGCTTCATGGAAGAAAGAAAGTCATACGGGTTTGAAACAATGTGAGGGTGGGAAAATAATTACAGTAACTGTGAGAGCTCCAAGAAACAGCAATTTAAGTGTGACCTGAGGCTCTAGTTTTTTTGACAGACATTTTTACATGCTATTTAGAATACTGTTCTTTTAGGAAGCATGCTTTAGAGATTAAGTGCTACTTATGACTAATGTTCTACCTAGTGCTTCGGGTAACCTAGCACTGCAATATTGCCGCTGTGATCTGCATATAGAATATTCTTTTCTCAGGAAGCCAGAAGCTACACTTATGCACACTGAAGGTGAAATTAGCACATATGTTCTGTTAGAGCAGTTTTCCCACACCTTCAGTTCTCCCTTATTTCCACTAACACTATGATTCTCTCATGGCCTTTCTCTCATATTTTTTCTCTCTCTCTGACACACAAACTCAGCATCAGAGCGGTCTTCCTCTACATCCTATTGAAAATAACCCTGTAGAAATCCATTAAGAACACTGCAGAAAGATGGGGAACATCCCAGAGAATAAAAGGGCAAATCCTTGGAGTGTCTTTAGCCAGGGGCATACCTGCTGCTCTCTTCATTTCTAAATGATTGATAAGAGCCACAAAGCAAAAAAAAAAAAAAAAAAAAAAGAGCAGGAAGTGATGTTGCATCAAAGAAATGTCGTTGATGTCCCTGCCCTTCTGATGAATGGTCTATGTAGGATGTAACTACATTAGGCAAAATTAAACACCTCACGTCTTAAATTTTGGCACCACAGAATCATATCAGAGACTATTTCCTCTTTCTTTCTCATAATTGTCTCAGGGATATGGAACTTAATGATACTGGGAAGGAGGGAGAAAAGTTTTATTTGATAAAAACATTATTTTCGGAATTCCTGTAGTGCTTTGATCCATTTCAGAGACACCAAGAACATATCATGAAGGGAACCTGAGAATAAGAGGGTAACATCCTTGTGGAGGGCTAAACATTCCTGTGCTGGAGAGACTACTTTCATAATTTGGCCTGAACAGTAATGCTTAACCCTTAAACGTGTGGATAATCCCACAGGTCACAATAGTGACCGTAAAAAAAATGTTTAATTTCTAAGGCTATAAAAATGTTACTGAATGTTCTATCAATGCATTTCCAGCAGATATTGAAATAATAAAGGGTCTCAATGAAATATGTGCAGTGTCGCATGTTTACTGTAAATTGTCACATGACCAGAGCAGATTACTACCTCTTTGCGCCAAGAGAAGAGGATGGCAGCAAGAAAGCTCTCAAAGAAAAGGTTATTAATGTTAACATAAAGATAGGACATAGATTTTTGGTACACATAATGTTTAAGGTGTCTAGTATTGATATATGCATTTGCAATTACTCAACTTTGTTTAATGTGGTCATAGAACTCACAAACATGTCACCGGCAACAATAGTGACCGGTGGGATAACCCATTGTATCTACATGCTAATACACATAGGCTAACTATTCTACCTTACTTGAGGCCTCGGGATGCTATCCCGTGGCCTCAAGATAGCATCCCGTGGCCTCAAGATAGCATCCCGTGGCCTCAAGATAGCATCCCGTGGCTTCAAGATACTATCCCATGGCCTCAAGATACTACTAAGATACTGACAAAGTGGGACTAGAGGGACTCCGTACATACACACACACACAAACACAAATACACACACACACACACTGCACAGGTCAAATAGACCTATATTCAGTCTGTCCAATGGTTGATACAACACAGTATCCCACCGGTCACAATTGTGACCGATTATAAAACACACTTTTTCACACACTTTTCCATGAAAATTTCTAAAAATGATGATTGATTGTTTCAAAGGGAATGACACATGATTTGGATATTTTTGTGTCTGGGAAAAATTTGGGATTAAATGGGTTAAGTTCCTGGGAGTCCACATTTCATCTGACCTGTCCTGGTTGGTTAATACATCACACCTGGTGAAGAAGGCGCAACAACGTCTTTTCTTCCTCAGGAAGTTAAAACGTACTGGACTCGGCTCTCAGTTGCTCAAGAACTTCTACAGTGCTACAATAGAAAGCATACTTTGTTTAAATGCAACGGTGTGGTATGGCAGCTGCACCGCAAAGGAAAGGAAGGACTTGGCACGGGTGGTGAGAACTGATCAGAGGATAATGGGCTGCCATCTACCAGACCTGGACACAATGTATGCTGTCCGAATCAGGAAGAGGGCCAGCCGCATCATGGGGGATCCCATCCACCCGGGAAATAGACTGTTTGTACCACTTCCTTCGGGAAGGCGGTACAGAAGCATCAAGACCACTACAACCAGACTCAAAAACAGTTTTTTTCCCCAGAGCTGTGAAAGCTATCACCCCCTTCCATACCCTCGCAGTCAAACACACCTGCAACTCCTCTATATAGCCACACACTCACTCGCTCATATGCACATTTATTATTTATTACTACTGATACAAAATATTTACAAGAAAGCAAAACTCTGTTTTGCACTGCTGCACTACGTTGCACTATGTTTTCATTTTTGATTTTAATACTCACTCTGCTGCTATCGAATATATTTAGTGTTCGGCTTTTACTGGAGGTATTTTCATTTCTATTTTTATATTTCTATTTAAAAAGTTGGGCTTATAATTGCTTGTGTTATATAATTGTTTGTGTTATAGAATTGCTTGTTTCTATATAATTGCTGTGTCACTTATCTTAAAGCCGAGAGTCTCATACCAAATTTCGTTATGTGCGAGCATAATGACAATGAAAAGATTCTTCTTCTTCTTAAGCTGCGTTCACACCAAACGCGAATAGAGCGGCAAATTCGCGTCTATCACGTCTAGTTGGACGCTTGAACATTTTGAATGCATTCGCGTGTCCAGAGCGAATTGGACGCGCATAAAAAGCAAAAGTTTGAGGAGAAATTGACGCACGTAAATCCGCTTCTTGTGGGAGGGGCAAGTGCTGCAAATGTTGATCATGCATTCATCGAGACAGTTACCGCTCTGTATTTGCTCTGGAGAGCAGAACAGCGGCGTAGGGGTCATCGTCAACGTACTTGTGTCCACCAGACCCTCCGGAGGCGTTCCCAGTTTGGCGAGTTTCACCATTTGCTCGCTCCAGGAGCTGTGCCTGGATGACGGCTGCTTTCAGCGATACTTCCGCCTGTCCCGGGCCCAGTTTGATGACCTGTTGTCCCGCATCGGGGCGAGGATCACCCTCACCCTTATCCACCTAATCTGTCATTTATTTTTGTTTTGATGATTAATGGAGCCAACCTCCAAAAGTGATTAACCTGTCCTGTGATTTTTTTTTCTTCCTCACACAACACTGTCCAGACACGAACTAGGTTATTATGCACTATAGTATGTTGGTTGTCTTTACATAAGAATAATAATGTTTAATATAATCCAGATATGGAATAAAAAGCATTCAATACAAAATTAATATGTCTCATATATTGAAATCAAGTTTTTATGTGATAAAATATTTGCTTTGTTTTGTATTAGAACAGAATAGAATAGTTATTTTATTCCATTTAGTCATATTACAAAATAATGTATTGAGGCATCCAGTATCCAGATACTTCACCACATGACAGCAGCAAGCAGGCTCCTGATTGGTTAACGTGGCGCAAATTGACAGCAAAGTTCAGATTTTTCAACTTGGGCGTCAGGAATTTGCGAACACGTCAAACGCGTGAACGCACCAAATAAAATCATTCACGCTTAACGCGTGTATCACAACAGACGCTCAATTCGCCTCATTCGCGCCGCAGGACCTCTAGATGCGCGTAAAAATGTCTTTACATTGAATTAACATTGAAATAACTCGCGCCAGACGTTCTATTCGCGTTTGGTGTGAACGCAACATTAGGGGTCAACAAATGTGCCGGTGCGTTTTGCTGGATTTTTTTCACATAGCAGCAAAATAAAATTAAAATACTCCGTTTATGGTCATACAGACTTAAAAAATATGAAAAAATAAACTGTTAAATGTCTACTTTTTTATGTGTCCACTTACAATCGAAACAAAACATTGTGCTTTTGTAAAATAAAGAAAATAAATCGGGTACGCTTTCTGCCTCTCTGTCTCCGTTAACTTTTTTTTCTGCAGGACGTCTTTAAACTTAAACAAAACTGAACTCAGCGAATACTAGTCACACAGGCATGAGCAATATATCTTTATGAACTTTAAGTTTCTGCTATTAAATTATCTCATTCATGGCAACTCATCTGCTAATGTCTAAACACTAGCAGAACACGCCCTAAACACTAGCAGAAAACGCTAAACACGCCCACGGAGAGAGCGCTCTATTCAAAGGCAAATGATCTGAGGCAATCCATGCAAACCTGTAAACGCCCACATCATCTGGATAAAACACATCTACTTTAATCAGATTCATGTACTTTATGTCATCTTGCGACGTTGTGAGGAATAATAATAGTGTAATTGTAATAATAATCCTGGACAATTTACCTCAGAAGTGCTGGTTTCAATTTCACTTCAGGAAGCAACGGATTCAGTTGAGGATTGTGAATAGTAAGTTCTTTATTCTTAACCCTTTGACACGTACGATCACATCACACCGGTGTGATCAGTCTTGGCTGGTCTCTGGAGTGTACGATCCCACTGGTGTGATTAGAACGTTCACTGAGTCACTTGATCAACTGCTAAATTCAAATTTTCAAATCTGCTTCGCCTTGACTGGCACTGAGCCAGAGACGGACGTGCTCAGTGCTCATCATTTATCACAACTATCCAGTGTATTTTAATGTTTATTTGAAGTTTTGTACACTTTAAATTACATTACACAATAACAAAAATACTAGTAAAACTAAATACAGTTTGTTATAGCACACTAATATCTATAACAGCAAGATAACCTTTTAAACATTATGTTATGTTATTTTATTTGAGTCAAACACTTTTTTTTCCAAATATCAAAACCTCATTAGGAGTTCCCTTACATATATTTAACGATGTAGTTAACAAGTTTGTAAATATTTTGTCTTAAAAAATAAAAAAGATTTTAACTGTCATGCATTGCAAGTCTTTTTTTCCCGCTGACAAGTGATGTAGAGCTGACGTCACCGTTATCTCACACTCACCTTTGTTCTAATTTGAGACACAACTTTAATCAAATTCACCAGTTTTTAACTTCTTCAGACAAAATGACAGACTACTACTATGGCCGTTCATGTCGAGTACGACAAACTGCTTCCCTTTGAGCATCTCTCTTCCAGAAATGACTTGTAGGCTTCCTAAAAGTCCCTGAGGCCGTTGTTAATTGCTGTGCCCCATTTGGTTCTGTCATTTGCAAGTGCCTCCCAGTTGTCCAGGTTGATGGAGAAAGCCTGAAGATCCCTCTTAATGACATCTTTAAAACGTAGATGGGGGCGACCATGTTTGCGGGGGGCATTTGCCAGCTCGCCAAAAAGCACGATCTTTGGAAGACGAATGTCATTCATTCGATATATATGCCCAGTCCAACGGAGGTGGCGTTCACGAAGGATGATGTACAGGTCACTGGAACCGGTTCTCTCAAGTATGACGGAGTTTGGCACATGATCCTTCCAGCATACACCCAGTATGGAACGAAGGCAGTAAAAAAATGGAAGGCGTTGAGGCGATGTTCGTGCCTCCTGTATGTTGTCCATGTCTCACTTGCATATAGTAAGGTGCTCAATACACATGCATGGTACACACGGACTTTGAGGAGCAATGAGAGGTCCTTCTTGTGCCAGACACGCTTGCTCAATTTTCCAAACATTGATGATGCCTTCCCAATGCGCATGTCAAGCTCTGTGTCAAGGTTATTGTTGTTTGATACGGTGGAACCCAGGTAGGTGAATTTGTCTACCACAGATATACATGTGTTATTAATGTATACTGTAGGGTTTAGGGTTGCAGGCTTGGCAAGAATTACTGTCTTTTTAAGACTAATCTGCAAACCAAACTCTAGACATGCAGCAGCAAAAGATGAGCAGAGTAGTTGTAGGTCTGCCTCTGAGTGGGCAACAAAGGCAGCATCATCAGCATAAAGCAGCTCACATACCAGAACATGGCGCAGTTTAGTCTTTGCCCGCAGTCTGGCCAGATTGAACAGTTTTCCTGAGCTGCGGGTATGTAGAAGGATACCCGAGTCATCAGGGAAGGCACGGCGTAGTAGGGCAGAGAAGAAGATTCCGAAGAGGGTAGGAGCTAGGACACATCCCTGCTTTACCCCACACCTTATCTGGAACTCATCAGAGCGAGTGCCTTCAGACTGTACAGTTACCTTCATGCCCTCATGAAACTCAGTGATCACCTTCAGTAACTTTGGAGGGCAGCCAAGTCTTTGTAAAATGAGGAAAAGTCCAGATCGACTAACGTAGTCAAAGGCCTTAATCAAGTCTACAAACACCAAGAACAGAGGTTTATGCTATTCTATACACTTTTCCTGTAGTTGACGGACACAGAAAACCATGTCTGCTATGGAGCGGCCAGTACGAAACCCACACTGGCTTTCAGAGAGGATAAAGTCAGCAAGGATTTGTAGACGTGGTAGAATAGTGCGAGCAAATATCTTGCCAGCAAGACTGAGCAGAGATATTCCTCTGAAGTTGTTACAGTCTGCACGGCCCCCCTTGTTTTTATAGATGGTGAGGATGTTGGCATCTCTAAGGACATCTGGGAGATATCCACTGTTCCAGCATATCAGAACCAGATGATGTAGAACAGAGGCAAGAACATCACCTCATAAGCCTCAGGGGGGAGACCGTCAGCTCCAGGAGACTTGTTATTTTTCAGTGCCTTAATTGCAGATTTGAATTCCTCAATGGTAATGTCTGCATCCAGATCAGACATAGGGGAGAGCTCAGGAATAGCAGCAGTTATTGCCAGTGTGTTGGCTGTGACAGGCTGAGCATAGAGAAGGCTGTAGTGCTCTGCCCATCTCACCAATTGAGATTCCATATCGGTCAGAAGTTTGCCTGATAGGGAACGGAGTAGAGAGGATTTTTTAGGGACTGAGCCCAAGGATTCTTTCAGACCTTCAAAGACACCTTGGATGTTTCCAGTGGACGCACTTAACTCAATACGTTCACACAGTGTGCTCCAGTAAGCCTGCATGGCTGTGCGAGTGACCCGTTGGACATTGCGGCATGCCTACCTCAATGCTGCCCTATTTGAGCGAGTGTTATGCTGCAGATAGGACAGTCTGGCTGAACGCTTAGAGTCAATTGCAGGTAGGAGCAGGCTGGCATGGGTTTTGAACCAGTCAGGCTGTGATCTGGATTGCTTTCCAAAGATGGAAAATGCAGCCTTTGTGGTAACAGAGTGGAAGTGCTGCCAGACAGCCGTG
This sequence comes from Meda fulgida, assembly GCA_030578275.1. NCBI lineage: Eukaryota > Metazoa > Chordata > Actinopteri > Cypriniformes > Leuciscidae > Meda > Meda fulgida. The sequence continues at coordinate 27,111,754 of CM060616.1, read as the reverse complement.
ATATCTGCATGAGGTGAAGAGTCAAAGCTGGAAGCAAGTAGTTCCTGGAACGCATGCTGCGACGCAGGAGCATAGGTTGCAGAAATATTCAGACGAGGAGTAGGCTTGGGCCTTGCGTAATGAAACTTGCTTGGGACCATCCTTAATTTACAACGTAGAAGGGCATGATCAGTGTCACAATCTGCTGAGTGCAGTGATTGGCAGTGTGTTACTTCCTTCAAATGCTCACGCTTCACCAGAACATGGTCAAGTTGGTGCCAGCGCTTAGAATGTGGATGACGCCAGGTGACTTTAGAGGAACTTGAGCCCTGAAAGAATGAAGAGGGGACACAGAGTTTGTGGGTGCTGACCGTTGTCATTCATGTTGCCATATCCATGGCTTCCCAGAATATCAGGCCATGCACTAGAGTTAGCACCCACTCTGGCATTAAAGTCACCAAGGATAATCAAACGTTCGGTTAAGGAGGTCTTCTGAATAATGGAGCTCAGTTGACTGTAGAATGATTCCTTTACATCTAGTTCGGAAGTCAGCGTAAGTGGCTATGATTGTAACTGGGCCATAGTTTGTGTGCAGGCGCAGTGAGGAGAGATGTGAAGAGATGGGCATAGGTTTTTCCACTGAGGAAAGTAGCTTGTTTTGAATTGCAAAGCCAACCCCGTGCATTGGTCTGTCATCATCTGGGTATCCGCTCCAGAATAAAGTGTTGTTTTTTTCCTGGACAGAGCCAACATCGGTCAGCCAAGTTTCACTCAGGGCAGTGATGGAGATGTTAAGTCAGATTAGTTCTGCATCAATCAGGGCTGCTTTACGAGGTGAGACGCAGTCCATGTCAGAACTAACGCCAAGAGATCGCACATTCCAGCATGCGATGGAGGTATATGCGACAGTTGCAGGATGACGACCAGGTCGCGCCTGCCGTACACGCGAACCTTGCGGAGCAACGACAGCACTCTGAAGGACAGAGTGCTCCCGAGTTGCCAATCATGGAGGCTGAATATGAGACATCATAATGGAGAGATGAGATGCTCATAGTAGAGAGTGCCCGGGCAAAATTTTAAGTGAAAGGATGCTTGCCCAGGTCAACCTTCCACCTCTGGACTCAATGCCACAAATTCCAACAGAACACAGATGTGTGACAGTTGGTGTAGTTGCCCCGCAGTGACCAGCTAACTAGGTCTATTGCCCCGTGACCATTGGCGAGGCGCTCTTTTGCTCACTGGGCGGCTGAGACAGACCGACTCAGGTGCTGTGACAGCAGGCACGATCTGATACTCAGGATACCAGCCCCTGCCGGGCTAGCAGGGTGGACTTGATTTTGTCTGGTCTCTCGCTTTTCACCTGTCTGGCTTGCTTGAAGCTACCAGGGGTACAAGGCCCCCGCCAGCATAGCTCTCAGGGTCATGGAGACTCACAAGCTGTTCCGCCACGGCAAGGCACCAGTCCATAGAACAGAAGTGGAGAGGACATGTATATAAAAGAAGACAATTGACAAATGAGAAAATTGAGGACATTTTTTTTAAATTCTGATGAGGAGATTTTTGACAGCGAGGCAGAGTGACAGCGATGAAGACCTTCCCCCAAACCTTGAAGCTCTTGACAACATCGAAGGTGAAGAGACAACACCAGCCAATGTTTTACCTATGTCAAACGAGGCAGACGAGGTAAACTCATCATCATGGATGGCAACCAACCTTTGTAATCCTCCTGGCCCAGGCGATTTTGACAACCAGCTGTGTGGTGTGCAAAATCCACCAGAATCCCCCAGTGAGGTCAATTATTTTAAATTGTTCCTCACAGAAGATGTCATCTGAGAAATTGTGGAGGAAACAAACCACTATACCTCTGACTTAAAAGAAGGGGAAATTAAAACTAGTTAAATTGGTTCCAACAAATATCCCTGAAATGTACACATTTTTAGTGTCAGTTCTCCTAATGGGGGTGATCAGAAAACCATCACATTGTGATTACTGGAGCACAGACCCCATGCTCTTGACACCATTTTTCAGGTCTTTGTTTTCACAGGACCGCTTACTTCTGCTCCTCCGCTGTCTTCACTTTGCAAACAATGCGACAGCAGTTTTCAACGACCCACTGAAAAAAAATCAGAAACATATTCACTGCTCTCACCTCCTCCTTTCGTCGCATGTTTGTGCCATACAGGGATCTGTGTGTGGATGAGTCTCTGATGAAGTGGAAAGGCAGGCTGGCATTTTGTTTATTCCATCTAAACGGCACAGAATCTGGGGTCAAGTTTTGTGTGATGTGGTCAATGGTTTTGTGCTGGACATGATAATTTACTCCGGATCTACCACAGACATCCAACATTACCAAGGACTTGGGATGTCTGGGTCTGTTGTGATGACACTTCTAGCACCTTACCTAAGCAATGGTCATATGTGGAAAACTGTTACAGTAGTCCCACACTTTTCCAGCACCTCGTCACTTGACACTGGAGCTTGTGGGACCGTGCGTGCAAACAGGAAAGGGATGCCAAAGTTCACCTGTAAGATGACAAAAGGTGAGGTGGAATTACAAGAAAATGGATCTCAGTTGGCAGTAAAATGGCATGACAAGAGGGATGTTCATGTCCTTACCACAGTCCACCCAACTGGTATGGCAGCCACAGGGAAGCTTGATCACATCACTGGGCAACCAAAGATGAAGCCAGTCGGTGTGATGGAGTATAACAAAAAGATGGGGGCAGTTGACAAAAATGACATCATGACTGGTTTTCTTGAATGCACCAGAAAGTCTACCAAGTAGTACAAGAAGATATTTTCACCTACTTGACACTGTTTTACTCAACAGCCACGTCGTCTACAGGCAAACTACTGGTGAGAAATGGATACAAATCATCTAATAATAAATATAAACAAGATAAAAAGTGATACAATTCTCAATTAATGTAATCTAAAGTGTTAACAAATTTACAATAATAAACAGACCACACTGTCACAAACTATTCTATTGTCCTCATTCCCTATTGATGTGCTCTACTATGAGTAGGAAAGGAAATCACCTCCCTGCAATTCAGGAAGAACCTGATGAGAGGGCTGCTGGAGGAGTACAGCACATTGCGGTGTCCAACCAAAGGAGGGTGTCCTGCCTTAGACACTCCTCTGCACCTTACAGCTAGGCATTTCCCATCTGAAGTCCCTCAGACCACTTCTCAGGGCAGGAAGACCAGGCGTCACTGCAAGGTCTGCCTCTCCAGCACACGCAAGAGCACATGTGTGTGCCATGCAACACTCCCTTGTGTGCTGTCCCATGTTTTCAGGAGTACCACACACTGAAGCATTATTAATAAGAGGTGTCATTCTATTTTTAACCTAGGTAACACATTGTGTACCCTTTTTATACCAGAGGCAAAGGAATGTGCTATGACATTATGTTTCTGGTCAATTGAATTAAACAAGTCAGGTAAGGTAAGCGACAATCACGGAGACCGAAAGAGAGAGAGGAACAGGGGAAATTATTAAACAATAGTGTTTGGTGCTTGAAGCATGGGAGGTAAATTAGACTTCTCTAACCCTCTTATAACACATCAGCTGTAAGAGGGTTCAAGAGTGCACAGCGGCAAACCAATGAGCCATAGTGAGAATGTGATGGGCTTGTAATGTTCTGTGACGGTTTTTGTCATCACCTGCCACACACTGCACTAGTATATGCTTCAGGACATTCACTGTGGGTTTAGACTTGCCATGAACACACTAATAAGACAAAGCTTTGCCAATTCATTGTAGAGTGTACTTTGTACTTTGCTGGATTTTGTTAAATGCTGCCAGGGACACATATTCTTTAGTGGGTTAAAGTTTACTGAAAAATACTCACTTTTACCTAAAATTTACCTAAAATTGCTACATTCAGAAAAGGAGACATTCATAAATGCCAAGCATTTAAATACATATATTTTATACAATGTTTCACAAAGTTCTTTACTGCAAAAAGAAAAACAGTTCTTTCAAAAATAGTAGAACATATTTCAGCTGTAAGTTCAAGTTGAGGCTCAAGGTCAGCAGCTCCATTGTACTTTATATTAGATTGGTACCTAATAAAAGGTTAATTTGGTAAATTTATTTCGATAGTTCATTTTAGACATTCAACTTACTACGTCAACTAACTCTCGAGTATTAGTAAACTGTCTGCTTAATATCTGCTAACACTTTTTGATGGTTCCTCAATAGACAACATGTCAACTACAGAGGATAAACAAATATCTAAAATAATATATTACTAATATTTATGATTATTTCCTTATTAAAAACTAAATTTAGACTAATAATTTGAGATTGGAGTCAGATTAAGAGTGAAAAAAGAGACCTGAAAAAAGGCACCCCCTGCCCCCTCCCAAACAACTCCTCCTCCTCCTCGGCTATATGAAGGACTGAGAATAACAGGGTCTTTATTAAAATATATATACACAATATATATCTTGCTACACTGCAGCATAATAAAATGGTTCTCACACTCCAGTAATATTTCTGTGAATTTAATTAATCTTGCACTTGTTCATTGTTTTTGTATTATGTCTGAAAATATTCAGTTTAATTTTGCCCATACAAATTGCCTTATCTGACCGTGTTTATGTCCAAACTCAATGCCTCATATTATGGTCTTATTATTATTTATAAAGATTGCAAAACGTCAGAGATGACATGTTTATGACATACAACTTTGTAAACAGTATACAAAATGTATGAACAATATGTTAAATGTCACCAAAATACACATGAGAAAAAGAGTTCCTCCTATTATTGTTAATTGTTTTATTTTTTATTCTTATTTATTTTTTATTTTAAAAGAAATCTATTTAATTGACAGATGGGGAAAAACTCGCTTCTAATAAAAAAAATAAAATAAAAAAAAAAACGCTTAGATTTTCGGGAAAAAATACAATCCTTTTTTAACATTTTGGCTTCCCGTACATTCAGTTGATTTCTGATTATTCTGTTTTGAGTTTGTTTTAATTAAAGTAGTAATTATTAACCTGTACAAAAATTTGTTCAAATTAATGCTTTATAGTTTTCTCCCCTGACAAATGTTATATTGTATTTTTTCATTCTTTAAGGTTGTTTTCCCTTTTTTCACAATCCTGGTATTCAGGATTGAACTGAGAGTAGAGACCATGCTGTGCATTACAGCTGCTATCAAGCTATCAAGTGAAAAATGTTGAGGCATAAAACCACCAAACGTGAAAGTCCTGTGAATGAGATGTCCTCACCAAACACCTTAAACTCCAAGTCAACAGTTGTTTAAAGTGCCACACGAAAACAAATATATTCATGTCTTTAAAGAAAAAATAAATATTATGATAGAGGACACTTTCAATTTCTCTGTCTTTTGTTGTTGTTGTTGTTGCATTTTCTGTATTGTGTATCTGTGGAATTCAGCTGAATGAATACACTGTAGATGGTAAAATGTGTTAAATAAAGCTAACTGCATAATGGTATCTGAAAGATCACATTTTCCAAAATATTTAATAACATTTCAAACAAAGAAAAGTACAGAATGATCTCCAGATTTTCACCAAATTACAGAGTTCTCTGGGTGCAGATTTTGTTTGAGCATATTCATCATTACCTACAGCATAGCAATGGGCAGTCCAGGAGGTGTTGAAACACTAGTTGTCACGCTAGACGTTCTCTGTCTCATGGCAGCATGCCTACAACATTGGCATGTCCAGACAACAGAAGCATGTTTTTTCCAACAATATGTTAATTTGTCTTTTTTTTTAAACTTTTTTTTTAATGAATGACATACAACAGAACCCCCTCTCAGACACAAATTACAATGTTACCATATATAAAATGTTATATCCATAATGTCCTTTGACACAAGTTAACAGAGACCAACCATCTCCCAACGAGCAGATCGCTGACTGTAAAAATTATTTATGAGCGCCGTCCTCCTCTTGATCTTCTGTTAAGTCTGTGCCTTCTGCAAAAAGCATGAAAGGTCTCCAAATACTTTCAAACAAGTCCTTTTTTCCTTTTAGCAAGTAAGTGATACGTTCCAATGGAAGAGTAAACAACATCTGCTTAACCCGCTGTCCAATACTTGGTCCTCTTATGATTTTCCAGTGCAGTGCAATCAACATTTTAGCTTGTAATAAACATATATCAATGAACAGCTTCTCGCTTTTTGTATATCCTGTGTGCTTGGGATATAAGCCTAAAATTATAAAAGAAGGTTCCAGAGGAGGGTCTTTAGAAATAATATCCTTCACAGTTTGCTTTATTGCTCCCCAAAATGTCCTAATTTCTCTGCATTCCCAAATACAATGGACCAATGGAACAATGTTACCTTTTCTTTTCCACACTTTGTACATATGTCTGGGATATTTGTATTGTATTGGTTTAATTTGGCAGGAGTGACATAAATATGCATAAGCCACTTGTATTGTAAAAATCTCAACCTAGAATTTATAGTTTGCTTATGTGCTTTACTACAAGCCAATTCCCACTCGTCTAGTGATACATTTATTTGCAGATCTTTCTTCCAGGCTTCTAATTTAAAGGTTGAGTTATCTGGGGAGTGTGATAACAGTAGTTTATAAAGTTGTGAGATTGCTCCCCTTTCAATCAGCTCTATTAGTAGAGACCAAATGTGAGACAGAATGAATTGGACGTAATGCTGGACATTTGTCAGTCCCTTTAGTGAGTAGGGGTATCTCCTCTCTTTTATTTGTCCTCACTGATTAGGTCCCCCATTACTCTTCAGGCCTATGGCTTCTGCAGCTTCATCTAAAATTCAGTGTACTTTGTGTACTTCCTCTAAGACAAGATAGCAATTATTATTTTTTTCCATTAAAGTGGCTAACTTTTAAAAGATCATCATGTTTTAATTTTTGCTTTAATCACCATGCTTTTTGGTACGCCTTGATATTTTGACACGTATCAAGACAGGATACATCATCTATTCCCCATCTAAATTAAAGATGAAGTGCTCAATTTTCCAAATACATAAATTACTTTGTCCTATCATGGCCTAATGTGCAGAGATATATTGATTTACCCTAAAAAGTGTAAACACTTAGGCTCTGTGGTGCCAAAAACACTCTTCTGTGTTTGAGGATCCTTAACAGTTTGAGCTGTATAGCAACAATGGCTCAAGCGATGGTGTAAGTTTAGGACAGGACACTCTGTTGTGCTGATTGATGGCAGATTGATGGGAGGAGTGTTAGAAAACCTGTCATTTCTTTTGCAATTCTGTTTGGTGACACTATCCATGCAGAATTTACTAATTTCCCCTTTTAAAATGATTTTCATTATTTCTTTTTAATTCTGGCACAATTAATCCAATAATATATTTTGAGGGGAAAACTTTACATGATACTGCAAAAATTAAATATCTCTAGAGATATGTCTTTAACAAACATTATAAATTGACTCAATATCATATGTTAATTGCATTGAATGGTTGGAAATACCATACAATACAATACAAATTGAAAACATATTTTATTTTAAGTCCATATTTAAATGTACATGTACTACTTATCTGATGATTTATAGGGCTGTCATGATGTTAGATTTTTCACACCATGGTTATTGTGGCCAAAATAATCCACAATATCGATTTATCGCGATATCTATAGAAACCTTCAAATCAGTCAAATTAGTCAAATTAATTTTTACTTTGTTTACTTTTTCTTTTTTACCCAACAAACATAAACATACTGATGCATATATTTTTACTTCTTGCGTTCTCAATATTTTATTGAATTTTTTTGTCTGAATGTTTCCTGAGGAACTGAAAAGCTCTTAAACATGTTGCGCCGGTGCCAGCCATGCAGATTTGAACAAAAAAAAACAAGGGCAAATACATAAATAAGACGAGTAAACAAAACGGGGTACTTAATAATCACCCTTTATTTAAATATATGAACACAGAAACCCGCTGTTAACAGGTTGATGTCACATTTCCCATTACTAGTAAAATAATCGGTATTTACTCAATGTAAAATGGCGCAATCCGCAGGGTGATGGACACGGAGATGGGTAAAAAGGTTGGTGGCTACACATTCTGCAGATTGGGTTTAAGAGGGTCGCACACCGGACGAGAAGCGTAGCTCCGCGCCGCGTCGCGTGTAGTAGCACACGGACACGCACTCAGTTTATGGCCAGCTGTATTGTTTTGTTTAAGGACATTATGAAATTAAGATAATGTCTGTGCTATGTTATGATTGTACTGTACAATTAAATACAATCTTTGCTAAGTCTGAAGAACACTTTACCTCAGTCATAGCGCATCCGTTAACTGAATTAATTGAGAATCTCACCTGAAATTCCGAGCCATTGCTGGGCGCCGCGGACAGACGCCGAATGGTGCCTTCGGTGTGTAAACTCATAATGAGTTCCAATTTTAAAGACGTGGCGCTGCGCTTCTCGTCCGGCGTGCGAGCCCCTTTAAGGTGCTGTTTTCTTTGAAGCCGAAGAACTCCAAAACTGGCGTCTGGCGAGCTTAATTTTCTCGGGTGTGGACAGTGTTTCACTTTCTCGCTTAGACGACATTCTTCTCAGAGCTGCGCGGCCGCGCGCTGCGTCTTATTCTTATTTTAAAGTCACCTGGTACAATACAGCCACCTGACAGGTCAACCAGGTACTGGCGCTGGAGTATTTACTTGGCATGTTATCATAAGAGTCCTATTCATTTTAACATTGTGGTTATCGCCAATACCGGTATATTGTCACAAACTAAATTAACAGATGCCGATATTTGATGCTTTGAATATCACTATTATCGTCAATACCGGTATATTGCGACACCCCTATAAAGCGTAATAATAACTCAACAATTAATTAATAACAAATAAAAAATAAAATTAATTCAACTAATTAATAATAAAATTGTATCTCTAATTATAGTTTAATAAAATTGTATCTCTAATTAGTTTACTTTCAACTGAAAAGTGGATTTACTTTTAGAAAGTAGCCTACAGTAGGTCTACATCTTCAGTGGTGTCTATGTCAGCATAGTTTAATTAATTATTATATATATAGCTATCAAACTCACGGAAACTCGGGGTCATTCTCTTTCTGTAGTCCTGATTCAGGATTATTCATTCGGGTGTATTTGTTTATTTATTATATTGTTTGTATATTTTTGGCTGTTTTTTCTTTCCAGACATTCATTCATTCATTCAAAGTGAATCACAGAAGAAAGTAAACAGATGTAAATAAACATCAACAATAACATAAACCCTTTTTATTGGATGTGGATTGCTGCTGTTCACTGAGAATTGCTGCTGTTCACTGATCGATTGCTCCTGTCTGCCTTCCTGCCTGCTGTGAATTTGTTTGTGTCGAGGCTGTAAGCTCTACGCCTCATATTAGCTTCGTATTTCTTTCTGTTTTGAACCATCATTTACTATCATTTCTAGTTGTTTATATTACTAAATACAGTTTACCCACCATCTCAGATTAACCTTACATCGCTAGCTTCCGTTATTGTTAGCACAGCACGCTAGTGTTTACGCGCGATCCGCGCTCATTTATTTATTTTCTCTCGCGCGCCCGCGCCTTTGAGTTCATAAAAGCCCAGGTAAGTTAGAATCAGTCAACACAAACGGTGAGTAATGTTTTGTCCTGTTATTGTCACCTGTGTCACGTCATATGTTTAGTATAGCCTTCTCCGATGGCAATATAGGATTTATTTGTGATAAATGCAAGGAGACAGTCAGGCTGACGGAGAAGATTTCAGAGCTAGAGACACACATCCAAACTTTAATTGAGGATAGTAAGGATAGTACTAGAGCTTTAGATACTATTTTGGATGCGCCAAGCATAGTGAACTCTGTACATGGTTCGGTTCCGGCTGAAGTAGAGCCCATGCAGCAGGGCAGATGGATGACCGTGAGAGATCGCTCTAGTCGCGGATTAAAAAAAACACTCTTCCGTTCCGATTACCATAACAAATCGATTTGCCCCACTCAGTGAAACACCCATTGAGAATTCTGTTGATTGTGCCCTGGTAATTGGTGATTCGATCACACGGAACGTGAAAATAGAGCCACCAGCCACCATAGTCACATGTTTACCGGGAGCCAGAGCGCCTGACATCAAAGCAAATTTAAAAGTGCTGGCTAATGCTAATCGTAAATTCTCTAAGATCATTATTCATGTCGGCACTAATGATGTTCGACTCCGCCAGTCGGAGATCACCAAAATTAATAGTAAAGAGGTGTGTAAACTCGCAAGTACGATGTCAGGCACTGTAATTTGCTCTGGCCCCCTTCCTGTTCGCAGGAGTGATGAGATAGTTAGCAGACTGGCCTCACTCAATGATTGGTTGTCTAAGTGGTGTCCGTTGAATAATATAGAATTCATAGACAATTGGAAAAGTTTTTGGGGCAAGCCTGACCTGTTGAAAAGAGATGGTGTTCATCCCTCCTGGGATGGTGCTGCTCTTCTCTCTAGTAATAGAACTCTTCTGCTCTTCTCTCTAGTACCCTATAACTTCGGTACTGGAATTTATGCACAGATCCATGTAATTTAGCAAAGAAAGAAAATCTACTTCAAAGTAGTTAAAAAAAAGTCCTGTTACACACAAACTTTAAAAAAAGTTAGGCATTTATTGTTTGTATTACAAGAAGTTAAACCTGAGCCACATACAGCAATGACGGTTTAGGTATTAGAATATAAAGAAAAAATGGTATCAGAACACCTCTGAACATAAGAGTTTCATCTGGGGCACCAAAAGTACAAACACAAAAGTGCAACACATGGTGATTTTTGATTCCTCCCAAAAAATATACCATATATATTTTAGTACTCTTCTCACTTTTATTTTGCCTGCCACTTGTAAAGAACTTTGTACTATATAAAAACATGGTGTAAGCATAAAGCAACACATTTGAATTCACACATTGTAAATATCCACCATGACATTTCTTATTTTTCTTCCAGCTGCTCCACCTTTGCATCAAACACGTGTTTTCACATTAGTATCAAATATCTTAAACCTGTTCAAATACATTTTTTAACTTGTAAAATTGGTGGGGTTTTATGTTAAAAGTTTGAAGCATGTAAAACATTTTATCAAAATATTGAACACTAGTAAACATTAAAGGGACAATGTGTAGTTTTTTAGGTATTTTATTATCTAAAATCAATATTTTTATTCATAAATATGTCCTCAATGGTGTACAAATACCTCTGCCAATTATCTGACATCCTCGTAAACAAAGAATTTATCTTTGTTATCTTTATATACATGGGACGGGTAGGTCCACGAAGGCTTCCATGTAGTTCCGCCATCTTGAAAAACTATAATATCAGAGAGGGACAAAAAGTACTAGGCCAACGCGTTTCCACAACGTGTTTTCGTTCAGAGCCAGCCCAGCGTCATGTAAGTGAAAGCAGCAGAAACAGAGGAGCAGAGCAGTGAGGCGCTTGTCACTGCCCCGGCAAGTTTAAAAGGCTGCATTGCACTGTTATTTTTAATGGCGGACCATACATACAGTCGTGCTCAGAATTAATGGTACCCCTGGTAAATATGATAAAAAATGGCTGGAAAAAATAAATCTGCATCATTTATCCTTTTGATCTTTCATTCAAAATATTGGCAAAAATCTAAACTTTCATTGAAGTAAAAGAATAGAAAGTGGGGGGGAAATCACATTATGAAATAAATGTTTATCTCCAAAACACGTTGGCCACAATTATTAGTACCCTTTTATTAAATACTTTTTGGAATCTCCTTTTGCCAAGATAACAGCTCTGAGTTTTATCCTATGATGCCTGATGAGTTCGGAGAACACCTGACAAGAGATCAGAGACCATTCTTACAGAATCTCTCCAGATCCTTCAGATTCCCAGATCCATGTTGGTGTTTGGTTCCACTCATCAGGTCTGGGACGGTCATGGCAGAAGCTTCATTTTGTGCTACTTAACACATTTTTGTGTTGATTTTGATGTTTGTTTTGGATCTTTGTCCTGATGGAAGATCCAACCACGGCCCATTATACGATTTCTAGCAGAGGCTGTCAGGTTTAGATTTTTTATCTGTAGGTATTTGATAGAATCCACGATGCCATGCATGTATCTGAACAAGAAGTCCAGGACCTCCAGCAGAAAAATATGACCACAACATTAAAGATGGTATATTAAATTGTACACATGGGGTACTTTTTATCCTTGTGTGCACCAAACCCATCTTGCATGTTTGCTGCCAAAAAGCTATTTTTTAGTTTCATCTGACCACAGAACCCTGTGCTGTTTGAAGGTCCAGTCATGTCTGACAACTGAATTTGCTGGGGTTTGTTTTTGGATGAGCAAGGATTTTTCTTGAAAACCTCCCAAACAACATGTGGTGATGTAGGGGTTGTTCAATTTTTTTTTAATAGGCTTTCTGAACCCAAGACTCAACTAATCTCTGCAATTCTCCATCTGTGATCTTTGGAGAGTCTTTGGCCACTCAAACTTTCATCCTCACCATGCATTAAGACAATATAGACACACGTCCACTTCCTGGCAGATTTGTAACATCTTTAGTTTATTGGCAGTGCTTAATTATTGCCCTGATGGTCAAAATGGGGATTTTCAATGCTTTAGCTGTTTTCTTACAGCCACTTTCTATTTTGTGATGCTCAACAATCTTTTGATGCACATCAGAACTATATTCTTTGGTTTTACTCATTGTAATGGATGATTAAGGGAATTTAGCCTTTGTGTTTCCCCATATTTAAACTCTTGTAAAACAAGAAGTCATGGCTGGACAATTTCATGTTCCTAGTCACCCTGGTGTGCAAAAAAAAGGTAAATATGAATGGGAATATACTTAAGAGACATTTTACTCGTAAACAATTCTAGGGGTACCAATAATTGTGGCCAACTTGTTTTGGAGAAAATCTTTTATTTCATAATGTGATTTCCCCTCCACTGTCAATTATTTTACTTCAATGAAAGGTTCGATTTTTGCCAATTTTTTGAATGAAATATCAAAAGGATAAACGATGCAGAATTATTTTTTACAGCCATTTTTCATCATATTTACCAGGGGTACCATTAATTCTGAGCACGACTGTATGCCGAGCCACAGGAGAAGAAATCCTCGTCGTCAAAAAAGTCCAAAATTGAATGTAAAAGGAACAGGACCGGAATGTTGTGATAGCTTTTTCCAGGTGGAAAGAGCTAATGCAGGAGATAGATTTCAAAAGAGACGCTGAAGTTGCCTGCTTTCTCCTCGACCGGTAAGTCAATGTTACAGAAAATATAACGAATAAAGAAGGCATAACTACTAATTACAATAGTTCATGAATTTCACAGTCAGTAATTCATACTGTAACATTTGTTTGTTAGTTGTGTCAAGTTGCAGTTTGTTTGAAATAGCAAGCCTGTTCACCCGAAGGAAAACTCGATGAAGTGCAATGAAGACATCCTGTCATAGCTTTTTGGTACATAACGGCTACCATAGATGCAACACGCATTTGAAAAAGCGAGTCGCTGGAGAGCACTATTCGTTTGAATGCAAAATACAATTTCACCGCTAGATGGGAGAAATTCCTACACAATGCCCCTTTAAACAATCCAACACTAGTAAACATTATACAATCTCAGTATTTGTGAATGACGGTCAATTTTTTACAGTTCGCATACAATGAGCAAACTAAAAGTCCTTTTGAAAGCAAAGCAAAAATTAATAATAAAAAAAAAATCTGCATTGTAGACCTCTACTTTAAGCAAAATTTGTTCCATGACCTTGTTTTTGGTAATTGTGCTTTAGACAAGCTCTGCCCATGTACATTCAAGATAATCTTCTGCATCACTTCAAAAGTGCATTTGAGGTCTAGTGGGTTGCTTCGCCTTTTTACAGTCCGTGTCCATTGAGCAAACTTAAAGTCCTTGTGAAAACTAGGAGGCAAAAATAAATCAGCAAATTTACTTCATGAACTTGTTTTTCAGGAACTGTTCCTTGGATGACAACCCTCTGGCCATCCAGATTCATGAGAATCACTTCAAAAGTGCATTTGAGGTCTGGTGGGTAGCTCAGGTTCAGACAGTATATTAGTCCAAGTAACAAAGCACAGGCATCCCCAATATTTCATACTTGCCAAGGACCTCCACACCTTCGAACAGGACACCAATGTCCTCTTCTAGGTCATCTCCAGCACACGCACCCTCCTTTTGAATGACATATCACTCCCATCACAGTTTGCTCCATGGAAGCGCTGGCCTCGAGGTCTGTGTTTTGTGGGATGCTTTAGGTTAAATGTTTTATGAGTGCTTGAATATGAAGTCATTCATATTCACTTTATTTCATGTGTGTTTATACATTTACATATACATAAATACACACACACACACACACACACACACACACACACACACACACACACACACACACATTAATTAAAACACTTAATTATAGTTAGTTTATACCAATTAGTTTATACCAATTAATATTCCTGAATTAATCTTCTCTGAATTTATAGTAGGGATGTAACTCAACTCACAATTTAAAGTAAAAAAAAAAAAAAAAAAAAAAAAAAAAAAAAAATATATATATATATATATATATATATATATATAATTTGTGCAAAACAAGAGGTGTGTACTCTTACCAAAAGTGCAAATGAAACAGTATTTTACATTATATACAAATAAATGCCGTCTCTTTAGATGCAGACTGTTGGTTCTTCCCGGTGCTGGAATTCTTTCCAGTGAAATGCTGCCACATTATAGACCATTTAGTTGTCAGCATTTAACCGCTTTAAGCCAGCTAAGGTTACCTGCTGTATGTTAACTAATTAGAGTCAAGCCCTAGGCTGTCGCATACAGTTTTGTTTATTTTTTATCTCAACCAGTTGTAATCTTAACACATTTAAATAGATTTTTAACCGATTCACGATGCATCGTTTCATCCCCACAAGCAAGTAAATATATGCTCTTTTCAACTGGTTTACAGCTTCTTTGCCAAACATACGTAACTCACCATATAATCCTTGACAAGTTTCTCATGGTCTTCGTTCAAGTAGATGCACAAGGACTTGAGGGACACATGCACGTCTCATATGAATTGAGTCATCTTGAGGGAAAAAAGGAAAGTAATTTAGACAATATTCTTTATTTTTGAGAGTAGTTTTAAAAGACAACATATGGTGCTTGTTGATTCCTACCAAAAGGTATACCATATATATTTTAGTACTCTTCTCACTGTTATTTTGCCTGACAATTTTAAAGAACATTATACAAAAACATGGTATACGCATAAATCAAAACATTTTAATTCAAACGTTGGAAATCTCCAACATGACATTTCTTATTTTTCCTCCAGCTGCTCCACCTTTGCATTGAAATATCTCCATCAGGCGCGGAGTGTACTGGTCGAGAGCAGCACAGAAAGTAGAAAGTAGAGGCTAAGTTAATATGCGATGGAACTGTCTATCGATCGGGAAATCATTAATGCACGTTACTAACCCCGTCAGTACACCACAACAACAAGAAGGAACAATGAATTATTAGTAGTTTAATTACTATCAGTGAAGAGATTAAAAAAGCACACAGGACAATCACCTCTATCCCAATGAACAGAGCTGGCCTATGTTGAGCTGGCTCTCCTTTAAGGATTTCTTGCCTCCTGTATGAGAAAGTCTTCTACATTTTCAACTTCACAATATGCTCATTGTTCCTCTTCTTTATTTCTGAAAGCAGTGCGACTCTATCCATCTCCAGACTTTCAGTGATACTCCTTTTGGATGCTGCGGACAGTAAACAAAAATATCTAGGCTCACACACTCTTCTAGAGAAGCGCGTTTTTCGTCACACGCTGTAATAAAAAAATTACAATCACTTTAGCCAGAGACACTAATAAATCATCTCTGCTTTAAGCCTCGTTCACGCTACACGATTTTAAGCTCGATTTGCTGGACAGCGAGCTCGGTCACCGTGGGGCTGTGATCAGGGGTAAATCAGTGATTGAGCAGCGGTCACCAGTGATAATGTGTGAACTACTCAAAGACGCATCAAAACAGCTGCCTGACACATTTCTGACACATCGCCGATGTCTGCCAGATATCTAGCATGCCAAATATCTGAAAGAGTCAGCCGACTAACGTTAGACATCCACATCCAGCCAATGAGAGTAGGCAGCTGGCAGAGCAGGCAGCTAATTTTTACTCACCTCCCTCTGTAGCTCAGACGATCCCTGCTATCTGCGTGTGCTAATCAATTCTTTCACCCAGATTCTTTGTCTTTATAATTGCTATCTTTATAATAACAAACAACAGCTGTTTCGTGTGTAGGTTCGCATCATTTCCCCGTTTCACATTTCACATGTGTTTTCTTGACAAAACGTGTTTGGAGACCAACGTCGCTGTCAGCTCCTGTAACGTTAGTGTGTGACCCTGTTATCGATCAGTCACGTAACGTTAGTGTGAACACCACAACAACTTCAAGACTCCCTCACAAGACGGCAAGTTGTGTAGTCTAAACAGCACAGCCATGGGCCGACGCTGTCGCTAACGTTAGTCTGCACAAGCCTCAACTTAACATTAACCACTCAAAACCATGTTCAAAATACATTTCACTATGGCTAATTTACGACTACTGGCACTCCCCTCTTCCCCTCCTGGCCTGCACACCATGTCTAATTAAAGAGCAACTGACAAACTTGCTTGTGTGTTTTTTTTTATTTATTTATCGCCATTCAAGCAGCAATAAAGCAATTACGAGAAATAATGTATCCGGGGTGTTGCTAAATTATTGAAACCTACAAATGCGCAGTTAAGTTACTGGCAACTAACGTTAGCTAACATTAGCTAACTGAGAAACGAGTATACTGTAATGTTAGGCCTAGAGAAAAAAATTGAACTGAGAAATGTCTCTCAAGGGCCAATAACTAGTATTTATAACTCACCAGGTTAAATTACATACATTTATGTTTAAAAATATGTAATACTTATGTGGGTGGGAGACATATAAGCCTGAAAAAAGTTTTTATTTTTTACTTCAAATATTAGGCATAAAAAAAATTGAGTTGTGTTGTATTGACTCTTGCATTTCCCAAAATATATGTGGTCTTTTAGATTTTGTATTTGAAATTGGATTTATTCACCAATTTGTTGCATTCGTGCCTAAAATTGTCATATGGTGTGACAAAAGTTATTCTATTTAAAATGAAAATGGGATATACTCTCCCTAAGTAACTAACTTCAACATAAATCGTTATCATTACTATCTTAATATTTAGCATTTCTTTTGTGCAGATTCATTAGATTTTGTATTGTTTTTCTAAATCATCATGCAAAGGAAGTCATCTCTCCTCAGCCTTTCCAGATATTTTAGATTAATTATGTTAAACCCGGTTATAAATCTATGAAAATGCTTGTGACTCTTGCTGATACTATTTCTCTTGTGTTCTGTTTACTTTTTATGATTTATAATTAAGAAAGTATTTTTACTGGCACAATTCTGAATGTCACACCAAATGATATAGTGTCACACTATATGATGACCTGCACCACACCACAATTTGTCAATGCAAAAAACTGTATTTTATTTGCATTCACAATCAATTAATTCAATTCAGTTAACATTAATCAAAATCAAAAAACATACTAACATTGTTTTAAAACTTTTAAAATGATAAGAAACTCAGAAATATGAGTAAAGAGATGGAGGGGTTAGGTTCATAATGCCATTCACTTCTTTTTTCCTTTTTCTGTATTTCTTTTGTGCATCTCTCCACATCTCTCTCATTTTTTCTTGTCTTGAAGGAGGAAGAGACTGTACACTGAATGCCTTGAGTTTTCCCTTTTGTTTCTTCTCTTTATACCTGGTAATGAAAAATATGTAATTAAGATATTTGCGTTCTTTTCAGTTTCACCATCTTGATAATAGTATCATGTGTTGAAGTTACACTATGTTGTGGCCTAGACTTTCATCCCTATAGTAGATGTCTATTCTGTGTGAACTGGCATGATCTCTTTACTTTTTCCTCCTTTCCCTCAGGACCTCCTCTCTCCTTTCATGGTCAGCATTGAGTCTTTCCCTGTATTTTTGTGTCCTCTCTTTACTTGACATTTCTGCCTGACAGACAAAACATTGCATCTTTTAATAGGCAAAGCATTGCAAATATGGTGAAACATGGTTAAATTAAGTATAAAATTGAAATGAAATACATTAATTGTATAGGTAATTTAATGTTCACTATTAAATTCATTTAATATGTTTTGAATAGTTATTTATTTATCATTAAAAAAGGTGTTTGTAATATTGTGTGACAAATATATCATATGGTGTGACTTAGAAAAACAGTCACACCATATGTTACAGTGTCACACCATATGACGTTTTGTTCAGTTAAGCTAATCTCTTGGTTAACTAAAAACAGCTAGCTTATACTTAGCATGTAAATTACCACATGGCAGGAATGATCATATAACCATATAACCGGAAGTTGCCAGCGGTCCATTGAAATTAATGGGATCATGTCGCTTTGTGTCGCTGGTGGTGTGAACGGGGCTTTATTCGAACTTGTCTCTCAATCGGCTGGTTAGAGACAAATTTATATTATCAAGCTTGTTTTGAGGAGAATTGGCATGTAGCTCGCTGTCTAGGTTACTGTGATTGTAAATGGGTGTCGTTTGTGTTTTAACAACGTTTAACTCAAGAATATTGATCCGGAAATTTGAATAGCCTATGTGGATATATTGCCAACTTCACTGAACTCCTTGATTTAAGCAATGACCACATTTCTTTATATTTGAGTCCAAGTTCAAACACTATGAAACGCTACATTAGAGTACGGAGCTCTGAAACACTGCCAGTGGGACATAAAACAGGACGTGTCTGACCGAGCTCACAACAGGTTTTGCGTGGGAACGCAAATATCTTAGCGAGGGAACGCAAAAGTTTTCCGTGGGAACGCAAATAACTTTGCGAGGGAACACAAAGTTTCTCGGGGGAACGCAAAAGATTTTGAAAAAAAAAACAATTTCTCCCATCTCCCAAAAAAGTTTCCACCATCACGTCCCTTTAGGGGCTCCGTACTACATAGACACCAAAGATAGATGATGGTTAAAATCAACAGATCTCTAAGCTTTCATTCTTTTTCATGACTTGATTTTAATAACTCATGCACTTCTTTTTTACTTGGTGCTTCTTTTAGTGGTGAAAAAATTGATAGATGTGACCCGCTCTAATTACAAAAGCTTTCCAGCACTGGAGAGACCTAAGAAGAAGGCCTGAAAACGGATGTAGAGGTTGCATTGTTTCTGCTTCATGAGTAACATTGGTTTTGCTATGTTTCACAAATCCAAGATATGTTTTGTTGTAATGTTAACTATAGTAACAAGAGAGTTTTGAGCAGAGGTCGCGTTAACCGAAAATATTTCACATATATTGGCCAAAGTAAAATATATGTGGACTTTGGCCACTTTAAAGAGTGCCAAAACGGTATTTATTCATTGAATTTCGTAACAAAATGGACAGAATTTTAAAGCTGAGACTTTGTTTGATATAAAAGTAACAAAGCATAAAGCTTATTGGAATTTATTGGACAATCATTCATGATGAAAACTGATGCACCATTTCTCTTCATAAACAAATAAATGCATATGCTTGTCCTGTAAGTTTATGAATAAAAATGAAAATTTGAACAAAAACAAGCTTTTAAATGTTTCATTTCAATATCATTGAAATATGAAAATTAAAACGGATAATAAGAGATTATGACAGAATTTTTACTACCCTATCCATCAAAATGACGGGCAATGCAAAAGTCTAACACAACCTCTGGTTATGATTGTTTTTCTGGAGCTGGTGTGCTGCTGGCGACTAACAACAAACTTTGCTTGTATGTACTCATGTTTATGTTTCGTTCTTCCTTGTTTGTCATCTTCACTTTATTTATTTTTTAAGTATTATTTTTCTTTGCTTCAGCTATGATAAAGAGACATGCATTGTGTGATCATACATTTTGAGGGTGAAGCAATGAATGGTTGTTTAGAACTCAATGGCATTTTTAATATGTTACTAGTAGCCTACTGCATCACAGTGTAAAACATGTCACTTCCTGTCGACAGCAGATGGCGCTATTACTTTAACTTCAATTTGTCATTTAGATGTGTTTAGGGCAGGACTCTTATCAAACGTGTGAAGTTTGGGGCAGATTGGACATTGCCTTGTTAAGTAACAACAACTTCCTGTTTCATTGCATTAGCATGCTTTAGCACTTAGCTATGAATTGCTAGCATGTTTTAACATGTTTATAACATGTTTATAATTCAATGGCATATTTAATATGTTGCTAGTACTGCATCACAGTGTTAAACATGTCACTTCCTGTTGCCAGTAGGTGACACTATTACTATAACTGAATATTCTCGTGTAGATGTGTTCAGGCCATGACTCTATTAAACGTGTGCAGTTTGGGGAATGTTTGATATTCCATGCCTGAGTTACAGGAAATTCCTATTTAATTGCAGTAATAGCATGCTTTAGCACTTAGTTAAGTGTTTGCTAGCATGTTTTATCATGTTTCTAGTATGTTACTAGCATGTTTAGCACTTGCTGGCACTTTTTTACATGTTATTAGAAGTCCACAACAGTGTTAAACATGTCACTTCCTGTTGCCAGTAGGTGGCGCTATGACTGTAACTGAATATGAGCATGGACATGTGTTCAGGACCCAACTCTTATCAAACGTGTGAAGTTTGGGGCAAATTGGACATTGTTTGCCTGAGTTACAGCAACTTCCTGTTTCATGGCGAAACATCAAAATTTGTCAGACCGCCGAGGACACGCCCTTTGACGAAAACTCAAGATTTTTGGAATTTAACGTCACAAAGTTTGAAGATGATCAGATTAAAACTGTAGGAGGAGTTCGTTAAAGTACGAGGCCTGAAAATGGCAAAAACTGCAAAAAAATCTGAGAGGAAGTTCAAAATGGCTGACTTCCTGTTGTGTTCACGGCTATGCTCCAAGACACTTTCTTGTAGGTATTGGGCCATTACATGTATGTACCGAATTTCATACACGTACGTGAAACGTAGCGGGAGGCGCACTCCACTAAACTTTTATAGGTGGCGCTATCGAGCCATTGTGCCTCGCCCAATTCTGAAACACATATCAGATGTAAATTTTCGGCAGTTCTGACGCGTGCAAATTTTCGTGAGTTTTCGTGCATGTTTAAGCCCTCAAAAATGCAATTCATTGCGGAGAATAATAATAATATACGGAGCAATTCCAAGAGGGTCCTCACACCATCGGTGCTCGGGCCCTAATAAACATATGATGTATCCTACCTTTCAAGCAATGTTGGAAAAAAATGACTAGTGTGATGTGCACTATGTAAATAGCCATTAAACAAAAGAAGAAAGAAGTAGAATGGTGCACTTTTTTTAGCGTCTGTTTCCATGGTGACTCATCAATTCATTGCTTTTGAAAAGTTCTTGTGCGTTAACCGTGAACATACTCAGAGTTGGCTGAACTTACTCCCAGACACATTTTTGGAGCCAGCATACCTCGATTAAGCAATTGGTTTGGGTTAATCAACCAAGAGTTCAGGGTATATTTGATGGTAAGATAACCTTGTTTTCTGGAATATCCCCCAGGCAATATCATCGAATCACTTTATGGGAAAATGTACACTTTACCCTTTAGCACCCTCTATTTTCAGGCAGTTATTGGTGCATGTCAGTAGTGCCAACACCTTTATCACAAAGTGTATGATGAGTGAAGTATAACTCAATCTGCGCCCCAACCTCGCAATGCAATGACACACTTTTAGTGACCTCATCAGAGAGGGTCTGCACAGTCATTTAGCCATAGAACTACGGCCACCATAAATTATTGTCATGACAAAGACTTTACACTTACACATGTACCACAATCGCAGATGAATGACTCAGGAAGTAAGAGCAGAAAGTGACAACCGAGAATGTTGAGAGAAATGTGCTGCAACAAAGTTTGCTGAGTTCCAGATGCTAGTTGGAAATGCCAAGCACTGTGAGGGGAGTTCAATAGTCACTTAAACAGACCTTTACCTAGCCTCAGTGTTCGTTTTGTTCAATCAATCTGCTTTGTCTCCACCATGTTTTGGTGGTCCGTATGTGAAGCAGTTTTTTTTCTAATTTGGACAAGGTAGAATGCGGCATTCAACAGCATGAACAAATTATAGTTAGCTTGAAGACAATGCTCCTGACTTTAAGCCTTGATTGCCTTCTGACTGTCCTTTATTAAGGAGCAATAGCCTTTCAATTCACCTGTGACAGGCAATAGAATTTAGCAACAGCCTCCGTGAGAGAAGGAGGGACTGACAGGCCAGAGAGACCCTTGCTTTTGCTGTGTACACACATTTAGGTTATCATTAGACCATAAAGCAGTTTTGAGATTTTTTTAAAAGCTTTTTTTTAAGCATCAAGCACCTCTCTAAGCTTTGTTTTATTAAAATAATTAAAAACTGTAAGATAAAACTGCATGCTCTGCAATATCTGCTAAAGGGTTTATTGCCTGCAGGTCTTCTCTATGTAATTCCCAGGCAGACCATTAAATTCCAAGACACGCTTCAGGAAATTAACCTTTAAATGTGGGTGATGGACTCTCACTCCATTACACTTTGTGTAATAAGAGGTTTGTTGCAGAGCAACTTTTGTCTTAATGCATTTGTGCAATTTTAGGATGTAGCCAAGAATCTGATGAACATTTTCATCTCAAAGCACATCTCCAAGCACCTGGAGATGTTGAAATGAGCAAAACGAGGATTTCTTTGAATTAGCTCTCCGTCTACTACAGTCAATACAGAAAATCCACAGCTAAACATGAAGCAGACAATTAGTCAATCGTCATGTTTGTTTACTTGGATGACTGCTGGTTGAATTCAACAGACAGGGGGGGGGGACTCTGCTTCATAACTGTACTACAAGGCTAGCTATAAATGGAAATGTGTCAGGAGGGGCAATTTGCTTTTGTAATTATTATTTGGCATTTTAGTCTATCTGCTTCGCCCCTGGGGAATAAAAACAGGAGCATATGAGCTACCTGGGATGTGTCAGTTTTGGGTAGACCGCTGCGCTGTTAACAAGCTATCATCATTGTTTCCAGGACTGGATGTGAGTACCCAAGATGGTAAGGAAAGTGCACTGCTAGTTGTTTGGTAGATGGTAATGTGTTTTTGGTTGTGAGATGTGTATCTGTATGTTTGTTTTAGAGATGCTGACTTGTTTCTGAGAGCGTGCTTCCGTCTTTGACTGTAAGAGCTTGAGGTGTCAATTGGACCATTTCCTACCTTAATCTTTTCTACAGTGTCATATTTCACTGTTTGCACAAACTGGATGTGGAAGGTAGGGATAATGTGCTGCTAATCTCTCACTAATCGCCTTTACTCGTACGAGGTACATGAAACGCTGGTCTGAATTTAAGAACTTTGCTAATTTGCTAATTAAAAGAACGTTCTCTAATTATGTGTAAAAAAAACGTGGTTCCTATGAATGAATGAATGAGGCATTTAAATAGTGCTTTCATATGTACTGCTGTACAACCAAAGCACTTTACAATCATATCAGGGAATCTCTCCTCAACCACCACCAGTGTGCAGCATCCACTTGGATGATGCGACGGCAGCCACAGTACAACGGTGCCAGTGCGCTCACCACACACACACCAGCTACAGGTGGAGAGGAGAGACCCTATCCCAGGGTCTTGTGTTGGGGCCGTCTTGTCAGCGGAAAATAATGGAGTGGTTATGGAGGGCCACTTTACCAGAGGTCTGTGGAGAGGGCATCATCTCTCTTGGCACATAAATTGCCTGGATATGATGGCTGTGCTTCTAGCCTAAGGCACTTCCTTTCGGACATCAGGGGCCATAATGTTCTTGTGTGAACAGACAATACGTTGGTGGTCTCCTACATAAATCGGCAGGGGGGCATGAGGTTGTGGCCTCTGGGCAGACTGGCTCATCAAGTTCTCTTGTGGTCCCAGGGCAAGTTGGTCTCACTCAGAGCAATGTAAATCTACATATCATGCACGAAGATAAAGACTAAGTCGATTAGCATTGCATTATACATATAATCTATTATTATAATAATACCCAACATGGCTTAAAGAACACAGATAAATCCTATATTGTTGCAACCGTGTGTTTCTTGTCACCAAAAGGTCTTTTTCTGCATGTTACAGCGATCTCTGGAAGCAGGATTACTTGGAAGGTCACATGATATGGCTGTTCATCCCGAGTGCCATTTGTGGACTAAGTGTGCATAGAGCACTCTCAGACTGCCAGTATGAATTGAAAAAAAAAAAAAAAACTGTACATCAGCGTATACAGCGCTCATACTGATTACATTACAATATTATTCCTCTCTATAGACCAGAGAAACGAGGGCGCCGCCATCTTTAGAATATTGTCTTTGAACTTCCATTTTTGCGGTCGCTCTGTATATCTCTATGGCATTGCTGTCCATGAGTAATTAGCTTTTGAAGTGGATTTACTTAATGAAAAGTTAACGAAAGTTATCATGAGGATTGTAATGTTTAAAGCAGATTTCTTAACAAATGTCAGTCAACCGGGAAGATTTTAAAACAAGCCCTTCATTCATAACTAAGCAAGATCGCTGTGAAAATACAGACCGGAAGACAAAAGACAATAAGCGCAGCGCTGAAAAGGGGCGGGGCTACATAAGGTCTATAGGAATATACCGTAAACATATGAGAGTCTATTAATATTTCTCCAAATCTTCACACTTTTGTGCTAAAAGCCCTGATGGATGTGTTTTTGTCAAGCATTTTCATGTCGACTGTGCAGGAGATTTTCCCTCAATGGATGCTGCTGATGCTCATAATTCATATTATTGATGCTCATTAATTAAGACATAACTGTCACTATGAGTTTCTCAGAATAAAATAGAGGTCAAATACTGAATCTTGAGTCTTAGATCTTTTTGATGATGTATAGTTTGTCAAGGTAATAACCTATCTAACAGTAACTTTGAACTAATTTAAACAAAGAATGATTCAGTGCATTGGTGTCCTCATGAAGGTTAACAAGTTAAAATACCACCCTTGCCCTCGTAACCCACCACAGTAAAAAGCAAATGTTAATTTATGCTAGAGGGCCTGTCCAGCTTCTTGAAATGTTCTTAGCTCACATATTTTTATTCCCAAGTAGCTTTTGTTCCCTTCTGTTAATCTCATCTGAGCCAAAGTTTTGGAAACTTTTATTACAGAAACTGGGACAGATAAACTTACATTGTCCTGTTGCTTACCTCTCTTTATATAGCATCAGCCTCACTGATAATATAGATCAGGTTGCAGTGAAGTGTTCACTGTGGCCTTCTGTCCTTCAGAGGCTGTTACAGAAATATCCTTACCAAAACTCTTAGAAATACATAGCCAATAATCACAGCTTCATCAGAATGTTACGAAACTTGGTGACTTTTATGGCATTAGGTATGTGAACAGACAAACAAATTGAGGTCATGATCCGAGCAGGCTAAAGCCCAATTTATACTTCTCCGTCGAACTCAAACCGTAGCTACGCCGTAGGCTGTGTGTAGCGCGCGTACCCTACGGCGTACCCTGGCGTGCACCGATCCAAAAATGTAACAATGAGTCAATTCTACGCGGACGCAAGCGCTGTGATTGATCTGCTAGAACCCCTCCCTTGGGTTTCACATGCTCCCTCTGCATGTGTAATTGTGCGTAAACGCTGACAACGACGCAGAAGTATAAATGAAAACCAACGCGTAGTCTATAGCGTTGAGGCACCGGCGTAGGTCCGACGCAGAAGTATAAATCAACCTTAAGTGGTCGTAAAAAAAAAATAGTCACACTTGTGCTCTTCGGTCAAAAATGACCGACCATAGAAAATTAATGGGAAATTGACAAAAACACTAAAATTCTTAAAATTGTTGTATGTACAATCTACAAATCGGCACAATGCAGAAAAAAAAGTGCTCAACAATGAAGGGGTGACACTCTAAAACATCAAGAGTGCAAAACAGACACACTCACCCACACACACATACATACAAATATACACACGTTGGTGCAACAGCATTATGAGGACTCTCCATAGGCGTAATGGTTTTTATACTGTACAAACTGTATATTCTATCCCCTTACACTGACCCTAGCCCTAAACCTACCCATCACAGGAGACATTCTGCATTTTTACATTTTTAATAAAACATTGTTTTTTATGTTTTTTAAGCTATTTGAATTATGAGGACTTTTGAAATGTCATCATAAACCACCTATAAGTTGTAATACCAGTGTAATACACATGTCATTATTCAAATTTATGTCCTCATAAATCACATAAACCAACCCACTTTTTATACACATACACACCAATGAATTGTGACCGACCATAGGAAATGAATGGGGAATTGACAAATTCTCTACAAATCGGCCACAATGCAGAAAAAAACATCAATAGTGAAAAACATAACATAATCAATTAATATAATTACTATATATAGATATAATATAATATAATTATTATTAAAATTATTAAAATAATAATTAATATAATGTTTAAAAAAATGTATATGTTTAATAATAATAATAATACATTTTTTTATTGAATTGTAATGTTACCTGTAACTTTCTCTGTATTCAGGTTTGACTGTAGTAATAATGCAAAAACGTGTACACTTCACATCATTGTTTTTTTTTATAAACCATGGCAAAAAGTATTATTTGAGAATTAAAAAAAATTGTAATAAAATAGAATAGTAAATAATAATAATAATAAAATAGTAAAAAAGTAAGTAATTTTGTCCAAAAACAAGTAGAAATTCACAAGCCTCTCCATAGAGAGCTATAGACGTTATGTAGCCACGCCCCTTTTCAGCGCTGCACTCCTTGTCTTTTGACTTCCGGTCTGTATTTTCACAACGATCTTGCATAGATGAATGAACGGCTTGTTTAAAAAAGTTCCCGGTCGACATTTGTTAAGACATCTGTTTTACAATGCTTATGATAAACATTACAATGCTCATGATAACTTCCGTTAACTGTACAGTAAGTAAATCCACTTCACCAGCGACCGCAAAAACGGAAGTTCAAAGACAATTTTCTAAAGATGGCGGCGCCCTCGTTTCTCTCGTGCATAAGGCATACAGACATCTATTGATTACACCATGAAATTACATGTTTTATTTTATTTTCTCTCAACAGATGGCGCTAATCTGACTTCAATTTTTTTTATTTAAAAGGGCTGGTCTCTATATTAATCTGAAATACTGCAATAATTGAAGAAATATTTTTAAAAATTAGGAAAACATTTTTTTTGTGTTATTATCAATGGCAAAAATGGACCATAAATATTAATAAGTAACATCAAATTCTCTCAAAATACAAAATTAAAAGGAAAAAATATTACTGAACAAAATTAAATTGCATTGGTTTTACTGGGATGGAGAAAGTTTCATTTTTAGGTGTCCAGTCACTTTTGAACGGGAAGATAACAAGTGTGACTCCGAAACGAAGAGCACCTGAGGGTTAATTGATTATAGCCTTATAATCATTTCCCACCAAAAGTGATTACTAAGCATAAACAATAGAAATGGTGACACTTTATAATGTACAATAATGTTCAATTCAGTAGTTAATGAAAATATCAAATATCTTTAACAAACAAGAAAATAATCTTAATTTATTAGTGTTAATCCTCATTTTATATATATATATATAGATCCTTCTCAAAAAATTAGCATATTGTGATAAAGTTCATTATTTTCCATAATGTAATGATAAAATTAAACTTTCATATATTTTAGATTCATTGCACACCAACTGAAATATTTCAGGTCTTTTATTGTTTTAATTCTGATGATTTTGGCATACAGCTCATGAAAACCCAAAATTCCTGTCTCAAAAAATTAGCATATTTCATCCGACCAATAAAAGAAGTGTTTTTAATAAAAAAAAAAAAAAAGTCAACCTTCAAATAATTATGTTCAGTTATGCACTCAATACTTGGTCGGGAATCCTTTTGCAGAAATGGCTTCTTCGTGGCATGGAGGCAATCAGCCTGTGGCACTGCTGAGGTGTTATTGAGGCCCAGGATGCTTCGATAGCGGCCTTAAGCTCATCCAGAGTGTTGGGTCTGTCGTCTCTCAACTTTCTCTTCACAATATCCCACAGATTCTCTATGGGGTTCAGGTCAGGAGAGTTGCCAGGCCAATTGAGCACAGTAATACCATGGTCAGTAAACCATTTACCAGTGGTTTTGGCACTGTGAGCAGGTGCCAGGTCGTGCTGAAAAATGAAATCGTCATCTCCATAAAGCTTTTCAGCAGATGGAAGCATGAAGTGCTCCAAAATCTCCTGATAGTTAGCTGCATTGACCCTGCCCTTGATAAAACACAGTGGACCAACACCAGCAGCTGACATGGCACCCCACACCATCACTGACTGTGGGTACTTGACACTGGACTTCAGGCATTTTGGCATTTCCTTCTCCCCAGTCTTCCTCCAGACTCTGGCACCTTGATTTCCGAATGACATGCAAAATTTGCTTTCATCCGAAAAAAGTACTTTGGACCACTGAGCAACAGTCCAGTGCTGCTTCTCTGTAGCCCAGGTTAGGCGCTTCTGCCGCTGTTTCTGGTTCAAAAGTGGGGACCTGGGGAATGCGGCACCTGTAGCCCATTTCCTGCACACGCCTGTGCACGGTGGGTCTGGATGTTTCTAATCCAGACTCAGTCCACTGCTTCCGCAGGTCCCTCAAGGTCTGGAATCGGTCCTTTTCCACAATCTTCCTCAGGGTCCGGTCACCTCCTCTCGTTGTGCAGCGTTTTTTGCCACACTTTTTCCTTCCCACAGACTTCCCACTGAGGTGCCTTGATACAGCACTCTGGAAACAGCCTATTTGTTCAGAAATTTCTTTCTGTGTCTTACAGAAAGTGTCTTTTGCTTTTGCTTGAGGGTGTCAATCATGGCCTTCTGGACAGCAGTCAGGTCGGCAGTCTTACCCATGATTGCGGTTTTGAGTAATGAAACAGGCTGGGAGTTTTTAAAAGCCTCAGGAATCTTTTGCAGGTGTTTAGAGTTAATTAGTTGATTCAGATGATTAGGTTAATAGCTCGTTTAGAGAACCTTTTCATGATATGCTATTTTTTTTAGGCAGGAATTGTGGGTTTTCATGAGCTGTATGCCAAAATCATCTGTAGTAAAACAATAAAACACCTGAAATATTTCAGTTGGTGTGCAATGAATCTAAAACATATGAAATTTAAATTTTTATCATTACATTATGGAAAATAATGAACTTTATCACAATATGCTAATTTTTTTAGAAGGACCTGTATATATATATATATATATATATATATATATATATATATATATATATATATGTGTGTGTGTGTGTGTGTGTGTAATTAAATTGTTCAGCTTTGCTTCATTCATTATTTATTTTGTGCATTCAATTAGAAGATAAATATTAGATACATTTAACATTAGAATTCTTAACGATTAAAAAACAAATGCAAAAACAAATGTAGCAATTTGAACAAATATTTCCACTTTTTCTGTATTTCATTTTTACTGGATTTGTGTTAGAAGAGCATATATGGATGCAGGGCTGAACTGGGACAAAAAATTGGCCCTGGAATTTTGGCCCAGACTGGCCCACTTTATGTGATCATAAACAGAACTGATCAGCACGCCCTTGAATACCTTGTATACCATATGTATACCAAGTCCTATTCCTTAAAACCACTAATGCAATGTAATGAGTGAGTAGGAATGAGTAAGAGTTAACAGATGAGATAACTACTAATTGTAAAATACAATTGGAACTATACTCCACTGTGATGCATCCTAAAATAAGCTATAAGCTGCATTGGCATATATACCGGTACTAGTGTTTCCCATGGGATTTTTGGTCAAATCTGTGGTCTGTCCCACTAGGGGGGTTCGGGGGCATGCTCCCCGTAATATAATGTTGTGCTTTTTAATGTTAAATTCATCAATGGTGCACTTTGAGAGTTCAAAATTAAGAGCTCCAACCCATATTCAGTGTGCAAATTGAACAAAGAAAAAAAGTGTCCGTCTACATTACACTACTACATAATAATAGTTACAATATGAATCCCATGACAGTAATAGCCATATGTTGCAAAACAAATGCACTGAAATATAAAAGAAACTTTCATAATTAGTTTTGTACTAATTTCTATACTTGAAAGAGATAAACACATTATCTTTTATTTTGACGGAAACTGCATCAAGCTTTTATTTTGGCGGAAAACATGGTTTACAAACGCGTCTCATTACAATTCTAGTAAATGCATAATCGTCAAATATGCAGATGTGGAAATAATGCATAACTGGGTAATGGGTTCCTACACTCATAGCCCAAGTGTTCTGAAAGTAGCCTAGTTGTACTTAACGCAGTCCTCTACACTCACTCATTTCTCTCCTTATCCTCCTCACTATCCACATTAGCCACTTGAAGGGCCTGTTTATTTTTTTCATGCTATTTCTCTGTACATTCCTTGCGTTTCTTCTCCATCTCTCTGACTATCTTGACAGATACATACTGACACTGCACACTCGCTCAGAGCCCAGAGAGGGAGGTGTTTAAATATGTGATTGGACCAGCCCAGTGTCAATCAAGAAAATAACCAATGGGCCGCTGATCTATGTGTTTCATGGGCCGGTCTGTGAGAAAAAAACAAAACAACCTATGCTGACTTTTTTTGTCCAATGCATTACACCGGCACAAAGATCCCAGCGCCGTCAATTAAGCAAAACAAAACTAAGAGAATGGGCCGCCGATGTACGAGTTTTATGGGCCGTTCAGAAAAAAAAAAAAAATTAAGTATGAAATGTATCGACCCAAAAAGCACGTTGTCCCACCGGGAAATGCCCGGTCTTCCCGATGGCCAGTCCACCCTTGTATGGATGAGGGAAATGTATTCTGGTCATCCTGGAGTTTGTTTCTGAAGAGAGTTACGGATCTGCTCTAATTCACCTCTGCATAATATTATGATCTGTTGATTAACATTCCACACTTCCCTTGAGCCTGAACTAACTCCACATTCAGGCAACAAAGCTTATGTTGCAGACTGGCACAAGGTCATTCCAAGCCTGGTTGCTGAAAATGTAAGAGGGCCCTTGTGCAACACTGAGGTCTCATTTGCTGGCTGCATTATCTATGTGTTAAAATCCCTTGCCTAGTTAGCATTTGCAATGATGGATGGCATTGCAGTAACTGAGCTTACATCCTTCTTACCGAACATCCAAGAGCCCCAGAGTCTGATGATTGATTACTATTGCTTTATCTTGTACTGATTAGTCTTGCCTGCGACATGAAAAGCAGGTAAGATTGGTAAGTGGTCTAGAGTCTTGTAATGGGTAAGAATGCCTTTATTATGCAAGGTTAGTTGTTTGTCATTATGTGTTTGTAGTGCTGACTGTGTTTGCATTTAGATTTTTCACTCAGTTTCAAATTAAATGTATTGGACGTCATTGCTCTTGATAAAGAATGAAAGGTGGATTCTCATTGTGCTTCCTAATGGGCTTTGACTTTTTTATTTTCAGAACAAAATGGCAAAGTGTTGAAAATGTTTATTATAAGCTGTGCAAAAAGAGTGGGCGTTTTATTACTCTATCAATAATCTATTTGATACCTTCATTCCTGGTGCATTGCCTTAACCTGAAACGTCTCGGTTAAGGATGTAAGCCTCGTTCCCTGAGCAGGGAACAGAGACGTTACGTCGTGACGATGAATGGGGTTTTGAGTATTACACTCCGGGTTGAGTGTGCCTTCACACCAAGGGGGCACGGTCGACCTTGCTGCTGGTATGCCAAAGCAATGGCGTCCACTATCCAGTGAGACAACCTTTGCTTGGAGAGAGCCTTTCCCTTCAGCTTTCCACCATAACAGAAAAAGAGCTGGTCTGAGGTCCTGAAACACTGCGTTCTGTCTAAGCACGGAGGGCGGGGCGCATATTGGACAGAGCAGTGCCAAGGCCAGGTCTGCCTCCTGGCAGTGCCCTTGGTCAGGGAGTAAAACAGGTTGCAATGGGACGAGTCCTGGGAGTCAAACAGATCTATCTGTGCGTCGCCAAACTGATCCCAAATCAGCTGAACCGACTGGGGATGGAGTCGCCATTCTCCAGGAAGAGGCTGAAACCGTGAGAGTTCGTCGGCTGCACAATTCAGGACCCCCGAATATACATTGCTAGAAGCGACCTCAGATGCTTCTGACTCCTTAAGAGGAAGTGGCGGGTCAGTTGCGACATACGGCGGGAGCATAGACCACCTAGCTGGTTGATGTACAATACTGTCACGGTATTTTCTTGATCGGACTAGTAAGTGCTGGTTCTTGAGCAGCACATGGAAGCGGTGCAGAGCGAGACGTACTTCCAGCAACTCGAGGCAATTGACATGCCAAAGGCCCTGGGGTCCTGTCCAGGAGCTCGCGGCAGCATGTCTATTGCACATGGCACCCCAGCCCATGGTGGAGCCATCTGTTGAGACAACAACATGCCTGGAAACTCGATCTAAGGGCACTCCGGCCCGTAGAAAAGTGAGGTTCGATCACGGGGTGAAGGTCTGACGGCAGTTTGGAGTAACTGGTACTCAGAATGTGCCTTGTTGCCATGCCCACCTCGGGACTCGATCTCAAAGCCAGTGCTGAAGCGGTCTCATATGAAGCAGTCCGAATGGCATTGCTGCGGCCGTGGATGCCATATGCCCCAGGAGCCTCTGAAAGAATTTCAGTGGAACCGGACTCTTGCACTCGAATTGACTCGTTGGCAAGTCAGCAGTGACTGCGCGCGCGCTCGCTCGTAAGCTGCACGCACACGGCGACCGTGTCGATTTCCATTCTGAAGAAAAAGAGATCCTCTGCATGGGGCAAGGTTTGCTCTTCTCCCGGTTTACCCGAAGGCCCAGACGAGCTAGGTGCCGGAGCACTAGGTCCCTGTGTTCGCAAACCTGGTCTCGAGAGTGAGCTAGGATCAGCCAGTTGTCAAGATAGTTCAGGATGCGAACCTCGTGTTGCCGTAGCGGCACGAGGGCTGCCTCGATGACCTTCGTAAAGACGAGAAGAGACAGGTCTAGCCGGAATTGGAGAACCGTGTACTGGTATGCCCACCCCTTGAAAGCAAATCGAGGGAACGGTCTGTGTCGAGGAAGAATGGAGACATGGAGACATGGAAGTAGGCGTCCTTCAGGTCGATCGCTGTAAACCAATCCTATGGATGCACACATTCGAAAATGCGTTTGGCCATGCGCACCTTGAACGGAAACGTGTGAAAGGAACGGTTCAAGACGCACAGGTCCAGGATTGGTTGTAACCCACCGCTCTTCTTGGGTACAATGAAGTAGTGGCTGTAGAAGCCGGACTTCATTTCGGCTGGAGGGGTGGTCTCGCCAGTAGGGTGACGACCTCGCACGCATGATAGGGGCATTGCCACCCACCACGGTATAGCGGATTCCCCGGAAGCGGGGAGAAGACCGCCGAACTGAATCGCATAGCTGAGCCTGATGGTTCTCGTGAGCCGGCGGGACAGACTGGAAAGCTCCAAGACTGAACCACAGACGTCTAATGCCGCATCCTGACAGAGGAGGCCAGGGAAGGACCAGAGTTCCACAGGGGCCTGGTCTGTCAGGGGTCCGGCGACAGAGGGGAACGAGAGTGGCGAGACTCATAAGCGGCGCGCACTGCCATCCATGCCCTCTGGGGGCTCAGAGATGGGAATCTCAGTTCTTTAGAGAAAAGGTTCTCCCCCGGCCGGGGAGAAGTGGCCCTGCAACCACTTCCTGGAAGAACTGCAACCCAACTCTGAGCTGCCCGTAACGGGAGCGCCGCATCGCCTGGAGTTTGGCAGGCTGCGGGACTGGTACGGGCTGGGCCACCTTCCTGCGACCACCTCCACGGCATAGCCCGGGTGAAAGCTGCTGCTGGGGCTGGGCAGGAGTGGTTGAAGTTGCAGGATGGTGCGTTCGGCGGCGAGCGGACTGAGGCGTCTGAGCTGGCGGCTGGGTGGAAGCAGCTGGCCGCAGGGTCAGAAAATGTTTGATAGCCTCAGTCTGCTTCTGGCTGGCCGAGAACCGTTGGGCAGAGTTCTTGACCGCGCCGCCGAAAAGGCCAGCCTGGAATATGGGGGAGTTGAGGAAGCGGGGCATATCAACCAGGTTAAGCCAGAGATGTCTGACCACGCATGTGGACATCACCTGACCCTTCGTCGCTCGTAGAGCAAGGTCAGTGGCGGCACGCAGCTCTTGTATGAGCCCTGAATCAGCCCTACCCTCATGCATGAGCATGCAGTGAGGTGGCAGCCGCCCCGCAGCTCTATAGGTCTTTGCCACAGGAGTAGACAAAAAACCTACAGGCATTAGAGGGGTACTTAGGGGTGCTTATTTAATGGCCTCTACACAAACCCTTCCCTATTCTTGGCCTTCTCAGTACATTCGGGGTGCAGTGCCTCAGCAGGCCCCAGGGCAGCAGGCCTTGACTCACAACCAGCCTTGTGCTCATGGAGAGAGAGAACTTTCAACCACAACAGAGTCGAACTAACCATGCAAGTTCATCATATCTTCTTTATCCAAAGGAGAAGAGAACAATTGCAACTTCAACGTTTGACACTCACGGAACCATCGAGAAACGATTTCATGCTAAGCTACATGCTAAGAAAGAATTATTTTTCTGTGGCCATGAAAGATACCCTTTTCTTAAAATAAATAAAAAAAAAACATCAAAAAGAGGGTAAACAAAACAATGAACCATGCTTTAAACAAATCAGGGTTGAATTTATTAAAAAAAAACAATAATGAATCTAGTGTTCAGATTAATTGAGCTGACTTGGATTATGGTTTAAATTGCATCATATATCAGAAAATGCTGAATATGACTCAAAATAAAACAAATCAAACTTGAATTATAAACTGGAGAACACATCACATGGAAGGAAACAAAAAAATGCAAACCAAATAAAAATCCACAATATTCAAACAATATGTGAAACAAACAAACCAATCACAAAATAAGACTTCCCATACAGTGTAACAGCAATAAATAAGAAACAAATATTTCACCTAATGAATATCATAAAAAACACAAAAAAGTATAACATGATTATCAAATTAACGAAATGTAAACACAACAGACTAATCTCGAATTTCAGTGGGAAAAACGATAGCCACTAAACCCAAAAGAGGCTTTGAAACCGGCAATTAAAACCATTCACGCTATTATTACAAATAAAAATCAACATATTCTACACTTAAAGCAAACATGTAAAATATTCATGTACCTTCTAACAATATGCTATGGTTCACTTTGTTGACTATGAGACATAACGGTCTCAATGAAAGGCAGAAGTGGGTTGTAACGCAGTCTATTCCGTACGAACGTCCGTGAATGCTGGCACTTGTAACTCAGCCGAGTATAGACACGAGCGATCCTAAAATAACACATCCTAGATCTTTAGCACCACCTTTCATATAAATCGTAAATGAACTTGACCATGCACTCACCATAGGTAGTGTAAGAAACCGTAGTCTGCCTCGACCCAGATTACACTCCAAAATATATTTTAGAATAAGCTCATCCCCAAAATGGCTTAATTATCATTGAGATGAAGGAAGTGAAGTTATATTGTTTCTTCACCATTTGGGTTGATCAAATGGTCATCATCAATTGTAGAATGGGAATGGGCGTTGGACACAGAGAACCTGCTCAGACAATGGGGTGTCTCAACTTCATTAACATACAGACCACAGCTGTTACAACAGGAAAAACTTCATTTACATTAAAGCATGTTTTATGCTTCTGCGTCAAATCGACGGCGTACCCCCGCAGACCCCTCTGCGTCGACGCGAACCCCTCTCCGACCCCTCCGACGTAACTCGACGTGCACCTCCAAAACATTTTACCTACGCGTCGAGGTGACGCAGACCGCAAGGGCTGTGATTGGTCAGATTATACATTATTTCCGGAGTGTAGCTTTTCCAGTTTCCCCCTCCCGCTATACCGCCATTTTAAAAGTGACCACTGCACTGTTTTTTTCAACGATGGATCAAGTTTAGGAACGTTTGATCGAGGAAGTACAAAAGTACGACTGCACACAAGCTGCAACAACATTCTCTCTCTTTCGCTCGCCATTGTCGGAAATGAAAAAGCGGAACCAGCGCACGGAACCAAAACAAACTATCAGAGAGATTCACGAACCCCCCCCCCCCCCCCCCGCGTTCTGGCGGTGAAATGCACCGCGATGCAACGCAACCTGACGCAGAACCATAAAACGACCACGACGCCGTAGGAGTGATGGCGTAACTACGCCGTGGAGTTGACGCAGAAGCATAATGAGGCCTTAAGGGCCCTATTTTTATGATCTGAAATGCAAGTATCAAACGCGAAACGCAAGTAACTTTGTGGGTGGATCTCGGCTGCTATTATACCGGCGGGATAGATGACTTTTGCACCCGACACAAATCTAAAATGGGTTGGTCTGAAGTAGCTCCATTACTCATAGGTGTGGTTTGGGCGTGAAATAAACCAATCAGAGCGACATCTTACAATCCCTTTAAAGGCATACTATGTTTTTTAAACTATTTATCTGTATGATACAGCTGCAAATAAGTATTTGAACACCTGTCTATCAGCTAGAATTCTAGCCCTCAAAGACATGTTAGTCTGCCTTTAAAATGTCTATTTATAATCCTAAATTAGATGCACCTGTTTGAGGTCGTTAGCTGTATAAAGACACCTGTCCGCCCCATACAATCAGTAAGAATCCAACTACTAACATGGCCAAGACCAAAGAGCTGTCCAAAGACACTAGAGACAAAATTGTACACCTCCACAAGGCTGGAAAGGGATATGGGGAAATTGCCAAGCAGCTTGATGAAAAAAGGTCCACTGTTGGAGCAATCATTAGAAAATGGAAGAAGCTAAACATGACTGTCAATCTCCCTCGGACTGGGGCTCCATGCAAGATTTCACATCGTGGGGTCTCAATGATCCTAAGAAAGGTGAGAAATCAACCCAGAACCACATGGGAGGAGCTGGTCAATGACCTGAAAAGAGCTGGGACCACCGTTTCCAAGGTTACTGTTGGTGATACACTAAGACGTCATGGTTTGAAATCATGCATGGCACGGAAGGTTCCCCTACTTAAACCAGCACATGTCAAGTCCTGTCTTAAGTTTGCCAATGACCATTTGGATGATCCAGAGGAGTCATGGGAGAAAGTCATGTGGTCAGATGAGACCAAAATAGAACTTTTTGGTCATAATTCCACCCATCATGTTTTGAGGAAGAAGAATAATGAGTACCATCCCAAGAACACCATCCCTACTGTGAAGCATGGGGGTGGTAGCATCATGCTTTGGGGGTGTTTTTCTGCACATGGGACAGGGCGGATGCACTGTATTAAGGAGACGATGACTGGGGCCATGTATTGCGAGATTTTGGGCAACAACCTCCTTCCCTCAGTTAGAGCATTGAAGATAGGTCGAGGCTGGGTCTTCCATCATGACGATGACCCGAAGCACACAGCCAGGATAACCAAGGAGTGGCTCTGTAAGAAGCATATGAAGGTTCTGGCATGGCCTAGACCTAAACCCAATAGAGAATCTTTGGAGGGAGCTCAAACTCCGTGTTTCTCAGCGACAGCCCAGAAACCTGACTAATCTAGAGAAGATCTGTTTGGAGGAGTGGGCCAAAATCCCTCCTGCAGTGTGTGCAAACCTGGTGAAAAACTACAAGAAATGTTTGACCTCTGTAATTGCAAACAAAGGCTATTGTACCAAATATTAACATTGATTTTCTCAGGTGTTCAAATACTTATTTGCAGCTGTATCATACAAATAAATAGTGAAAAAATCATACATTGTGATTTCTGGATTTTTTTTAGATTATGTCTCTCACAGTGGACATGCACCTACGATGACAATTTCAGACCCCTCCATGATTTCTAAGTGGGAGAACTTGCAAAATAGCACGGTGTTCAAATACTTATTTTCCTCACTGTATATATATATACACATTTCTTTAAAGTATAATAAATAAAACATAAAAAGCAAAGATCAGAATATTTTATGAACAAAACTGGGTTCTGTAGATGGCTGAAAGGGGAGCGTAGTTGATAAAGGTCAGTAACCGGAATGAGTCCAGGAAACATCAACAAATACAGAGGAGCAAAGAAACGAATGAGGCTAAATGCAGACAAATCAAACGAAAAACTAAACAGTGCGAGCAAGTCTACATTAGTCAATTAGAATATTAAGTTGTATGTTGTGTTTGAATAATTACGTATCTTATTTAGCTGAGGTAAATAAAACGCAATACTTATGTATCCTTGCTCGATGTAGAATAAGACAGTGAGCCCAACGGGCGGTTCAAATTTAAAAGGCTGATTTTCACGCTTCAGGGCAGTGACGAGTAGGCTACATGTCGTCCAGTGGTTGTCCAGACGTTGTCCAGACACCCTACGTACAAACTTAAGCAATGGCCCTGAATGATGGTTTAATGTCAACATTGTGTCAAAGCTGTAACAACCTTCACTACTCAACGGCCATGTTGTAAACCTGTTCCCTGAAAAAGCTGAATGAGATGCCTGTATTGCCGTCCTGAAGATGCCCCAGGACTGCTCTTCAGATAAAATATCCTTTCGATGCAGCTGTGGCTCATCTATTTATAGCCTTGCAGTGCGCACTCCGATGATGTCACTGCCTGAGGCTATAAAAGTTCCTGGTCAGTTTCATGGACGTGTTGCACACATATTCATAGCTCGTCATGTTAAAGACGTTCGCTCGTTCCACTTTTTCAGGGAACAGTCAAGTAACCCGAGACGTTTCTAATGTACTTGAAACTGATTGTGAAACTGATTGTTAAAGTTGTTATAATTCTGAGGAATTCTAAAGTAATTGAATAGACCCGACGCAGTGTGGTCACAGAATTATTTCACAAGTATTGTGTGTTATAGTGTAAAATAGTGAGTCTGACGCGCTGTGACTCTGTGAAGTTTAAAACAAGAACCCGAAGCAGTGTGGTTTTGCCCGACGTACTGTGGAAGTGTTTTAAATTTGATAAATATTATTTAAGCCCGAAGTACTGTGGCTAAGTAAGTTGTTTTAAGAAAATAACAAAAAACCTGACGTAGTGTGGTTTTGTCCGATGTACTGTGACAGTGTTCATTTAAAAAAAAAAAGTTTTACAAGTATAACAAAACCAGACGTAATGTGGTTTCGTCTTACGTACTGTGACAGTGTTGCAGTTTTTTTTACTGTTTTGTGTTGTGAAATTTAAGGTCCAATGGATTGTGGCTGTGGTTAAGTTTAGAAGCCGAAGGTAGGGTGGCTATTTTACTCATTTGCATCCAAAGTACTGGAGCTGTGAATAATTAGACTGACGGATATCTTAAAGGAACTAGATAGTCATTTAAATCAGACTTTGTGAATAAATATTAGATCACAAGATACTCTAAACCCCGATAAGACTTTTGAAAATTGAAGAAATGATTGTTAAATACATCGCTAAACACGGTTCTCAGGGAATGTTTGACGGAATAGAGAATAATGTTAATAAACCATGCAAGTGGGCTATCTCTTAAGTTTGAAAATGATCCCAAAATGCCTAAGAACAAAAATGGGAAAATTGCTAATGCGCTTCAAGCTCTTTTCGCTTCATACAAAGTAACCAGGAGGAGAGTAGATGAGTTGGAGGCTGAAAATGAGCGACTCAGTGTTGGGGGAATTTTTTACAAAAAAATTACCTGGTAAGTGAAACAATATGGAAAGAAGAAAAGGTCAAGATGCAGAATGAGATTGCACTTCTTAGAACTAACAATAGTATGCTTAAATCATCTGTGGCAACATTGTCCAACAATTTAGAGGAAGTGAAGGCGGCTTGTCAGTTTATGATAAAGAATGGCACAACTGAGAAAAACCCTTGACATTGTTAGGTGTCACATTGTGTAACCCAGTTCCAGAAATGCCAGATTTGGAGGAAGACTGAGGGCTGAGGGTTGGGGAAAAAGATTCTCAGTCCTTAAGTAGCCAATACTCTGACTGTCGAGTCAGATTTCCGATGGCACCAGTCCATACTACTACGACCACGCGTGCTAGTGAAAGAATGGAAGAATCAATGATCTCTGCTGTAGTCCGAGGATTTAATCTAACTGAACTAGAAACTGCAGGGTTCGTACGGGTGCTTGAAATCCTTGAAAATGCTTGAATTTTGATGTTGTGTTTTCAAGGTTTGAAAAGTGCTTAAAGAGTCACTCCACCGATTTTGACATGAATGTGTATTGAAAGTGGGTAATATGTGTAGTAGAATAGTAGCAGAAATTTTTAATTTTGTTCGTTCCTGTCCAATAAAATGCCGAAAATGACTTTTTAGTGCTTGTGGATTATAGACAACAATCCCCATAGTGCATTGCAATGCTCAGCTCCACAGGCCACTCCCACTACTCCGCCCATCGACGTAGACTACAGTTGAGCTGCACTGCGCTTGCGCTACTGCCTGGAAACTACTTTACACAATTGGTACTGACAAGTTATTTTTCGACCCAATTATTGATTTACTCCTTGTTTTTTGTGTTGAAATGGTGTGCACTTGCATAGTTCCGACATGTTCATCCAGTACAAGGAAAATACACGGAGTAAGTTTTCACAGATTACCCAAAGATTTGGACTTGTGCAAAAAGTGGCTAAGGGCTATCAATAACCCGAAATTCGGAGAGGACACAGCCATTGAAGCACTAAAAAATCTTATGGTGTGCAGTCTACATTTCAAGCCAGAGGATTTCGAAGCGAACCCCTTAGGTTTGAAAAGACCCGCGCTTTTGAAAAACGCAATTCCGTCTAGATTTACCTTGCCAGATGATGACGACGCACAGCCAGGAACCTCTGGAACTAGTGCTAAACGCATTTGCCTGGAGGTAAGGTTCTTTCTGACTAAACTCTATTAACGTTATTGGCAACTGAGGACACACACTGACATAGTCGTCTGCTGTCTCCAGGACGCCGCTATCGATATGTGGTGCGAAACTCGGGTGATCAACCACACACACGTCCGTGTCATCCTCCGAATATATCATTTCATACAGGAGAAATTCGCACCGCTGGAATTCGCGGCAGCATACTGACTCTTCTTCTGTGTCCATTGGCGCACAGTGAGAGCACAGGCACCACCAATCTGTCCCAGCTCGAGGCATTGCGGGCTCCTCGTCCGCGGCAGGCAGATCGGCTGTGGTG
This sequence comes from Meda fulgida, assembly GCA_030578275.1. Taxonomy (NCBI): domain Eukaryota; kingdom Metazoa; phylum Chordata; class Actinopteri; order Cypriniformes; family Leuciscidae; genus Meda; species Meda fulgida. Next base: position 27,070,588 of record CM060616.1, on the reverse strand, counting down.
GAAGCAGGTTCAGCCGCCTCCTGTTCCTCCATAGCCCTCAGCTGCTCGTCGCTGTACTCTGGCTCATAAAGGTAGCCACGAACATCTCACAAGCTGTTTCTGCCATATTAAAATCCCAATCCTCCATAATGTATCCGTCTTCGTTTTCAGAACCTTCGGCGTCCATTTTTTCAAAAAGTTTCGCCACTGGCACTGATCTGTGATAGGTCTGTTAGCGCATTAGGTCCATCCCCCAATGGGCGGGTTGGAAAGGGTGGGAACTAGTGCTTGTAGTCTTTACAGAAATACCCCATTCTTACACTTCCTCCTACAATGACGCAAATTGACGATTTTTGCGTCATTGTAGGCGGAAGTGAAAAAGGTAAATAGTGGATTTCTCTCGTCTCAGGGGACAATGAAAGATTTTTTCAGGACCATTCAATAGTATTACTGGGTTTCTAACAATGGAAAGCTTAATGCAAATGGGTGGAGTGTCCCTTTAAATTTTGGATAAAATGCTTAAAAATACTTGAAAATGCTTGAAAATACTTGAAATTGTAACTGTATTTCTTTCACAACAAATACCTATCTGACTGAATAGTTGGTTTATTAAATGTAGAAATAAAATGTAGCCCTTCAGATACAGAGCAATTTGCGCTACGCTGGCCAAAGCAAAAGTATGCAGAGTTTTCATTTTGATTCCCGAGCTTGTCTGGATGCCCCATTTTTATTGTCCGTGCAGGTAATCGTCATAGAGCGCAGCAGCAAAAGTTGAACTATTTTTAACTTTGACCACGGCGTGCGCTCGAGCTCGCCAATGCTGAGCTGCCATGCGCTTTGGTCAACTCAGCCAAAAAACATCCTCGCGCAGCGCAAGCCATTGAAGTAAATGGGTTTCATAGCGCAGGGCATTCCGCATCCTTTCTGAAAGGGCCATTAGTGACTGAAAGTACTTGGTGTGATAATGTAATGTTAGTATTGCATGTCTGTTATGGCATGTTAATTTGTGGAATACGCAGTGAACATAGCTAAAGTTACACCGCAGTAACTGTAACGTTATACACTACACTATGGCCGTTCATGTCGAGTACGACAAACTGCGTCCCGTTTTGTGCGTCTCTCTTCCAGAAATGACTTATAGGCCTCATGAGAGTCCCTGCGGCCGTTGTTAATTGCTGTGCGCCATTTGGTTCTGTCATTTGCAAGTGCCTCCCAGTTGTCCAGGTTGATGGAGAAAGCCTGAAGATCCCTCTTAATGACGTCTTTAAAACGTAGATGGGGGCGACCATGTTTGCGGGGGGCATTTGCCAGCTCGCCATAAAGCACGATTTTTGGAAGACGAATGTCATTCATTCGATATATGTGCCCAGTCCAACGAAGGTTGCGTTCACGAAGGATGGTGTACAGGTCACTGGAACCGGTTCTCTCAAGTATGACAGAGTTTGGCACATGATCCAGCATACACCCAGTATGGAAAGAAGGCAGTGAAAATGGAAGGCGTTGAGGCGATGTTCGTGCCTCCTGTATGTTGTCCATGTCTCATTTGCATATAGTAAGGTGCTCAATACACATGCATGGTACACACGGACTTTGAGGAGCAATGAGAGGTCCTTCTTGTGCCAGACACGCTTGCTCAATTTTCCAAACATTGATGATGCCTTCCCAATGCGCATGTCAAGCTCTGCGTCAAGGTTATTGTTGTTTGATACGGGGGAACCCAGGTAGGTGAATTTGTCTACCACAGATAGACATGTGTTGTTAATGTATACTGTAGGGTTTAGGGTTGCAGGTTGGGCAATAATAACTGTCTTTTTAAGACTAATCTGCAAACCAAACTCTAGAGATGCAGCAGCAAAAGATGAGCAGAGTAGTTGTAGGTGTGCCTCTGAGTGGGCAACAAAGGCAGCATCATCAGCATAAAGCAGCTCACGTACCAGAACATGGCGCACTTTAGTCTTTGCCTGCAGTCTGGCCAGATTGAACAGTTTTCCTGAGCTGCGGGTATGTAGAAGGATACCCGAGTCATCAGGGAAGGCACGGCCTAGTAGGGCAGAGAAGATGATTCTGAAGAGGGTAGGAGCAAGGACACATCCCTGCTTTACCCCACACCTTATCTGGAACTCATCAGAGCGAGAGCCTTCAGACTGTACAGTTGCCTTCATGCCCTCATGAAACTCAGTGATCACCTTCAGTAACTTTGGAGGGCAGCTAAGTCTTTGTAAAATGAGGAAAAGTCCAGATCAACTAACGTAGTCAAAGGCCTTGGTCAAGTCTACAAACACCAAGAACAGAGGTTTATGCTATTCTATACACTTTTCTTGTAGTTGACGGACACAGAAAACCATGTCTGCTATGGAGCGGCCAGTATGAAACCCACACTGGCTTTCAGGGAGGATACAGTCAGCAAGGATTTGTAGACGTGGTAGAATAGTGCGAGCAAATATCTTGCCAGCAAGACTGAGCAGAGATATTCCTCTGAAGTTGTTAGTCTGCACGGCCCCCTTTGTTTTTATAGATGGTGATGATGTTGGCATCTCTGAGAAGATCTGGGAGATATCCACTGTTCCAGCACATCACAACCAGATGATGTAGGACAGAGGCAAGAACATCACCGCCTGCCTTATAAGCCTCAGGGCGGAGGGTGTCAGCTCCAGGAGACTTGTTATTTTTCAGTGCCTTAATTGCAGATTTGACTTCCTCGATGGTAATGTCTGCATCCAGATCAGACATAGGGGGGAGCTCAGGAATAGCAGCAGTTATTGCCAGTGTGTTGGCTGTGACAGGCTGAGCATAGAGAAGGCTGTAGTGCTCTGCACATCTTGCCAATTGAGATTCCATATCAGTCAGAAGTTCGCCTGATAGGGAACGGAGTGGAGAGGATTTTTTAGGGACTGGGCCCAAGGATTCTTTCAGACCTTCAAAGATACCTCGGATGTTTCCAGTGGATGCACTTAACTCAATACGTTCACACAGTGTGCTCCAGTAAGCCTGCATGGCTGTGCGAGTGACCCGTTGGACATTGCGGCATGCCTGCTTCAATGCTGTCCTATTTGCGCTAGTCTTATGCTACAGATAGAACAGTCTGGCTGAATGCTTAGAGTCAATTGCAGGTAGGAGCAGGCTGTCATGGGTTTTGAACCAGTCAAGCTGTGATCTGGATCGCTTTCCAAAGATGGAAAATGCAGCCTTTGTGGTAACAGAGTGGAAGTGCTGCCAGACAGCCGTGATATCTGCATGAGGAGGTGAAGAGTCAAAGCTGGAAGCAAGTAGTTCCTGGAACGCATGCTGAGACGCAGGAGCATAGGTTGCAGAAATATCCAGACGAGGAGTAGGCTTGAGCCTTGCGTAATGAAACTTGCTTGGAACCATCCTTAATTTACAACGTAGAAGGGCATGATCAGTGTCACAATCTGCTGAGTGCAGTGATCGGCAGTGTGTTACTTCCTTCAAATGCTCACGCTTCACCAGTACATGGTCAAGTTGGTGCCAGCGCTTGGAACGTGGATGACGCCAGGTGACTTTAGAGGAACTTGAGCCCTGAAAGAATGAAGAGGGGACACAGAGTTTGTGGGTGCTGACCGTTGTCATTCATGTTGCCATATCCATGGCTTCCCAGAATATCAGGCCATGCACTAGAGTTAGCACCCACTCTGGCATTAAAGTCACCAAGGATAATCAAATGTTCGTTGAGGAGGTCTTCTGAATAATGGAGCTCAGTTGACTGTAGAATGATTCCTTTACATCTAGTTCGGAAGTCAGCGTAGGGGCATAAGTGGCTATGATTGTAACTAGGCCACAGTTTGTGTGCAGGCGCAGTGAGGAGAGACGTGAGGAGATGGGCACAGGTTTTTCCACTGAGGACAGTAGCTTGTTTTGAATTGCAAAGCCAACCCCGTGCATTGGTCTGTCACCATCTGGGTATCCGTTCCAGAATAAAGTGTAGTTTTTTTTCCTGGACAGAGCCAACCGGTCAGCCAAGTTTCACTCAGGGCAGCGATGGAGATGTTAAGTCGGAGTAGTTCTGCATCAATCAGGGCTGATTTACGAGGTGAGACGCACTCCATGTCAGAACTAAAGCCAAGAGATCGCACATTCCAGCATGCGATGGAGATATATGCGACAGTTGCAGGATGACGACCAGGTCATGCCTGCCGTACATGCGAACCTTGCCGAGCAACGAAAGCACTCTGAAGGACAGAGTGCTCCCGAGTTGCCAGTCGTGGAGGCTGAATATTAGACGTCATAATGGAGAGATGAGATGCTCATAGTAGAGAGCGCCCGGGCAACATTTTAAGTGAAAGGATGCTCGCCCAGGTCAACCTTCCACCTCTGGACTAAATGCTACAAATTCCAAAGGAACACAGATGTGTGACGGTTGGTGTAGTTATGAGTTGCCCCGCAGTGCAGTGACTAGGTCTATTGCCCCGTGACCATTAGCGAGGTGCTCTTTTGCTCACCGGGCGGCTGAGACAGACCGACTCAGGTGCTGTGACAGCAGGCACGTTCTGATACTCAGCATACCAGCCCCTGCTGCCGGGCTAGCAGGGTGGACTGGATTTCGTCTGGTCTCTCGCCTTTGACCTGTCTGGCTTGCTTGAAGCTACCAGGGGTATAAGGCCGCCGCCAGCATAGCTCTCAGGGTCATAGAGACTCACAAGCTGTTCTGCCACGGCAAGGCACGAGTCCATAGAACAGACTATGGTTATAACTACCCACAAATTAAAACCTGCAAACATTAGTCCAGTGCAAAACAACAATTGTTGATTGCTGAACAGAAATTGTGTCAGATTTGTCATACAAGTAGCCAACTGTAAGGTTGAGGATGGCCTTATTTACACTGCTCTATTCCAGTAGATAAATGTATATGTCTTGGCAATTAAATTAAATAAAAAAATCTATTAATATAGGCTATTTATCAGGCAGGTGAGGATGGCCTTATTTACACTGCTCTATTCCAGTAGATAAATGTATATGTCTTGGCAATTAAATTAAATAAAAAAATCTATTAATATAGGCTATTTATCAGGCAGGTGCCATGTGCACTGTCAGAGTCTTCTGGGTTAAAATTTAATTACAGGTTGTTGTTGCACTCAGATTTTGTTCAAACCTTGTCTATATCAAGAATGTGTCCCAAACCCAAGGCCTGTAAAATATTTCTGTTCAAATCCTATGTCTTCATATTTTCAGCCCTTGAAATTTCTTCAGTTTTACAGCCTGAAAATCATATTATCTGGGAAGCAATATTTGGACATTAATATAATAAAAAGTATTATTCATAGGCATTATCTACTGATAATAAATAAAACTTGTGATTTGCTTAAATATCTGATCCTTCTGCTATTACGAAACACAATTTTGCCTGTTTTAAAGTGATACAAATACTAAATAATAATTTTGACTATGTATTGGTATATTAACGGTGGTGTAAGGTGCTGGAAAAAGCTTTAAAATTGACCTTGAAAGTGCTTGAATTTGACCTTGAAAAAGGTGTACAAACCCTGAAACTGATCAAGAATATTGGTAAATTTGATCCTGCCAAACAAGATTCATTAGATTTTCTGAAAAATATGGAGGAATATGCTGAAGTGTACAATTTAACAGATAAGTTAAGAATGTGCTTGCCTGACATTTTGTCTGAAGCCTTAACTCAGAAAGTAAAGGACATAAATGCTAATAAGTCAGAGAGGAAAAAGGCACTGCTTGAAATCTTAGGTGTGATGTCAGTTAATTGGGATAAATATCTGAGATACACGAGGAAAAGGGAGCATCCAGCAGCATTTTCGGAACGATTATTGGAGATGTTTAAAACTTTCAGCAGCAATCCTGATATTACAAATAATGATGTCAGTTTTAAGTCTGCCTTGATTAACAAATGTGACCCAGTCACCTGGTCTACCGTGACAATGCTTGTGACACCACTCTCTAAATATAACATTATTATTATGACATTATTGCTAAAATGACACAGTTTTACATCAATGCTAATGCAAATAATCGAATGTAAGCTGCCAAATCTAGACATCCAGTTGCTGCATTTGGTGGGAGAGAATGTTCTACATTATCAAATGGTTTCCATCATAGACCAAGGAGATTTGCAAGAATAAATTCAGAAGGTGTTATTCTTTGCTAGGCATGTGGAAAAGATGGTCACATTGCAAGGCACTGTTTGGAATGAAGAAAGGAAGATCAGGAAGTTGTTTGTTTTGCTTGTGGAGAGATGGGACACACGACAAGACTGTCACTTTTCACACAAAAGAAAGATGGGCTATCGTGGTTTGCTTAAGAAAATATGCAACTTAGAAACCCAGTTGGCACTGTTGAAATGAAATAAAGAAGAAGCGATTCACACCTTATCAAACATATTACTGCATGAGCAACATGACTGTAGATCAGTCACAAGCAAATGCTGATGCAAATTAGAATTAGTTTTATGACAGTAACACATTTTAGAAAAAAGGTTTACTATCAAAAGGGGGGTCATTCAAACATCAAAGTCACAGAAGTTTCATCTCAAAACACCAAACATCGGTAATGTTTTTAAAAATTATTTCTAAACATAATGCCATTAAAACATAAATTACAACTATATATCAAGCCTAATAAAACATGTTTCATAAATCATAAAGAATGACCAAAAATAATAAATCTTTCTCCAGGAGGTTACACATTTCAGACAAACATCTCGATGCTTATATCTGAAACAATGATCAAAAGATGCTTGTGGGGAAAAGGGGGACAACCTCATCTTTTGATCATTGTTTCAGATATAAGCATCGAGATGTTTGTCTGAAATGTGTAACCTCCTGGAGAAAGATTTTTGGGGGTTTGAATGACGAGATGGCCAGTAGAACCAATGGAGCCATGGGATGTTCCAAGAAGCTCAGGCTCAGGCAGGCATGACGTGAAGAAGATCAGGCTCGACAGACATAACTTGAAGAATCTCAGGCTCGGCAGACATGACAGCTGGAACCTCTGGCACGGCAGCCATGTTAGAATCCATCTCTACTAATCCCACAGTGTAAGATGAACCACTTAACTAAAGGAATTCCACCAGCGACCCCCGAGGACCATCACAAATGAGTATGTGTTGGTAGTGGTCATTGAGTCCGTGGCAGTAAAAGTCAATGAGGGCGAAGTCTGGGAAGTCTGTGAGATAGGCAATATCCAAAAAATCTTTAGTGTGGTCCTCGAGGGAATGGTTACCTTGCCGGAGCCTAATTAAATGAATTGCTGAATCCATCTTTGGTCAGGTCTTCTGTAAGGCAGGGTGAACTTAAGAAACAAAGGGAGAGCTGGATCCAAATGCAAAATAGTTTAATTATCAAAATAAAGACACACAATCATAACAGAGACCAGGAAACCAAGAACAGAATGAGAAACACCAAATGTACATCCATGTAGGACAATGCCTGACAAAGAACACAGAAAACACAGGGGTTTAAATACACAGTGGCAAACAAACAAGTTAAGAAGACACACCTGGGGAAGACTAATCAACATGAAAAACTACAAAGAACTACAAAACACAGCACAAGACAGGAAATGACAAAAGGTCCACACAAGACAAGTAATAAGATATGTTTGGACAGGTAAACAAATCAACTTGGAATTAATGGTAAAGCAAGATTTAAATTCTGTTTCAAATAGACTTTTTATACACACATTACATTTAATGTTTTACGCACATCAGACTATTGGAACTATCTGGTTTCATAACTGCAGTGTCACTAACATCACACTTTAATTTTTTAGATGGATGGTCGAGGTAAATGCAGCTGTGATTGTAATATCTGTTCTGGCTTTTGCAATGATAGCACGCCATACATATCTCTCTCTGGAGTCATTTTAAAAGAGTACATTGTGTCAGAAAGTAGTTTCAATGGAATTGGAGCCTCAATGAGATGAATAGCACAGATGCCGGAATCAGACATGCCACTGTGATTGTCACATTGCTAAAGATTACCATCCTGTCTGAGACATAAAAAAAATCCATGGCCTTACATTCCAGCAAAACTTTATCTGTTGAAAACCCAAGGCTGCTGAATGTTTACTTCTTTTCACCTACACCCAGACCTTTATGCATAGCCTTTGCTAACATTACAGTACCTTATGCAAATTTGCAGTGGAGTAACCAGCATGTATTTCATCTTTACAATTGCAGGTATTGTCGTTGGAAATTATAGTGTATTGTATTGTTATAGTGTAGAAGGAGAAGTGGAGGAAAAAGAGGGAAGAAAGGAAATTCAGTGTGTGTTTGAATGTGAGTTACGGTTGTTTTGTTGTAGTCACTTAGAGTAATTCCCAAGAAAAGCTTTTTGTTCCTCTCATCTATCACAAATCAAGACTAGAAAGTATTTGATCCTGACAAGACCATTGGCAAGAGTGTCAATGTGACCTAACCGAGATGTTTTGTTTCATGTTCTTGTCTGTAATGTGATCACCTGCTGCCATATCACCCTGTAGCCCAAGACTGGTTGGCCACTGAAGTTAAGCAGGGCTGAGCCTGGTTAGTACCTGGATGGGAGACCTCCTGTGAAAACCAGGTTGCTGCTGGAAGAGGTGTTAGTGAGGCCAGTAGGGGGCGCTCATCCTGTGGTCTGTGTGGGTCCTAACGCCCCAGTATAGCAATGGGGACACTATACTGTTAAAGAGCACCGTCCTTCGGATGAGACGTTAAACCGAGGTCCTGACTCTCTGTGGTCACAAAAAATCCCAGGATGTCTTTTGAAAGAGTAGGGGTTTAACCCCGGCATTCTGGACAAATTTGCCCAGTGGCCTCTGTCCATCATGGCCTCCTAATAATCCCCATATATATATTATATATATATATATATATATATATATACCAATTGGCTTCATCACTCTCCACCAGTAAGCTGGTGTGTGGTGGGCGTTCTGGTGCAATATGGCTGCCGTCGCATCATCCAGGTGAATGCTGCACATTGGTGGTGGTTGAGGAGATTCCCCCTTCTATGTAAAAGCGCTTTGAGTGCCAAGAAAAGCGCTAAATAAATGTAATGAATTATTATTATTATTATTATTATTACCTGTTCCAGTCATGTGATCCTGCCATGTGTTCTGTGTTGTCATGTTGCCATTGGTTCATTGTTTCATTGTTCACAGGTGTCCCTTGTCTAGTCATTAGTCTTGATTATTTAAGCCCTCATATTTGCCATCTTTCTCAAGTATTGTTTTGTGTAATCACTGTTGGTAAGCTCTATGTCTTGTCCATGTTCTTGTTTTGAGTTTCATGCCACACCATGCCTCTGTTTTATGTTTGATCATGTTTTGAATAAAACTGCACTTGGGTTCTACAATTTGCCTTCAGTGGACATCTTTATAATACTATACACTCCCAATAATGTAGAAAATAAATGAAACATTTATTCCACAAGATGCCACACTAGACACTGAACAAACATTTTAACAAAATATCTTATGTTGGGATTGCGAGGTTATAAAATGGAGGGAATTCCACAGAAAAGCTCAAATTTTCATCACTGATGCACGCGACGCATCTAGTTTTAAAAGTTGGAAAAAGTTGCAAAATATGAGCCAAATATCATTGGACTTCAAAATCTTGCTAGCCGTAAATCAATTTTTAATGCTAACATTTGTTCCCTTTGCTAGCAAACTTTAGTCGCTAGCCGCCGTATGTAAGTGTGAATTTAAGCGACGGGTCGTGTGTAACAATTCACCTCGCTTAACTATTTCATCGCTGTATTTTACCCAACATATTTCATTCAAAACTATAATATACACATTCCTTGATCAATTTTACTTACAAAAAAACTAATACTTACCAACAATGAAGATCCAAAAAGCAAGGGAATCTACTGTAACGGTCATTCCACCAGCATGAGAAAATTATGTCGGTCACACTGTCATCACGTTGTCTGAGCACATGCACAGAAGGTGCTTCCCTTTCCCAAATCTAAATTAATTTACTATATAAAATTTAAATAAACTTTATAGATGACACTATAAAAATATTTTGTGTTAAAACATATTCAATATAAATATGTATTACTTATTATAAAATGTTAAAATGTTTAAATGTGTTAGATCTATGAAGGGTGATCTATGATTGCCAGATATATATATATATATTTTAGTGTAGGGGCTAATTTTTACAGATTTGTGTGACATAATTGTAAATGTCTGAAGTGTTTAATCCCTACTCTTTAAACCCATGTTCAAATTTAGGTCCGAGAAATATTGAAGCTTATAGCTAAATCTTGTATGCTCAGGGACACTCTCGTTACAGCTTTAGGTAACATTTAGCACATATGAAAAGTTGTGTAAGTTAGTATTGGAATCTTTAAGATGCACAGGTACGTTTAGCGTTCTGTTTTTATCCTTTCCTTTTCTGAACTTTGGGATTTATATTCAATGCAATAAAATTTACCATAAAAAGACAAAAAGGTTTAGCAGCTGCTCTATCAGGCTTGTTGTCATAGCGCCTGTGTCTCTCAGACATTGGTGTTATAGGAGGATTTCAGCTCAAGCCTTACATACCCATCATAATGCCTAGTTATCAGTTTCACTCTCTGCCTCGAATATCGAAATGTCAGACTAGGCTTTGGAAGCAGACACCATTACAGTATCTCTTCACTCAAACATACTACATACACGCACACATTTATAATAACAGGATAATGAAGAGATTTGTTTTTTTTAAATCACATGAGATGTTTTTATATCACACTGCACAAAGCACACATATATCTCTCCAACACATACATTCTACAGACTCCCAACAGTTCTGTCACTTATCCAGACAGGATGAATGTGAAAATTTAAAATCCTTCAGAGGGTAATGCATGACTTCCACTGCCACCATGATCACCAAGGATACCCAACATGCTTTACTTCCTATAAGAGACTGCAACCCCCTACCCCCTTCCAAGCCAATCTAATTTCAGTGGTAATTAACACACCTTTTATGTATTCACTATGAGATGAGCTAATATAGTTGCATTAGCTGTGCAAAACGTAGGGACATGTAGGTCTCTTGGGGTTGTGTTTCTATCCAAGGTCAGATAAAAAAATAAAAAAAAACCTGATACCTTCAGCTCTGAACAATGCTCTAGAGCAGCCACTCACATTGAACAAGACATTTGCTGCAATTATAATTACAGAACTATTGCCCTTGCCTTGTCCATGAGGCAGGATGTCAATATTAGACCAAAACTCATTTGAACAGTATATCAGTAAACTTTAATAATGTTGCACCAGCTGTATTGTATTAACAAGTGGGACTAGTATGACATTAATAGAGTCACTTTACCTTGAATAGCTTTAAATTTTGTTTGGAAAGATGTTTGAATTTGCAAGAGTACTAAGGGTACATTCCGACTGTCATTCCAAATCCGATTATTGTTTATCCAATTGGAATCTGATCTTAAACTATTGATGTCCACAGTGTGTATTGCAACTGTTCAGATCCATGCCAATCTTTAGTTTTCCAGAATATCTGCATTGGTTTCTATGGCAATGACTCTCAACTCAACTCAACTCAACTTTATTTATAGATTACTTTCAAGACCACAAGTGGAACCAAAGTGCTGTACAGAAGGTATAAAAGAGAAAGTAAAAACAAAAACATAAAAACAATGCAAACATATGACATAAAAACTTACAAAGCATTATCAAATGCTAAAGAGAACAAGTAAGTTTTAAGCACACTCTGAAAAGCACCCAATTAGTAGGGAGGTTAAGCCCAAAAAATAGGACTTTGACTTCAAGTCATGATGCAAAGGTTGCCTTTGATATGGAAGTACCTTAAGGTCATACAAATAAATTTATCCCAAGACACAAGTGAGATCACACTTTGTATCAGAAAGAAACATGTTTTTTCAAAAATGGCCGCCAATGCGCCGAAAATACTCTAGAGCCCACATCTTTGCTTCTGTTATCGCTATAATGACAAATTTGGTGTCAAAGTGTACATCTTTGGGGTCAAGGAATCCAATAAAATTGGTTTAAAAAAATAATAATTTTCCCCATACCATGACAACTGGGGATAAATATGCACATTTCACATAAAAATTGTGTCATCAGAGTGACTTTACTTTTTGTATTTAATTTTGTATTTAAGCAGTGCAGCTACTTCTGTTCATTATATTTGTCCTAAGTAGCATGAGATTTCGACCAGTCAGGAATAGCCTATAGCAAATCAGTTCCTGCAACAACACATCCCATCTGCACCAGGAGCTGAGACAGCTGTTGAAGGTCAGAGGTGACAGATTAACACTTTGAGGTTCGTATGACTTTCTCATTAAATCGAAAAATGTTTTTTAATTTTAGATAACTAATAACTAGCTAGCTAGTTGACTATGGAAAAAAAATAAAACCTTAGAGGGAAAACCTCTTTTCTCGAGAATACAGAAGCCAAAAATTATCCTTATATTTTGTATTAATTTAAAACGCACTTGCTGCACCCAGCATACCTAGGCGAGGCAATTCGCGCGCCTATTGGCCTTTCTGCAGCAACTGCTGCAACCTATCGAGGGACTGCTCGTGACGTAAGCATCAATGAGGGCGCCGGCTCCCTCAGTCGTCACGTCCTGCGCGAACGGGCGTGGCTTATGCCTATATAAGCCAGAGCTCGATAGGATGCTCCTTGGTTTTCATCGACTGAAGCGAAACCAGATGGTAGCACAAGCACGGCAGGGTTACGCAACACTCGTTCCCTCTTCTAGAGAGAACCGAGGTTACGTTAGTAACCGAGACGTTCTCTTACGAGAGTACTCTTGTGTTGCGTAAGCTAGCTTACGCTACAGGAACCCAATTTAAAACGCTGTGCGTGCTAAATCTACAACAACACTGACCCAAGGGCGAGCGCCCTGAGCTCATATGATATGGGGATATAAAAAGCCGACATTGGGAATGGGCTTAATAAGAATGATATAAGGCAAACATGGTTACCTTAAATGCATAGAGGGTGCTTAACACTGTATAACAGTCAGGGGAGGCAATAACCTGCCTGAACTGAAAACTTCGCAGTCCGCGGAAGTGAGTCCGGCAGAACTGAGCGGATAAACTAAACTGACAACAGTATAGCTTGGAGCGCGGGAACTTCCAGGTTATAGAACCTTATAAATGTAGACGGAGAGGCCCAGCCTACCGCCATACAGATATCGTGAAGGGAAATCCCACTGGATCAGGCCACGAAGAGGCATGCCTCTAGTGGAATGAGCTCTGATGCCCAGAGGGCTCTTAGATGTATAAGCCAGTGAGATAGCGTCCACTATCCACCTGGAAAGGCTATGTTTCGGGGCAGCTAGACCTTTAAATCGGCCACCAAAAGAAACAAAGAGCTTTCCTGACTGTCTGAAAGCAGCCGAACATTCCACGTAAATTCTCAGGGCCCTATCTAGGCAAAGGAGATTCACGTCAGACTCGCTGTCAGATCCGAAGAGGGCTGAAAGGGAGATGACTTGCGCTCTGAAAGGAGTGGCTAAAGTACTTTGGGGACATAACCATGTCTTGGTTTGAGGATGACCTTGGAGTCATTAGGCCCAAACTCAAGGCACGACACGCTAACAGAAAGTGCGTGTAAGTCACCCACCCGCTTGACTGAGGCTATAGCCACCAGAAAGGCAGTTTTCAATGAGAGATACTTGAGGTCCACAAACTGTAGAGGTTCAAAAGGGGGACCCTTCATGGCCTCCAGGACCAAGGAAAGGTCCCATATGGGAACCGAGGGGGGTCGAGGAGGGTTCATCCTTCTAGCTCCCCTGAGGAAGCGGACTACAAGGTCGTTCCTACCCAGTGACAGGCCATGCAAATGTTTGACAAATGCATCAATAGCCGCCACATATACCTTGAGAGTGGATGGGGATCTACCCTTATCCAAGAGCAGTGTTGGGAATAACGGCGTTTAAAAGAACGGCGTTAGGTAACGACGTTATTTTTTCAGTAAGGGGGTAATCTAACTAATTACTTTTCCCGTCGTTACACCGGCGTTAACGTTACTGGACGTTAAATGCGGTGCGTTACCACGGGCGTCAGTTTGGTTTGAAATGTGCTGGGGACAGAGACGCATTCGGACGTTTTCAGAAATGCTGATACTAAGTTGTCAAACTGTGCAGCCTCTCTGCTCAACCAGTAAATAAATCCATCGATCCGCAAATGTTATTTGAGTTCATAAGTCGTCTAGTCGTAGATCATTTGCCAAGCGTGTTAGAGATTACGGGTCCGAATCCGCACTTGTATAGTTGTTTTTTTTCTCTCTCATCAAAACTGAATTTGTTCAGCAGGGACACGTTTGTGTGCATTTTATTTTGTGATTTCACCGAAACGAATAGTCTCCACAACGGTGATAGATTGAAGCGCGCGTCCGAGTGAAGACTGTACGTGACAGCGCGAGCCACAAGAGAACAACTATCCATGCGACTGATAGCAGCGGGAACGAGCGCTCAGCTTGATTTCAAAAACAACACATTTTAGCGCTAGATCTCTTATTTAATAGCGAACTAAATGAATGCTCTGCTAACTGGAGATGTTTTATTTATTTGTATTAACATCCGTGCCTCAATGTTTCAAAAAGTGGTGGGTACAAAATGACTCATGACGGAATCTGGTGGTGACGTGTACCCACCGAAATCGACGCCTATGTGCGTTACTGTTATGGACAGTAAAGGTTACTATGTAGGCTATTGATTGAATAAACTGTAATTCGAACGCACCCCGTGGCTCACATAGCTAGTGAGGAGGTGGGTTAATATCGAGGTATGCGATCATGATTGGCTAAGGCAGAGTCATGTTTCCTGGTAGCCAATCAGATCCAGTGTTTTTACACACATGCCAGCACAAGCGCCACACACACACACACACACACACACACACACACACACACACACACACACACACACACACACACACACACACACACACACACAACAGCTAAACAGAGATTCGATGAAGCAGCAGAGATGGCGAGTCAGGAGCAATCCGATGAAAAGTTGGGATTTTCAAGGTGCAATATAAGCACTACTTCTGTTCTACTAAGTTCAACTGACTTGTGAAAACTTCTAAAAAAAACTGTCTTTTTTAACAGTAATGCAAATAGTTACTTTCCCTGGTAACGAGTTACTTTTATTATAGAGTAATTCAGTTACTAACTCAGTTACTTTTTGGAACAAGTAGTGAGTAACTATAACTAATTACTTTTTTAAAGTAACGTTCCCAACACTGTCCAAGAGCCCTTGTAGGAAGGAGAGAACCTCCGACACCCCACAATCTTGTGGATCCAGGTTGTGAGCTGAGCACCAACCTGAGAACACTGTAAAGACTGGGCGAGGGGTGAATCTGAATAACTAAATACATCCTAGCTAAAATCCCAAAGCCTTCAGGCCCAAAAAGCCTGGATGTAAATTAACACACACACACACACACACACACACAACCACACACGCATCCCCCAGAAGTGAAGCCCACTCAGGACAGAGCGTGGTGTCCAGTTACGAGACATTTTTATGACTGACTAGAATGTCCCAAAGAAGGTGATTTTAAAGAGAAAGAAACTTCTCTTTTTAAAAGACATTTAACCAGATATATTCGATGTGTTTTTATGTGTGTCCATTTGCCCATGTCACATTGGAATGACTATGATTTTATCGTAGCTTAAAGTGAATTATAAATACCTTCATTATGCATTTTTAAATATAACTGTCTATTCCCATAACTTGTACACATAGTTCTGGACACCTCCAGAATGCTTTCGGTGTGATCAATCAGAATACGTACAGTAATATCCAGTAAAATATAGTTTACTATGTTTTCCATCTTTGGAGTGAAAAGAGACCAAAACTAACATCACTGGTGTTCTTAGATAACAGCGTTTACGACCTAAAGGAATGTTCACAGAACTGTGGCTCTCTCCCTCTCTGAATTCGTGCTGAGAAAGAGAAACGAAACCATTCCAATCCTATATATTCTATATAAATATATAACCATGTGAGAAATGTATTACCATGCATCTAATGTTCCAATCTTATGATGTGGCCTTTTATGTGGTTTGTTTCATGTAAACTCTAATACTTACTATTCCAGACTGTTCACACTATGATCAACCAGAGTCAGATGTGTGACATATTTGGTTTCTAAAAACTGGTACTTTGAAGATCGAAGTGACTGTATACACAATATGTCGGTAACAGCAACATATTCATAGTTAAAGCATCTTTCATAGTTTCTTCAACGAATTGACAAACCCATCCCCCCCCCCCCCCCCCCCCCCGCGCCGGACCGAGCGACACACACACACACGCTTCTTCACAAGCCATGCAAAGAGGGCAAGTATCCGTGTTTGATCACGCTTTTAAGATTTGTTGAAGTCTTGTTGTCTCTCAAAATTCCGTTGTCTATGTGAATTTGCTATTTTGAAAGATCCTCGGGTCTTTCTAAACTCCCTCTTGCATAACAGAAACTCTCTACATTTCCTCTCTCTCTCTCTGTCTCTATGCATTTCTCGTTCATCGATGCCTTATCGTGTTTTGTTGGGATATATGTATTTACAAACATAATAAACATGTAACCGTAGTAAATACATAAGTAGTTCTGCCTTATTAAATTCACTATATTCATTTGATTGATGTACTGCCTCTTTGCTCATTTTCCAAGTCCCTTAAGTGTCAAAGATCTTAGCTATAAGCTTACAAATTAAAGATACTTCACAGAGTATTTGCTTATAGGGCAGGAAATCCAATTCTTGTGGCCACAGAATTGCTTTTCCTGAAATCCTATAAAGTAGGATGATATTGTGGATCCCCACAAATATTATTTTGACAATTGAGCTAATTAATTTTTCCTGTTCTGTAAGACGTGGTCCGTGTAATTAATTACAAATCAACTTGTGGTTAATTGCAAGGATACACATGCATGCATGCAGGTAAAGTGACACATCATCACTTAACTAGAGATTTATTAACATGTAAGACTGATCTAATCCAAACATGTATAAATAATTATTAATTACCAATTATTAATTATGATATGCAAATTTCCCCACGGATTAGATCCGCCCCTGAGTCTTTACAACACTGACCACTTGGAAGCATAAAGTCGTCTAGTAGAGGGCCCTCTAGCTTGCGTAATCGTGTTTAACACTCCGTCGGGGGGACTGACGGGTATCCGTTGATGGCCTACACATGCAGAGCCCAAAGCTCGGGTCATGGGTGCCAAATCGTACCCCCGGCCTGTGAGAGGAGATCTCTCCTCATTGGGACAGGCCACGGAGCCAAGCTCTAAAGCTGCATCAGCTCCGGAAACCAAACTTGGTTCGGCCAGAACGGAGCTACTAGAAGTACAGAGGAAACGTTCTCCCTGATACGCTTGATTACCTGTGGTCACAGCGTGATCAGAGGGAAAGCATAGAGAGGGTGGCTGAGCCAGTGATGGGCCTTGTTCTTTGAGGAGCATATTGGACACTGAGCGTTGTCTTGAGACACAAAGAGGTCGACTTCCACTGTGCCAAAGGTATCCCACAACAGCTGAACTGTCTGAGGGTGGAGGGACCATTCCCCTGGGGGAACGTTGTCCCTGGACAGCCTGTCTGGACCCATATTCAGATGACCTGGCACATGCGCCGCTCTCAGCGAGAGTAGGTTGCGCTGAACCCATACAAGGAGGCGTTCTGCCAGTGCATGAAGGTTCCGTGATCTCAGACCGCCCTGGCGATTTATGTAGGAAACCACCGACATGTTGTCCGTGTGGACAAGGACATGGTGGCCCTTTAGAAGGGGAAGAATGAAACGCAAGGCGTACTCGACCGCCTTCATCTCTAAAAAGTTTATGTGTAAGCTCTTTTCTTGGCTTGACCACAGGCCAAAAGTCGGTCTGCCCTCATGGAGGGCGCCCCAGCCCGAATTGGAGGCGTCTGTCGAAACCACTTTCAGTTTCGAGATTACCCCCAGGTTTATACCAGTCGACCGCTTTCCAGGGCTCCAGAGCTGTGACACAGTTCTGAGTTACCTTGAGATGTAAACGACCGGATGCCCATGCTCGATGCGGGACCCGCGTCTTCAGCCAGTGCTGTAAAGGGCGCATGCAAAGCAGACCTAAATGAAGAAATTATTAAGTTGTGAATGGACTGTGTGTTTGGCATTTGTTTGTTTTTTTAAATAAAAAATGCATACTTCACCTCCAATTGTCATGGTAAGGACAACATTATTGTTTTTTAGTCTTGGAACCTATTTTATTGGACTCCTTGACCACAAAAATGTACACGTTGATACCAGATTTGTCATTATAGCCATAACAGAAGCAAAGATATGGGCCTCTCAAGTATGGTCGGTGGCCATTTTTAAAAAAATGTGCTTATATAAGATACAAACTGTGATCTCACTTGTGTCTTAGGATAAATTTATTTCTATGGCCCTAAGGTACTTCCATACCAAAGGGGACCTTTGCATCATGACTTGAAGTCAAAAGTCACTTAACCTCCCTACTATAAATGAAGGACAAGATTTTACAGACAGATGAAGGTCATTCCAGAGCCTAGGAACTGCAACAGAGAATGCCCGATCAGCTTTACATTTTAAACGGGATCGCAGACCAAAGAGCAGCAATTGATCATTTGAGCGCAGAGATCTACTGGATTGACAGTGGCTAATTAAATCAGTAACATACTCATGTGCTAGGCCATGCAGAGACTTAAAAACATACCACAACGCTTTGTATTGAATTCTGTATCATATGGGTAACCAATGTAATTTAATTAAAACAGGAGTAATGTACTCTCTCTTCTTAGTACCCGTTAAAAGTCTGGCAGCTGAGTTCTGAACGAGCTGCAAACGGGAGAGAGAGGCCTGACTCACACCCAGATACAATACATTACAATAATCCAAACGGGATGACACAAAGGCATGAACAACCTTCTCCATATCGTCAAAAGAAAGGATAGATTTCAATTTAGAAATTGATCTAAGATGGAAAAAACTATTCTTAACGACAGCATTGATTTGCCAAATTCAAATTTAAGCCCAGAGTCAAAAATTACACCAAGGTTCCTCACGCTAGACAGTTTTTTCCCAGGAACCAACCCCAGGCAGTCATCATCCACACACCCCTTATTTCCAAATAAAATCATCTCGGTCTTATCCTCATTTAATTGGAGAAAGTTATTCGCATACCAACACTTAACTTTGGCCAAACATGCATCGAGAGACTGAATGGCACGTTTATGCCCATGTTTCAGTGGTAAATCAATTTGAGAATCATCCGCATACAGATGATACTGAATCCCAAATTTCTCAAAAATCGAGCCTAGAGGGAGCATATAAAGGGAAAATAAAATTGGTCCCAGAATAGAGCCCTTTGGAACCCCACGCACAAGAGGGGCAACGGAAGAAAAATAATCCCCTAAACTGACTGAAAAGGTCCTATCCTTCAAATAGGAAGAGAACCATTTCAGGGCTAAGCCCTGAATACCAACCTGATTCCTAAGACGATCAATGAGAATGTTATGATCAACTGTATCAAATACCGCTGTAAGATCTAACAAAAGCAAAACAACATGGTTTACAGAATCAACACCTCGTAGGATATCATTAGAGACCCTCAAAAGAGCCGATTCTGTACTATGACCAGCTCTAAAACCTGACTGGAATTTATCGGCGATGTTATTACTCAATAAAAAGTCATTAAGTTGTACAAGCACAATTTTTTCCAGTATCTTCGAAATAAAAGGCAATTTTGAAATCGGACGAAAACTACTCAAACAAACATGTCAAAGGGGTCTAAGCAGTTTCTTTTTTAAAAGGGGCTGAATAACCGCATGCTTAAAACTAACTGGAACAACACCAGATGACAAACTAGTATTCATAATAGACAGAATACTTTGGTCAATTGAATCAAGTACCTTCTTAAACAGAGAAGAAGGGAGCACATCACCAGGAGACCTGGTGGGCTTCATATGAGCAGTTATATCTGTCATGATTCTGCCATCAGGTCTGTGAGTTCTAGTATTTTGGCAGGATCATGACAGACCCATGTTCTGTGTGCAAGCACATGGCCTTGTGTTTTGGTCATGTGCTTGTGTTGTCTCGTTACCCCGCCCCCTTGTTATCCTGATTCGGTCATTAGTGTTTCACCCGTGTCACCTGTTATGTTGATTAGTCTTCCTATTTAATCCCCTTGTGTTTGCTGTCTTGTGGCCGTTCAGTGTTATACGTTGATCGTGAGTACCCTCTGTACATCTAGTCAGTGTTAGCGTCTCTTGAAGTCTTGTTTGTTTTCTTGTTCATTTGTTTCCCAGTTTAGTCTAGTCAGTCAGGTATTCTGTGTTCCATCTGTTTTGCCCTCTCATGGGTTTTGTTTTCCTGTTTTTGTCATTAAACCGTGTCTTATTGTATACTGTCTGCGTTTGGGTTCATCTCCGTGTCTCACCGTGACAGAATGAACCGACCCATTCTGAACCCAGCGGACAGTATGTCATCCCCACTAAGACAACAATCAGCTGACCAGGAACTATGGTGGCAGTCAGCTATCAACGACAGCAAGTTGGGGAAGCTTCCTTTCCCTCCCCAGGGAGAGAGGTCCCTGAGAGGATATGCTCAGGCCGTGGAGGCAAAGAGAATTTTTTTTACCGGAGAGCCTGGTTAACCGTTACCTCATCGCGGGTCTCAAAGTTCCTCCACCTCTGGCGGAACGGGAGAGGCTGGCCCACCGCCCGTTCCGGGACATGGTGGACTGCTTGGTTCGTCGGGAGTCACA
Organism: Meda fulgida; assembly: GCA_030578275.1. NCBI lineage: Eukaryota > Metazoa > Chordata > Actinopteri > Cypriniformes > Leuciscidae > Meda > Meda fulgida. The sequence goes on along the minus strand of CM060616.1, from coordinate 27,049,888 downwards.
GGGTCCCATGGTGTCGTTACCTCCTGGCTGTCTGCCGGTGATCCCGGAGGATCTGAGGTTGGGCTTCGTGAGGCTTGGAGAACAGACTCGTCCCAGTTCGACTCCCGAGGCATCATCGGCTCCGCGAATCAGGAGGAGGAAGAGGAGACCTGCGTCTGCCCAGCCAGAGCCTGTTCACGCCCCGTCTGTCCAGCTAGAGACTGTTCACGCCCCGTCTGTCCAGCTAGAGACTGTTCACGCCCCGTCTGTCCAGCTAGAGACTGTTCACGCCCCGTCTGTCCAGCTAGAGACTGTTCACGCCCCGTCTGTCCAGCTAGAGACTGTTCACGCCCCGTCTGTCCAGCTAGAGACTGTTCACGCCCCGTCTGCCTTCCTGAGCTGGGACTATCTGGAGCGTCTGGCTCGGATCTTAGAGAGGCCGGTGTTCGGTGTTTCGGAGCTGAACCCAGTGCCCGTTCCAGAGCCCGCTACGGCAAGCGCTGTTCCAGAGGCCGCTACGGCAAGCGCTGTTCCAGAGGCCGCTACGGCAAGCGCTGTTCCAGAGGCCGCTACGGCAAGCGCTGTTCCAGAGGCCGCTACGGCAAGCGCTGTTCCAGAGGCCGCTACGGCAAGCGCTGTTCCAGAGGCCGCTACGGCAAGCGCAGTTCCAGAGGCCGCTACGGCAAGCGCAGTTCCAGAGGCCGCTACGGCAAGCGCAGTTCCAGAGGCCGCTACGGCAAGCGCAGTTCCAGAGGCCGCTACGGCAAGCGCAGTTCCAGAGGCCGCTACGGCAAGCGCAGTTCCAGAGGCCGCTACGGCAAGCGCTGTTCCAGAGGCCGCTACGGCAAGCGCTGTTCCAGAGGCCGCTACGGCAAGCGCTGTTCCAGAGGCCGCTACGGCAAGCGCTGTTCCAGAGGCCGCTACGGCAAGCGCTGTTCCAGAGGCCGCTACGGCAAGCGCTGTTCCAGAGGCCGCTACGGCAAGCGCTGTTCCAGAGGCCGCTACGGCAAGCGCTGTTCCAGAGGCCGCTACGGCAAGCGCTGTTCCAGAGGCCGCTACGGCAAGCGCTGTTCCAGAGGCCGCTACGGCAAGCGCTGTTCCAGAGGCCGCTACGGCAAGCGCTGTTCCAGAGGCCGCTACGGCAAGCGCTGTTCCAGAGGCCGCTACGGCAAGCGCTGTTCCAGAGGCCGCTACGGCAAGCGCTGTTCCAGAGGCCGCTACGGCAAGCGCAGTTCCAGAGGCCGCTACGGCAAGCGCAGTTCCAGAGGCCGCTACGGCAAGCGCAGTTCCAGAGGCCGCTACGGCAAGCGCAGTTCCAGAGGCCGCTACGGCAAGCGCAGTTCCAGAGGCCGCTACGGCAAGCGCAGTTCCAGAGGCCGCTACGGCAAGCGCAGTTCCAGAGGCCGCTACGGCAAGCGCAGTTCCAGAGGCCGCTACGGCAAGCGCAGTTCCAGAGGCCGCTACGGCAAGCGCAGTTCCAGAGGCCGCTACGGCAAGCGCAGTTCCAGAGGCCGCTACGGCAAGCGCAGTTCCAGAGGCCGCTACGGCAAGCGCAGTTCCAGAGCCGGTCGCCGTGAGCGCGGCACCCAGTCCTGTCCCGTCACCAACCATGTTCCCCGTCAGAAGTCCCCGGACTGTCTCCTCGTGTGTCCCTGTCTCTACTGCCCCCGGACTCCCGTTTGTTTCCCCCGTCATGGTTCAACCTAGGACTGTTTCTCCGTCTACTCACACCACTCCACCCAAGTCCGTTCGGGTCCCCCGTCCTAAGCCCACACCCTGTAGTTCCAAGATCACCGTCCCGCCCACCCACCCTGGACTCTCGCTCAAAGACTCTGTTGTCCCTCCGCCTCCCCTTCCTTGTTTATTTTTTCTGATGTTTCACCCTAACCCGGTCATTGTTCACGCTTGTATGCCCCTGTTATTATTTGTCATGTTTTGTTGGGTCTGGTCTATGTCTCTGTCAGTCTTGTCCCGCGTTTAATGTCTCCTTGGGGAGCGTCTGGTAGCTGCTCTTTAAGGAGGGGGTACTGTCATGATTCTGCCATCAGGTCTGTGTGTTCTAGTATTTTGGCAGGATCATGACAGACCCATGTTCTGTGTGCAAGCACATGGCCTTGTGTTTTGGTCATGTGCTTGTGTTGTCTCGTTACCCCGCCCCCTTGTTATCCTGATTCGGTCATTAGTGTTTCACCCGTGTCACCTGTTATGTTGATTAGTCTTCCTATTTAATCCCCTTGTGTTTGCTGTCTTGTGGCCGTTCAGTGTTATACGTTGATCGTGAGTACCCTCTGTACATCTAGTCAGTGTTAGCGTCTCTTGAAGTCTTGTTTGTTTTCTTGTTCATTTGTTTCCCAGTTTAGTCTAGTCAGTCAGGTATTCTGTGTTCCATCTGTTTTGCCCTCTCATGGGTTTTGTTTTCCTGTTTTTGTCATTAAACCGTGTCTTATTGTATACTGTCTGCGTTTGGGTTCATCTCCGTGTCTTACCGTGACAATATCATTAAGCTGCTGCAAAGAAACAGGCATAAAATTGGTTAATTGGTTCGTAGGGTCAACATGAGCAGTAAAATCATTGTCAACAGATGAAATCTTCTGACATCTAATTCCATCAACCTTACCAATAAAAAAGTGTAATAACTCTTCACACATCTTAGCAGAAGGAGTGAATGAAGGAGTAGCAGTAGGATGAAGAACAGCATTTACAGTCGAGAAAAGTACTCTAGAATTATTTCAATTTCTGAAGAATATTTCTGATGATAATTTGATCTAGCCAATTTAAAAGCTCTTTGATACTCATTCAAACGGTTCTTCAAAATCTCATAGGAGACTTGTAATTTATCTTTAACTCATTTGCGTTCAGCCCTCCTACACTCGTGCCTAAGAGCACGGGTAGTACTGTTCAACCAGGGCTGCGATTTGACTTTTTTTCCCATGACTTTGACAGGAGCCACAACATCTAAAATCTCTAAACAAGAAGAGTTAAACTGATCGACCAACTCTTCTAAACCTATACAGGGAGAGTGTGACTTGATCAATGAAAAAAAAAAGGTTTGTCGATTAAAAGCAGCTGAAAAACTACTAGCTGTGCATGGCTTGAGTATGCGAGATGAAACCGAGGCTGAAGCAATATTACCCAGCGCCACAAGGAAAGTTAGAACTTAAAATTACAGTCTTATGGTCAGAAAAAACAGTATCGTCAATCTTCACGCTATCAACAGAGAATCCCTTGGATCAGTCCCGGGGGGCGTGAGTAGGCTACAGGATGGGAGGAAAAAAAACTGAACCCCCCCCCCCCCCCCCCCCCCCCCAATATTAGCAAAAAAAAAGATCACTAAACTACTGTCATACAAACGTATCGTTTTGTATATACATAACTGAATGAATAAAAATTTAAATGTGTTTGGACTGATTTAAAAAAAAAGGTAAAAATTTGATTGGTTTGTCGATAGTGAGCGCAAATGCAGGTGATAAGCGGTTTTATTAAGCGAGTCATTGAGTCGTTCTTTCAAATGATTCGTTCAAACGGCCGATTCATCAAGAATGAGACAGATGTTTGTGAATGGGTCATTGTATGGGTCATTTGGGTCAACCGATTCGTTCAAAACACTGAATCATTCAAAACACGATTGAGTGTTGCTGTGAGATGTGCTATGCTGTGATCTTTGTTTGGATTCATCGGATTTATTTTCACTGCTAAAATAGACCAAAACAGTCATTATTTCGTCTAAAATGTAATTGACTTAATATTATTAACTTGTTTGTTGAACTGTCATATGAAATCAGGGTCACATTATTTTCAATCGTGAGGTGATGGTAAATTAAGTGATGGTCAATTGTCAGCTCTCTTGGTCATCTGGTCATGTGATGTATGTTGCTGTAGGCTAATTGGCTACAAGTAGTAGTAATAATAATAATAATAATAATTTTTTTTGTTATTATTATTACTAAGCAAGTCCATTTGGATGTATTATAATAATAATAATAATTATTATTATTATTACTAGTAATAATTATTATTATATGGAACTTAATAATAACAAATATATAGCCTACTAAAAGTCAACTGTTTTGGTGTAACTTCAGTTCGTAAGTACCCATCAGATTTATTTAACAAAAACATGAACAAATACAAAATAACCAAAAAATGTATAAGACATTCCAATTTCTTTTTTTAATACAATAGGCTATTTATTGTAGTTATTTATTTATTTATTTTTTTGCCATAATCCACTCTATTTTTCCTCACATTGAAAAATCATGGGAACTCAAATATGGTCCTTGTGGATTTTTTATTTCAACATGGTGAAAATAATATAATAATTGTATTTGCCCTGGTCTCCCATTTGCGTTCATCATTTCATTGATGAAATTTAAGTTCATTTAAGTTCATCATGCTAATCCTTAATATAATTAAATTATATCAGGCATATATATTTTATTAAAGTAGGCTACAACATTTTTAGTTTATAATTCATTTTTGTTACAGTTTTAATGGTATCAGGTAAAATAAAATAAAAATCATGAATTTAAAACTCATTTTGAAGTTCTATGAGTGGCATTTTTATAATTTAATGTGCCTATTGTGCCATTTCTCAACCACAATCGGCCCAGCTACACACAGCCAAAACCTAGCCAGATCTGGCATCCGTCACTGGGCCAGAGCTGTCTCACTTCCGGCGTGCCGCTGCCAAGACACAGCCAAGTGAGCCGACACTCAGCCACGATTGGCCCGATTCCTCTGGCTACCTGGGAACTGTATTCAAATGTTATAAATATATAAAACACAACATTTGGAGTCTGAAACTGTCGTATTAGTTTTCGCGTTCATATTCCTCATTTGGTGTCTCTCAATATTATCAAAACCCCTCAAAATATTTGCTACGGATGTGAAAAATGCAGAAAATCGAACCACCCGAATTAATTTTTATGACGGATGGAAGTTTCAGAGGCTGCAAACGTATAAAACGTGAAGTCGTATTTAGTTATATATATATTTATATATATATATATATATATATATATTTATATATTGTAGTGTGTTCAGTGTGATTGGAGGAAGAAGAAGACGAGGTCGGCGAAATTGGGACTCGCACTTTATTGTACACAATAAAAATAAAGAAAAACAAACAGGGTGCGCTTGTGCGCGGCCGCCGTGTCGCTTCACCACGACAAACAAAAAACAATCAAACAGCTCAAATACAGGCTCAGTCAACGCAGCCACGAAGTCCCGTGCGAGTCCCAGGTCTCTCTCTTCTCCTCTCTCACAGCCGGCAGCTTATATGCAGTCTCCACGCCAATTACTGCAATCAGACACAGGTGTTCGTCATCTGCACTTGACCCACTTACTCACCGCGCAGCTCGCTGACTCCTCTCCCGCTACAGACCTCGCAAAACCACGCCCCCCTCGCCACATACCCCCACCGCCCGACTCAGGCCGGGGAGCCGCACCGGCCGCTCTTCACCCTCCACCTCCTGGGACAGGACGGCGCCTAGCCTCCTGTCCGATGCATCCGTCTGTAGGATAAAAGGGAGAGAGAAATCAGGAGCATGCAAAAGCGGGCCGCCACACAGAGCAGCCTTTATCTGGGTAAAGGCCTGCTGACACTGCTCCGTCCACTGGACCGTATCTGGCGCTTCCTTTTTAGTTAAATCAGTCAGCGGGCTAGCGAGGTCCGAATAATTAGGCACAAACCTTCTGTAATATCCCGCTAGCCCCAGGAACTGTCTAACCTCCTTTTTGGTCTTGGGTCTCGGACAGGTCGCAACAGCTGCCGTCTTATCAATTTGGGGGATGCACCTGTCCGTGTCCCAAGTGGAAACCCAGATACCTTACCTCCACACGCCCAATTGCACACTTCTTTGGGTTGGCCGTGAGCCCCGCACTTCTCAGCGTCTTCAGGACAGCCCGCAAATGCTGCATTCTGCTTCATTCTGAACCACCTTTTTTTTATGTTCAGGCAAACGATACGGGCGGCAGCGTACCACCACCCCCGGATCCGTCTCAAATTCAGCTTGTACATTTTTAACGTCAGTGAGCTGGGAGGGTGAGAGGTGATCTCCACCAAGAGCCAGCGCGAGAGATTGCGATTTTGAACTCGCCTCTGGCCCGAGATCCTCCTCTCCGCTCACCACCGTCGCCAGCATCACTGACTCTGCCTCAACCCACTTTTTGAGGAGGTTGAGGTGATAAATCTGATGTGCTCCTCCCCTGTCTGTACGGGCTACCTCATAGTTGAGATCGTTAACTCGCCGTGTGACCTCAAAGGGCCCTTGCCACTTTGCGAGTATTTAGAGCTGGAAGTAGGGAGTAATACAAGTACCTTATCTCCCGGTGCAAATTGGCGGAGTCTAGCCCCCCTGTTGTATAGCTGATTCTGTCTGCCCTGGGCCTGTAACAAATTCGCCATTGATAGCCGCCCTAAAGTGTGGAGTTTTTCTCAGGTCCAAGACATACTGAATTTCGTTCTTAGCAGCGGACGATCCGTCCTCCCAAATCTCTCTAAGAATGTCGAGCACCCCGCGGGGCTGACGTCCATAGAGGAGCTCGAAGGGGGAAAACCCCGTGGAGGCTTGGGGGACCTCGCGTACAGCGAACAAGAGGGGTTCTAGCCATTTATCCCAATTTTTGGCGTCTTCGTGAACGAACTTAAGAATCATGGACTTCAAAGTGCGATTAAATCGTTCCACTAAACCGTCCGTCTGTGGGTGGTAGACGCTAGTGCGAATCGATTTAATGCCCAACAATTCGTAGAGTTCGCGAATTGTTCGTGACATAAACGCCGTGCCCTGATCAGTGAGAATCTCTTTGGGGATTCCCACTCGGGAGATTAATGAGAAGAGCGCGCTCGCAACACTTTTGGCAGAAATGTTACGAAGCGGGACTGCTCCAGGGTACCGCGTTGCGTAGTCCACCAGGACCAACGCAAAGCGGTGCCCCCGTGCTGACCGCTCTAATGGCCCGATGAGGTCCATACCAATTCGTTCGAAGGGGACCTGCATTAGCGGAAGGGGGCACAATGGTGCTTTTGGATTGGCCGGTGGATTCACCAACTGACATTCACGACAAGACGCGCATCACCTGCGCACATTCTCGTGAATGCCCGGCCAGAAGAACCGGGCCATGAGACGGTTTAGTGTCGCCGCCTGACCTAAATGCCCTGCCATTGGATTACAGTGAGCCGCCTGAAAAGCATTTTCCGGCGGCTTTTAGGAACCAACAACTGTGTTGTATCTTCTTTTGTCTGGGTGTCTTGGGTCACCCGATACAACTTATCTTTTAAAATAGCAAAATAGGGGTAAGAGAGCGGTTGGTCTGGGTGGAGTAGCTGGCCGTTGATAGAGCGGACCTGATTAAAGGCGTGTTTGAGAGACTCGTCCTGGGACTGCTCCAGGGGAAAATCATCGCGCTCTGAGAGGACAGTTCTCGCCAGAGCCCTCCGTTCCCCTGCAGCAGGTACCAGTGGTCCCGGCTCAGCATCCCCCACCTGAACAATCGCTGTCTTTCCCTTGCTTTTCTTACTCCAAGAGGCACCCGTCGATAATGACCCCAATAATTCACTAAAGGCAGGCCAATTCGTCCCCAAAATAAGCGGATGCCAGAGGTGCGGGTTAACTGCTACCTCCACACTATGCTTTTGCCCCCTAAATTGAATTACCACAGGCATTATCGGATAGCTCACCACCATCCCGTGCACACACCGCACCTTAACCATGCGGCTGTTATCCAATGCCCCCGGTTGTATCAGACTTTGATGAATGGAGGTTTGGTTACAGCCTGAATCCACCAAAGCCTGATAAGTACCCCCCTTTATACTCACTGGTATCTGGTACAGGCCAGTTTGATCGGGGGCAGCCTGTGGCGCGTCGGGAACCCGGATCAGCGTCCCCACCTCCATCACCAGACACCGGTCTATAAAGTGTCCCGGGTCCCCGCAGCGCCAACAGGCCGGCCCAGACCTCCCCGCCGCTCCAGTGGCAGGAAGCGGGTCAAGGAATTGGGGTGGAGAGTGCAGGGCTGCCGGACTCGGGACGGGGTGGTCGGACGTGGCGGGCCCCCTGGGTGGGGCCCGGGACGCAGGGACGGGCTCCGCCGGGGTCCCTGTCCTCCACCTTGGCGCCGGCCGGGGCACCAGCCCCCCGCGAGACCTGGGAAGGGGCACAGGTTTGGGGAGAGAAGGGGTGGAGAGAGAGAGAGAGGGAGAGAGAGAGGCTGATGGAAGCGGTTCGCCGACCCCTGAGAACGCCACCATGTGATCTTCCGCCAGGTGGATGGCCTGGTCCAGCGACGTCGGGCGGTGGCACTGGACCCACTGAGCGGTTTTCTTGGGCAGCTTGGTGACAAATTGCTCCAGTACCACCTTGCTGATGATGTCCTCGACGTCGCCTCCGTCGGCCATCAGCCATCTGCGGCAGGAGTCCCGGAGCTGTTGCGCCAACACGAAGGGTCGGCCAGACTCCTCCAGGCTCAAAGACCTGAACCTTGACGATGTTGTTCGGGGGTCCGGCCGACCCGCTGCAGAATGGCGCGCCTCAGATCTTCATAGACCAGGAGGTTCTGGACTGGCAGTTGGTGGGCGGCTATCTGTGACTCACCCGATAGCAGAGGGATGAGCCGCATGGGCCAGTCCGATTGGGGCCATCCCCGGGCCTCGGCAGACCTCTCAAACAAATCCTGGAACGCCTCCGGATCGTCCTGGGGTCCCATTTTGTTGAGAGGCAGGGGCGGGGCCGAGGCCGTAGCTGGAGCGGGGACGGCCCGAACCTCCCGGTCGAGCCAGCTCCGGAACAGCTCGCGGTCTTCTTGCTGGCCTTGGAGCAGCATCTGAAACCGCTGATCTTGTTCCTTCCTTACGGCCAGCAGGGCGTGATGTTGCTCCCTGTGAAGACCCGCGAGCGTCTGGATGAGATCCCCAAATGGCGTTTCCGACGGGGTCTGCATGGCGGCGGCAGTCTTCTTCTTCCCGGGTTTCGGCACCAGTGTAGTGTGTTCAGTGTGATTGGAGTAAGAAGAAGACGAGGTCGGCGAAATTGGGACTCGCACTTTATTTTACACAATAAAAATAAAGAAAAACAAACAGGGTGCGCTCGTGCGCGGCCGCCATGTCGCTTCACCATGGCAAACAAAAAACAATCAAACAGCTCAAATACAGGCTTAGTCAACGCAGCCACGAAGTCCCGTGCGAGTCCCAGGTCTCTCTCTTCTCCTCTCTCACAGCCGGCAGCTTATATGCAGTCTCCATGCCAATTACTGCAATCAGACACAGGTGTTCATCATCTGCACTTGACCCACTTACTCACCGCGCAGCTCGCTGACTCCTCTCCCGCTACAGACTTTGCGAAACCACGCCCCCCTCGCCACATATATCTTTATATATATATATATATATATATATATATATATACAATATATATAAACGAATAAACTAGTCAGAATATAGGCTGCAGTTAAAGCTTTCTTTTAGTTTTTGTGAAATGTTCGCACGCACGCACGCAGCCATGCACACACAAACATGTTTAAATACATTTATGTTGTTAATAAATAAACAACAATAAAACATCCTCGAATAGGAGACTAGAAAGCACGTATCACTCTGCAGTTAGGCCTACTGTGCTCAACGAGCAGCGGGTGCTGCCATGAGCCCCTCTCCCGTCCAAAGGCACTCACAGGCGGTCAGTCTCTCAGTAACCTCGCGTAGCAGTCCCAGCCTACAGTCAGAGCAGAGAGGAGACACACACCCCTCTGCGTCCAGGCTGCAAATGAATTGCGCATGCGCATGGCCACCGCTGTTCCCGCCCTGACTTACAGAGCGGGGTGTAAATATTCACTCACTCTCACACAAAACTAAATCACTCTAGTCTAGTCTCTTGCCAAGTTCGCTTGTGCCAGCTCTCGCTAGTCTGTTATCAATCTCGATTTGCATAGGCCTTTCCTACACAAACCCCAACAGTCTTTTTAAAGACTAAACCCAGAAACATTATTTTTTAAGATTAGATCATATCTCAGCCCTATGCCAGTAATTTTGCCAAACTCCTAGGCAGTAGCTACTTAGCTAACTACTCACACACACACACACACACACACACACACACACACACACACACACACACACACACACACACACACACACACACACACACACACACACACACACACACACACACACACACACACACACACACACACACACACACACACACACACACACACATTTTATATACTTTATTTGATTCCACATTACAAGTCAATTTCATTTGGAATCAAATTTTTTGAATAATCCAGATTAAAACAGCAGCACATTGTTATGGTTTACTAAAGTTCTAAGGGTACAGGAAACATCGTCTTTTCCAAATAAACATGCTTCCTATAGTGGCTGAGATTGAACAGTACTTTGCCAACTGTTTGGCCCCTGTTTTAGAAATCCCCCCAATACAAAGTCCACGGACCGCCAGCCTGTGTACATGACCTAGGCTACCAAACACTAGCACAATAAGTCGGCATCTATACCCAAGGTTTTCAATGGTCGATAACAATGACTGATATTTTAGAATCTTAGATCAGTAAGACTCCTCCATAAACAAGTTAAATGCACATGACACCTCAAATAGTGTAACTTTTTTTCCATTCTGAGAGATGTTAACAATAACGGGTGTATTAGCAATTCCTAAAAAAGTGTTTGCAGGAGAGTTAAACCATTCGGACTGTACAGTAGTGTGTTTAAAAATCTGCTCCTCAGCCACGCAGGGAATCTGAGCAGCAATGAGGTCCACGAGTCTGTCATGTCTGGCAATATATAGTCCTTTCAGTGCTGAGCAACTGTTCATGATGTGGGCTACTGACTCCAGGTGTTGAGGGGGGGGGGGGGGGGGGCAGCATGCAGAGGGGCGAGTGTGTGGAGGGAAATCACAGTGATAGGTTATAATTTGTAGGAAGAACCTGCAGACGTGCTTTCACACAGAAAATGAGGATCTCCTCACTGATGGTGGCATTGCTGTAGATAGTGTGTGACACGGAATGGTCTGCGCAGGGCAGTTTTGCCAACTTTCCCTGGAGTATCAGACTGGACCAGTACTCCATATTTTGGGCTCTGTGACTAAACAAGAGAGTTTGCCTTGATGTTCTAGGCTGGAGCAGGTGAACAGTGTTGTTATGGTGCAGACTGGCTTCCACGAGGACAGATGGGTCCTCTACGACTGCATCAGAGACCTCTACAGGTCGATCGTGAGAGCTCCACTTCAGTTCAGTACCTGTCTTCCAGCATAGGTCATTTAGGTCAGGCCAGTCTGATGACACACCAAATCCCTGTGCCCGTCCATCTAGCTTTCCATTGGTCTTTCTTTTAAAACCCAGGAAGCTATCTTCCCCACCGCATGCGTGTAGCACCTTCCGTCTTTTAAAATCCAGCAATAAGGATGCTCTGGCCATTTTCCTCACGCTGACGTCATCACAGTTCAGCATGTTGGTAAGGTGAGACTGTCTTGTAGCGGTATACTCCCACATACAGTGAGGAACTCCAAGCCCCCCGTCCTTTCTATTCTGAAAGATAAAACATCTTGTGGAATGTGTGTTGAGACAAAGCCATTTTCTAACCACGCTTACGGTTTTGTTGTCCATTTCACGCAATACTTTCTGCGGAATATGGACATTTGCAAAAAGATGTTGAATTTTAGAAAATGCTATGTCTCTTATTGCTTGCACTTTTAGAGTAACAGGAAGTGGTGATGCATCAATGAGATCCAGTCTGGTCATAAACTGATGTGCCATGTCAGTCACTTGCAGACTCCATTCTCCGGCGATGTTAAACTTGTGACCCAGATAGGTCTCGTGTCTAGTATACACTCTGAGTGGCTGGTCTAAGATGGTAAAATCGGGGGGTTGGTCGGCCTTAGATCTATACCAACGGTTGCCACCGCTCCTCCTCTCATAGAAAACTGCACATTTACTGTGCTTTACTTGTAGGCCAGACCACGTCAGGAATCTGTCAGTGCATGACAACATGTTTTTAATCACGCCTTCATCTCGGGATGCGACGACCACATCGTCAGCATAGCCCTGGACTGGGTTCAGTGACAGGATGTGTGGTGGGGCATGTGCGCAGAGGCATTTTAGCCATTGATTTATTGCAATGATAAAGTTCACAGCACTCCATGGACAACCAGTTTTGATTCCTACCTCCAGTGGTATTAGTCTGGTGAGGTCTTTTCCACAGATCACTTGTAGGTAGGAATCACGATATATATCTTTTATTATGTCCACATAGATCTTAGGGAGCTGTATCTCTTCCAATGCTTCAATCATGACTCGATGAGGCAATGTGCCAAAGGCATCTCTGAAGTCAAGAAAGACAATGAATAGCTTAGCAGATTCGTGCTTAAAATCGTCAATGGCAGTTTTTAAGCAAAAAACATGCTCATTCATGCCTTGTCGCTCAATGTAAGCTTTTTGTTTGTTAGACAGAGTTCCAGTGTCGACCAGCCGAGGTAGTATTCTTGAAAGTAGGCACTTCATAAAGACTTTATATACGGATGACAATAGAGAAATGTCCCTCCATGTTGAGGGATCTTCTGGTACATTGTCTTTCTTTGGTATTCTGTGAATGAGTGCTCCCTTCCATGAACTAGGGACTTTACCATTAATCATACAGGTGTTAAATATGCTTTTCAGTATATGGCAAGATGTTTGCCGTGTTGCTTTAAGATTCTCATAAGTAACACCATCTGAGCCACTGGCTTTGTTGTTAGGCAGATTTACAATTACTTTCTCAATCTCTTCTATTGTAAACGCCGATGTCGGTGGCGACAACTCAGTCATGATATTTTCTAGGTCATCATTCCAAGGCGGTAATTCAAGCGTGATAATAGTTGGATCAGACTGGCATTTTTTCAGATAGTATTTGTACACTTGCTCAGTGTTACCAGGATCTGACGACGGCGTGGGAAACATGCAATCATTAAGGATAATGTCAATCGCCTTTGATCTACGATGCTGCCATAGATAGGTTAGTTTGTTTTTTCCTACCTTTAGAGAATTTCTCTGATGCTGTCGTGTGGCAGACGCAATCGCTGGTTGTATCACCTCCCGCAGGTAACGTAGTTGTTTTTCAATCCAAATGGCCGGATTTGCAACCGTGCTCGATCTAAATCGCGCATTATCATCCAGTGGCAAAATTCTTAAAATCCGTACAACATACTTGAGTAACGGTAATCCAAGTTGTCCTCCATCTGTGCGGTTTGTGGAAAATATTCCGGTTTTGAAGAAGGCCCCGTTAAGAACTGCAAACAACTTTGACCACTTCCTGAAATCTCCGGTGAGTACAAAGTATTGTTTTTCTTCTAATCGCTTAGTATCCAGGCCTTTCCTAAATTGTCTTTCATGATACTGGAAATGTATCCATTCATTTTTTGTCAGCAATAGTTCATAATCCGTGAACTCTGTTGATAGAATGTTGCAGGCCGACGGTAGATGTTCTGGGGTAGAGTCAAGGACTTGCCGGTGGTGTTTGTAAATTTTTCCACTTTGCATCGCCTGCTTAAAGGCTACTTTGATAGATGTTATCAAACACATAACAAAAAGTGCTGTACGTAGAATCATGTCAGAAAATTCTCTACATTTACGACGGCAGTTACGACGGGTGCTGTTGTTGTTGCGCTGTGTACACACACACACACACACACACACACACACACACACACACACACACGAGAACTAGAATCATTAAGTATTAAAATAAAATCTGAATTTTCTGCAAAATAATTATTTTGTTTGGTTTAATGAAAGATCGTGCCTAAGTCCTGACTGATTAGCCCCTGATACGTCTCTCAACATACACCACACACAGTTACATATTGCCTATAGTTTAGCTAAACTTTATTGAAAACAAATTAAAATGGAGAAATTTCTTGTGAGGACCAACAAGCCAACCGACGCACCACCAGCTGAAAAAAAGCTTTGCAGGTACGATGAAGCATACCTGCAGTTTGGGTTTACAGTCACGGCTGATCTGAGACCTCAGTGTGTCGTGTGTGCCGAGGTGCTGGCAAATGACAGTATGAATCCCTGCAAATTAAAAAGGCACCTCGAAACAAAGCATGCTGGCATTAAAAATAAACCGACTGAATATTTTAAAAGAAAGCTTGCCTCTTTGGCCTCCATTAGCAACAGGCAACCATTTCAGTGCACATCACTGTGTCTAAACAGCGTTTGGAGGCATCGTATGTAGTGGCCAAAAGGATCGGTAAATTGGGTAAACCGCATACAATCGCAGAGACTCTAATTCTGCCGGCAGCGCAAGACGTGCAGAATAATGATAGGCGATAGTGCAGCAGCCAAACTCGGTTCAGTACCACTGTCCAATGACACAGTCGCTAGGAGAATTGTAGACATGTCCAACGATATCAGAGAGCAACTGATAGAGTTCGTAAAAAAGAGTCCTTACTACGCGCTGCAGCTGGACGAATCCACTGATGTTGCTGGGCAGGCACAGCTCCTCACCTATGTCAGGTATCTGCGGGACAAGGTGATTGAGGAGGATGTCCTGTTTTGCCGGCCTCTTCAGTCGCACACGGCAGGAGAAGCCATTTTCAATGTCCTTGACATTTTTATCCACGAAAATGTTTTGGCTTGGGACCGTAAGTAGCAAGTAGCTCCACTTGTGAAATGGACACACTGCATGGTCCATCGCGAAGCACTAGCTGCTAAAAAAATGCGGGTTCCCTTTCGTTGTCTCTCCGAGTTACGTCGGATGACGACAAATGGGGTTTCGCTTAGAAAGCCTATCAACTTCGAGTATTACAAAACGAGCCAATGGCAAAGAAATGCCATGGGTCTGCGGAATTTGCATGACGTAACTCCGCCCCACCTCGTGGGTATAAAAGGAGGACGCCGGCAACATGCAGTTATGTTTTGGCTTCGGAGCCAAGTTTATTCTTCTCTCCACAAGCCATCTCTGAATTGTCAGCTTCACGAACGAGTTCCTCTGGTGTTGGTGTGACGGCCATCTCCAGCGAGCAGGCGCTTCCTGCTTATCTGTGCAGTGGTTTGCCAGAGAGTGCGTGTCTCCCCGGGTGCTTCAAAACTTAGAGTGTTTCTCTCATAAAAGAGCTTGCACCCGGCACGTCTTTTTAAAGATGCCTCGTCCGTGTACTTCTGGTTGCGGCAGATTGATGTCTGACTCTGATGGGCACGAGCGCTGTCTAGTATGTTTGGGCATGGATCATGCTAGAGCAGAGCTCGTGGATGACTCATGTTCTCTTTGTGGGAACATGACCATCGCGCCATTAAGGTCGAGACTCAATGAACTCGCAAGAGTGAGGGTCCCCTCATCCACACCCCTATCTAGTGCTCCCTCGCAGGGTGCTACTTCGGCTGGTGGCCAGGGTGACCTGAGGGTGACGGTCTGGAACAAGGCGCCGACTATGTGTCCGTGACCCCAGCCCCCCTCTTCAATGACGGTGCCTGCTAGTGAACTGCCGATTCCCGCAGGTCTACCTTCGGGTGGCCCGCGTGTTTCGGTAGAAGCTACAGAGGATGCTAATATGTCTGTAGCAGCATCACAAGGTGGGTTTGAGTCTTCTGGAAGTGAGGGCTCAGCACAGCTGCCACCTTCCGGTGTGCATACGGCTGTGCCTGAGTCTGATCCGGAGATGACGGCCATGCTTTCCCGGGCAGCCGGATGATTGGTTTTTGGGTAAGGCCGCCGACCCTCGTCCACGGCAAACCCCAATTCCTTTCTTCCCGGATTTGCATGATGAGATCTCAAAGTCCTGGAAGACCCCCCTGTCTTCTCGGGACTGCTCGCTGGTCTCATCCATCTTTCCTCCCCTCGATGGGGCAGCTGTCCGTGCGTACACTGGGCTTCCCCCGGTTGAACGCTCTGTTGCGATGCAACTGTGTCCTCAGAGTGCTTCTTCTCGTGGTGAGCTTAAGCACCCATCCAAAGCCTGTAGATTTTCGTCTACCCTGGTGGCGAAGTCTTACAGAGCGGCGGGACAGGCAGCTGCTTCTCTGCATGCTTTGGCCACTCTGCAGGTCTACCAGGCCCAGATGCTCAAAGACATGCACGAGGGCAGGACAGACCCAGGGCTCTTCGATGAGCTGCGCGCCGTAACTGACCTTGCCCTCCGGGCGACGAAGGTGACCGCGCGCTCCCTGGGTTTGGTGATGTCCACTTCGGTGGTCCAGGAGAGACAACTGTGGCTGAACCTGGCCGACATGCGGGATACCGAGCGGACTCGTCTGCTTGATGCACCTCTGTCCCAGGCCGGCCTCTTCGGCGGAGCAGTCGAGGACTTTGCCCAACAGTTCTCAACTGCGCAGAAACAGACTGAGGCCATCAAGCACACTCTGCCCCGCCGACCCGCTGCTGTCTCCACGTCGGTCGGGCAGATGCCTCAGCCTGTTAACCGACGAGGGTGCCCTCCAACGGCTCCCGCCCCTCCCGCTCGGCCGAAGCAGCAGCCTCCACCCAGGCCCTGTCGTGGAGGAATCCGTAAGAAGGCGCCACAGCCCTCTCCAGCCCCGCCCCCGCCAAGCGCCGGGCCAAGCGGCGCTCCTGAGACGGGCTGCTCAGGGATGATGGTCGTTTCTCAGGAGATGGTAGCAGGACCACTCCTTCCCCCGGTGGAGAGCCGGGGGAGAATCTTTTGTTCTCCGCTCCCCGCTGCTCACCCATGGGTGGGCAGCACCCTAAAGTGGTTAAAGAAAGAAACGATCCTCTCTTCCCTGAGCTCACATAGTTCTCGGGCGACACAGAGCGCCGCCCCCAAGCCGTGCTCTCCTCGTCCCCCTCTGTCCCAGAGTCTGTTGACACGACGTGCTGTCCACGGACCGCTTCGCCCTTGTCCCCCTCTGTCACCAGACCCCTGGCAGAGCAGGCCCCCACGGGACGACCTTCCTGGTCCTTCCCTGGCCCCCTCTGCCAGGGCACGGTTGTTAACTCTGCCCCCACACTGGGCCGCTATGCCGTCCGCATCTGGGCCAGTTACTCCGCTTCGCTGCCCCTCCGCGGGGACGCCTGTGGTTCGGACGGCCCCGCTGGTTCAGTTCCTGGGAGCCTGGCTAGAGCTTCCCCGTCTGTCCCGCTGGGTCGCCCGAACCATCAGGCTCGGCTATGCGATTCATAGCCCTGTCTCCTCGCGTCTTCACGAAGATCGTCGAGGCAGCCCTTGTTCCCCTTCGGGTTCACGGGGTTCGCGTCCTGAACTATCTCGACGACTGGCTTATCCTAGCTCACTCTCGAGACCAGATTTGCGAACACAGGGACCTTGTGCTCCGGCACCAAGCTCGTTTGGGCCTTCGGGTCAACTGGGAGAAGAGCAAACTTTGCCCCGCGCAGAGGATCTCTTTCCTCGGCATGGACATCGACTCGGTCGCCATGTCCGTGCAGCTTACGAGCGAGCGCGCGCAGACACTGCTGACTTGTCTGAGACAATTCCAGGGCAAGAGTGCGGTTCCACTGAAACATTTTCAGAGGCTCCTGTGGCATATGGCATCTGGAGCTGCGGTAACGCCTCTCGGATTCCTTCATATGAGATCGCTTCAGCTTTGGCTTCGCG
This sequence comes from Meda fulgida, assembly GCA_030578275.1. Lineage (NCBI taxonomy): Eukaryota > Metazoa > Chordata > Actinopteri > Cypriniformes > Leuciscidae > Meda > Meda fulgida. The sequence goes on along the minus strand of CM060616.1, from coordinate 27,032,360 downwards.
ACCGAGTCCCGAGGTGGGCATGGCAACAAGGCACGCTCTGAGTACCAGTTACTCCGACCTGCCGTCAGACCTTCACCCCGTGGTCGAACCACAGTTTTCTCTGGGCGGGTGTCCCCCTGGAACGAGTTTCCCGGTATGTTGTTGTCTCAACAGATGCCTCCACCACGGGCTGGGGCACCATGTGCAATGGACATGCTGCCGCAGGCTCCGTGACAGGACCCCAGCGTCTATGGCATGTCAATTGCCTCGAGTTGCTGGCAGTACGCCTTGCCCTGCACCGCTTTCAGGCGTTGCTCAGGGGTCAACACGTACTAGTCCGGTCAGACAATACCACCACTGTAGCGTACATCAACCATCAAGGTGGTCTACGCTCCCGCCGTATGTCGCAACTCACCCGCCACCTCCTCTTATGGAGTCAGAAGCATCTGAGGTCGCTTCGAGCCATTTATATTCCCGGAGTCCTGAACTGTGCAGCCGACGAGCTCTCACGGCTTCAGCCCCTCCCTGGAGAATGGTGACTCCATCCCCAGTCGGTTCAGCTGATTTGGGACCAGTTCGGGGACGCACAGATAGATCTGTTTGTCTCTTACGACTCGACCCACTGCGACCTGTATTTTTCCCTGACCGAGGGTACGCTCGGCACGGATGCACCAGCGGTGGTGGCTACCATCACTTCAGCTAGAGCGTCGTCCACCAGACACGCCAATGCGTTGAAGTGGAACCTCTTCGTCACCTGGTGCTCTTCTCGCCGAGAAGACCCCCGGAGGTGTTGGAGATGGGTTGGAGCGAAGGCTGTCTCCCTCCACTCTCAAAGTTTATGTTGCCGCTATCGCCGCACACCATGACTTGGTAGAAGGTAAGTCCTTAGGGAAGCACGACCTGATTGTCAGGTTCTTGAGAGGAGCGAGGAGACTGAATCCTCCTCGCTCTCCTCTCTTTCCCTCTTGGGACCTCGCGGTGGTTCTAACTGCCCTGCAGAGTGCTCCCTTTGAGCCTTTGCAATCAGTGGAGCTTAAGCTTCTGTCAATGAAGACAGTGCTCCTGGTTGCACTGGCCTCTGTCAAGAGGGTAGGGGACCTGCAAGCATTCTCCATTGACGAATCGTGCCTGGAATTCGGGCCGGCTTACTCTCACGTGATCCTGAGACCCCGGCCTGGATATGTGCCCAAGGTTCCCACCACTCCCTTCCGGGACCATGTGGTGAACCTCCAAGCGCTGCCCTCGGAGGAGGCAGACCCAGCCTTGGCACTGCTCTGTCCAGTACGTGCTCTCCGCGCTTATTTAGAAAAAAACGCAGTGTTTCAGGACCTCAGACCAGCTCTTGTCTGTTATGGTGGGAAGCTGAAGGGAAAGGCTCTCTCCAAGCAGAGGTTGTCCCACTGGATAGTGGACACCATTGCTTTGGCATACCAGCAGCAAGGTCGACCGTGCCCCCTTGGTGTGACTGCACACTCCACCCGGAGTGTGGCATTCTCTTGGGCTCTAGCACATGGCGCCTCGCTAACAGACATCTGCAGAGCTGCAGGCTGGGCGACACCTAACACATTCACCAGATTCTACAATTTCCGAGTGGAGCCAGTGTCCTCTCATGTACTCGCTTCAACCAGCTAGTATTGGACCCGCTCAGGTGTCTTCGCTTGCTCGCCATTCCACTCCACGGACTGGATACGTGCGATATTCTCCTCTGGTGAGCCTTTTCGAAGGCCCTGAGTTCCTCCAGCACTTCTGACGCTGGCGCCAGTGTCTATTGCCTGTGCGTCGGCTAGGTGTGACCACTGCATTTCCACTGTAAGCCTCTCTTAGCATGTGTCTTTCCCTTGGCAAGCCACCTTACCACCCCTGGGGTTGAAATATTCCACCTGAGGCTGGACACACCCCAGTGTTCTCCATATGCATCCTTCGGGTCATGTGTGTATTTTCTATGCCCCGGGTTGGTGTTAATTGCATATTTCCTCTAAACTATGGGATATGCTTCCCAGTGTACCTTGGTATTCCTGTGTTAAATAGGAGTCCTTCGTCCGTGCTAGTCTCATGACAGGGATCTCAGATTTACGCAGGGCACTGGAAGACAGCTGTGAAGGTGGCGTGATTAGACTGGTCACCCCATTCATCGTCATCCAACGTAACTCGGAGTGACAACGAAAGGGAACATTTTGGTTACGGATGTAACCCTCGTTCCCTGAGTAGGGAACGGAGACGTTACGTCAGCCTGCCACTTCCGCTGTACCGCGGGGATCGCCTGAGCTCAGTCTTGGCTCCTCAGCGAAGAAACATAACTGCATGTTGCCGGCGTCCTCCTTTTATACCCTCGAGGTGGGGCGGAGTTATGTCATGAAAATTCTGCAGACCCTTGGCATTTCTTTGCCATTGGCTCGTTTTGTAATACTCGAAGTTGATAGGCTTTCTTAGCGAAACCGCATTCGTCGTCATCCGACGTAACGTCTCCGTTCCCTACTCAGGGAACGAGGGTTACATCCGTAACCGAGACGTTCTCTTTGACTCCGTGCTTAACCAATCCGTCAAAATAATAAATCTCATAAAATCACGGCCGCTTAACTCTCGCTTGTTTGGGGTCCTCTGCCAGGAGATGGGGTCAGGGCACGAACAGCTGCTTCTCCACACTGAAGTTCGGTGGCTCTCCAGGGGCCGGGTGTTACAGCGGTTGTATGAGCTGTGAGAGGAGGTGAAGTGGTTTTTGACAGCAATCAAATCAGATCTGGCGAAGCATCTGGATGACACTATGTGCCTTGCGTCTCTGTCCTATTTGGTCGATATATTTGACCGCTTGAATGGCCTCAACCTGTCTTTGCAAGGCCGCGAAACTCATATTTTGCTCCGTGCAGACAAAGTGCAAGCCTTCACACAAAAATTAGACCTCTGGCATGGCCGCATCAGTCGAGGGAACTGCGACATGTTCCCCTGCCTTACAGACTTTATAAGTGATGCAGGCACGTCACACGATTTCTCTTCCCTATTTCAATCAGCGTCTGAGCACCTGTCAGCAATGAGAAAACATTTTGCGACATACTTTAAAGAAGATTATTGCTCTTTTACATGGGTTCGAGATCCGTTTGTGTGCACAGCAAACAAGCTATCAATTGATATGCAGGAACAGCTTATTGAGCTGAAGAGTGACAGTAGACTGAAGGAACTCTTTAGCTCCTGTCCTCTTTCATCATTCTGGGCAGCATTGATACAGGAATACCCTGAACTCTGTGACGTCGCCTTGAAGATTCTCTTTCCTTTCGCGTCAACATATTTGTGTGAGGCAGGATTCTCAAAAATGACTGCACTCAAAACAAAATACCGCAATTGTGCACAAATCGAGGATGATTTGAGGCTATGCTTATCAAACATTGAGCCAAGAATTGAGGATCTTTGTTTGAGCCAAGAATTGAGGATCTTTGCAAGGCAAAGCAGGCTCAGGTCTCACATTACATCACCTAATTATATAGCAATAGCCTAGTTATGATAATAGCCCTACTGATGATAATAATAATAACAACAACAATAAAGCATATAACCTCATAATTATATAGCAATAGCCTTGTAATAATGATAGGCCTATACTACTCATAATAATAATAATAATAATAATAGTAGTAATAATAATAAAAATGCCTGCAAGCTCACATTAGAAGTCTGGTGCTACTACCAATTATAACAATAGCTTAGTAATGATAATAGGCCTACTGATGATATTATTATTATTATTATTATTATTAATAACAACAACACAAAAGCATGTAACCTCACAATTATATAGCAATAGCCTAGTAATGATGATAGGCCTATACAACTCATAATAATAATAATGCCTGCAAGCTCACATTAGAAGTCTGGTGCTACTGCCAATTATAACAATAGTTTAGTAATGATAATAGGCCTACCTACCGCTACTGATGATGATAATAATAATACTGTGGGCCTAAAAATAATAGCCTAGGGCTAACTATCTATCTATCTATCTGTCTATCTATCTATGCAAGGTAGAGCGGGGCGGGGCGGGAAGGGGGGATGGGGGATCTGGGCGGGGGGCACTGGGGCCCCAACTGCAATGAACCATCTTTGGGGGGGGGGGGGGGGGGGGGGCAGCTTGCTAAAGGTTGAGAACCACTGCCTTATATAATACAAGGTCAAGCGTATGACCACGTTCATGAGTTGGACGCAAAACTGTCATGATTCTGCCATCATGTCCCTGATTTTCTTAGTCTTGTGGCAGGATCATGGCAGAACCATGTTTTGTGTACAAGCGCATGGCCTGTTGTTTGGGCCATGTGCTTGTGTTGTCTCGTTACTATACCCCGCCCCCTTGTTATCCTCGTCTTGTCATTATTACCTAGTCTGTGTCACCTGTTCTCGTCTTGTCATTACCTAGTCTGTCACCTGTCATGTCATGATTAGTCCTCTTATTTAATCCCCTTGTGTTTGCTGTCTTGTGTCGGTTCATTGCCAAACGTTACTTGTGAGTATCCTGTAAAAGTCTTGTCATTGAAAGTCTAGTCATTGTTAGTATCTCTCGTAGTGTTGTTTATTTTCTAGTATTTTGTCAGTTTCATTGTCTAGTTAGTCTCCATATAGTCCTGTCTTGTTTTGCCCCCTCGTGGGTTTTGTTTTCCTGTTTTGTACAAATAAATCCTGTGTAATCTGCATCTGCTGTCTGCGCTTGGGTTCTCATCCGCCACCCCGTGACAAAAACGCATTGCAAAAAATCAAATGATTCTAATAAATGTAAAAATTCTTTGACCATGGGCTTTGAAGGGCAGCACACGTGTATATTAAAATCCCCCAAAATTAAAATATTGTCAAAAGAAGGGACAATTCCAGACAAAAGTTCAGAGAACTCCTGTATAAAATCCCCATGAAAGTTTGGGGGTCTATAAATCAAAACACATAACACAGATTTAAAAGAATTCAGCGTAATTAGCTGAGATTCAAAGGTACAAAAGGACACAGAAGGTGAAAGTCTACACTTAAACTTGTATTTGAAAACAACTGCAAGACCCCCACCCCGGCGAACAGACCTAGGGGTACTAAAAAAACACTGCAACCAGGAGGAGAAAGTTCAGAGAGAGGTCATCTCACCAGCATTAAAGGGACTATAAGTAACTTTTGGGGTAATTTATAATCTAAAATCAATATTTGTATTCATAAAAATGTCCCCAATGGTGTACAAATGCTTCTGCCAATTATCTGATTTATCCTCGTAAACGAAGAATTTATTATATTTATATACATGGGACGGGTAAATCCACGGAGGCTTCCATGTAGTTCCGCCATCTTGAAAAACTATAATAGCAGAGAGGGACAAAAAGTACGCCAACGCGTTTCCACAACGCGTTTTCGTTCAGAGCCGCAGCGTGACGTAACTGAAAGCAGCAGAAACAGAGGAGCAGAGCAGTGAGAGGCGCTTGTCACTTTTATTTTTAATGGCGGACCATACCTCTGCCGAGCCACTGGATAAGAAATCCTCTTCGCAAAAAACAGACCAAAAATCGTAAAAGGAATCGTGACCGGAGGATACAAAAAACACGAGTGAAGGTCGGGATTGATTTTCCCCGGTGGAAAGAGCTAATGCAGGAGAAAGAATTCAAAAGAGACACTGAAGTTGCCTGCTTTCTCCTCGACAGGTAAATCAATGTAACAGTCTTAATTACAAGTTTTTTTTTAATTGCTTGGTTGTTTATTAGACAGAAGAACATTTACAGTTAAAAGAGCTCTTTGATGAATAGCAGATATTGAGTATAGAGAAGGCACTAAAAAAAGTTTACTTTTGTAAGCTAGAAATTCGATACAAATATATTTTAATAGAGCATATGATTGTTCTTGGATTGTTTGCATAGCTAACTCTACTTCAATTTTTATGTTATCTGATATTTTCTGTTATTTATCATTTATACTGTGACCTCACATTGAATAATACAGACGCATAAATTCTGTATGTAGCTCTTGAAGCTGCCGGGCATCTTTGTCGTCGTTGTAGTGACACTCACTCTCCTCCTCTTCCTCGTCGTCCACCTCCTCGCCTAGATCCCACTGATCCACTGCCTCTCTGTCCTCTTCCTCTACCTCTAACGTTACTTCTTCCTCTCCCTACTGTTGAATCATCTGATGATGATATCTAACAATGCACATACTTCAAAAAATATATAACGAGTAAACAAGGCATAATTACAATAGTTCATGTTTTTGACACTCATTACTTCGTACTGTAACATTTGTTTGTTCATTGTGTCAATTTGAAGTTTGTTTGAAATAACAAACCTGTTCACCCAAGGGAAAACTCGACGAAGTGCTATTAGAAGACATCCTGTCATAGCTTTTTGATACATAACGGCTACCGTAAATACAACACGTATTTGAAAACGTGAGGCGTTGGAGAGCACAATTCGTTTGAATGCAAAATACAATTTCACTGCTAGATGGGAGTAATTCTTACTTAGTGTCCCTTTAAGCCAAGTCTCCGTAACAAATAAAAAATCAATTTCATGAGAAAGAAAAAGATTGTTCAAAATAAAGGTCTTATTTGCCAGAGATCTTGCGTTAATCAATGTTGCGATGGTATGCATACGTCAAATACAACAACAACAAAAACAGCCGCGACATGGAGGGGTTTGCAATACAGTTGTTGTCTTATTTACAGCATGACAATATGTGTAGCCGCCACGCTGAAATACTGCGTCTTATGAAGCAGCAGCAAAAACATAGGAGGATGCACTGCTTTATTCCATACTGTCAACTCCGCCGGTTTTGTAACATGTCTCTGTTACATTTTCTGCTCGTCTGGCACTTTGCAACACACCCTTGTTTCAGCAGTGACTTTCAGCATGTTTCCTATAATAATAACATAAAGGAATAAAAGGCAAAGACAATGCAAGGGGTCATAAATGCCGGGTAAACAGTCCAAACATTCACAGGGCACAGAAACACGATCCCGAAAGGGAGTGGTAGGAACCTTGGGCACATATCCAGGCCGGGGTCTCAGGATTATGTGAGAGTTAGCCAGCCCGAATTCCATGTACGCTTCGTCAACAGAAAATGCCTGCAGGTCCCCTACCCTCTTAATGGAGGCCAGTGCAATCAGGAGCGCCGTCTTAAGTGAAACAAACTTAAGCTTGACTGATTGCAGAGGCTCGAAGGGAGCACTCCTCAGGGCAGTTAAGACCACTGAGAGGTCCCATGAGGGTAAGAGAGGAGGGCGAGGAGGATTCAGTCTCCTGGCTCCTCTCAAGATCCTGATGACCAGGTCGTGCTTCCCAATGGACTTACCCTCAACTGCAACATGATGTGCGGCTTTAGCGGCAACATAAACTTTGAGGGTGGAGGGAGACAGCCTTCGCTCCAACCCATCTTGCAGGAAGGAAAGCACAACGCTGATGGGGCATTTACTGGGGTCTTCTCGGCGAGAAGAGCACCAGGTGACGAAGAGGTTCCACTTCAACGCATAGAGGTGTCTCGTGGACAAAGCTCTAGCGGAAGTGATGGTAGCCACCACCGCTGGTGGTAGGGTACTCAAACCTGCCTCTTCACGTCCAGGAGCCACACGTGGAGGTTCCAAAGATCGGGACGAGGGTGCCAAAGGGTGCCCCATCTCTGAGAAAGGAGTGGTCCTTCCTCAGAGGGATTGGCCAGGGAGGGGCTGTCGCGAGGAGCATGAGTTCAGAAAACCAAGTCCGGGTGGGCCAATGAGGCACAACCAGAAGGACCTGCTCCTCGGGTGAGATATCTTTAAAAAGACAAGCTCTTTTTGTGAGAGGACGCTCAGCAGCCTGTGCTGAAGCGGCCAGGGAGAAACAAGTCAAGTCAAGTCAAGTCAAGTGTATTTATATAGCGCTTTTCACAATATAAATTGCATCAAAGCAGCTTCACAATATCAATCAAATAACATAACAGTGTTTGTTTCTTAGTGAAAAACCATCCACGTTTGGTAGGGCTGATCAATGGTATTAATGCTTGGTTAATTATTTTGAATATCCCCAACTGAGCAAGCCAAAGGCAACAGTGGCAAGGAACCGAAAAACTCCATCAAGTGACCTACTGGTGTCCTAAAACTCCATCAGGTGACCTACTGGAGAAAAAAAAACCTTGGGAGAACCCAGGCTCAGTCGGGGGCCAGTTCTCCTCTGGCGTTTATGAACTAGAGGCCGGATTTATAGTAACTGTAATTTGATACAGAATTTTGTTTTATTTTATCACTTCGGGGTGGGTACGCGAACCGGAATCACAACGTTTTATCTGTAGAGTGGGAAAGGGATCCTCCATAGGGAGAGGCTAGTTGGCACTTCAGCACTGCGTTGTCATTGGGTCCAGGCAAAGCTCCTAGTCAGATCTGGATACGGCCTGGATCCGGTAGGCTGCGGGAAAACCTCGGGATAAACAAAGACACTAAAATTAGCGTAGATGCCATTCTTCTTATGATGATGTAACGAGTACATCAGGATTTAAGGGAAGGGTTCCCAGTTCCGGCTGACCTAATCTATGCAGCCTAACATTGAATTATAGAAGTCTATAATATATTATGTGTATGCTAGGTCAAAGAGATGTGTTTTTAGTCTAGCTTTGAACTGACAGAGTGTGTCTGCTTCCCGGACAATGGTAGGAAGACTGTTCCAAAGTTTTGGTGCTAAATAGGAAAAGGATCTACCGCCAGCAGTCGATTTTGATATTCTAGGTATTATCAACTGGCCCGAATTTTGAGATCGCAGTAGACGTGAAGGACTATAATGCGTTAAGAGCTCGCTCAAGTACTGCGGAGCTAAACCATTTAGTGCTTTGTAAGTAATCAACAATATTTTAAAATTTATACGATGTTTAATAGGCAGCCAATGCAGTGTTGACAGAACCGGGCTAATATGGTCATATTTCCTGGTTCTAGTAAGAACTCGAGCTGCAGTGTTTTGGACCAGCTGTAGTTTATTTATTAAGCGTGCAGGGCAATCACCCAGTAGAGCATTACAATAATCTAGTCTTAATGTCATGAAAGCATGAACTAATTGTTCCGCATTTGTTAATGAGAGCATATGTCGTAATTTAGATATATTTTTAAGATGGAAAAATGCGGTTTTACAGATACTAGACACGTGACTTTCAAATGAAAGATTGCTATCAAAAAGCACACCCAGGTTCCTAACCGACGACGAAGACTTAACAGAGCAGCCATCAAGTGTTAGACAGTATTCTAGGTTATTACGTGTGGAAGTTTTTTGTCCAATAATTAGAATCTCTGTTTTTTCAGAGTTTAGTAGTAGGAAATTACTAGTCATCCAATTTTTTAAATCAGCTATGCATTCCGTTAATTTTGTGAATTGGTAAGTTTCGTTAGGTTTTGAAGAAATATACAGCTGAGTATCATCGGCATAACAATGAAAGCTAATTCCATGTTTCCTAATGATATGTCCTAATGGTAGCATGTACAGAGTGAACAGCAGCGGCCCTAGTACTGAGCCTTGTGGTACGCCATACTGAACTTGTGATCGATAAGACATCTCTTCATTTACTGCTACAAACTGATAACGGTCAGATAAGTATGATTTAAACCATGCTAGTGCAATTCCACTAATGCCAACATAGTTTTCTAGTCTATTTAAAAGAATGTTGTGGTCAATTGTGTCAAATGCAGCACTAAGATCAAGTAACACTAATAGAGAGATACAACCACGATCGGATGATAAAAGTAAATCATTTGTAACTCTAATGAGAGCTGTCTCAGTACTATGGTGCGGTCTAAATCCTGACTGAAAATCCTCGCAGATATCATTTCTTTCAAGAAAGGAACACAGTTGTGAGGATACTGCTTTTTCTAATATCTTTGACAGAAAAGGCAGATTTGAGATCGGCCTGTAATTGAATAATTCTGAAGGATCAAGTTGCGTTTTTTTAACAAGCGGTTTTATCATAGCCAGCTTAAAAGTTTTTGGTACGTATCCTAGAGACAAAGACGAATTAATGATATTAAGAAGAGGATCTATGATCTCTGGAAGCATCTCTTTCAATAGCTTAGTCGGTATAGGGTCTAATATACAAGTTGTCGATTTAGATGAATTAACGAGTTTGCAGAATTCTTCCTCTCCTATAGCAACAAATGAATAGAATTTTTCCTCAGGGAGACTACAATGCACTCCCTGATGCGATACTGTAGTAGACGGTTGCATAGTTATAATTTTGTCCCTGATATTATCAATCTTATAAGTGAAGAAGTTCATAAAGTCATTACTGCTGTGTTGCTTGGAAACTTCTGTGCTTGAAGCTTTCTTTTTTGTTAGCTTAGCCACTGTTTCAAATAAATACCTAGGATTATGTTTATTTTCTTCTAATAGGGTTGAAAAATAAGCAGATCTAGCAGCTTTTAAAGCCTCTCTGTAAGCAATCGAGCTCTCTTTCCATGAAATCCGAAATACCTCTAGTTTTGTTTTCTTCCAGTTGCGCTCCATTTTTCTGGCTGCTCTCTTAAGGGCATGAGTGTGCTCGTTGTACCACGGCGTTGGACTATTTTCTTTATTCTTCTTTAAGCGCAACGGAGCAACTGCGTCTAAAGTGCTGGAAAAGAGAGAGTTAAAAGTTTCTGTTGCAATATCGAGTTCTTCTAAGCTATCCGGGATGCTGAGATGATGAAACTGATTAGGAAGATTATTGATAAAGGAATCTTTAGTGGCAGAAGTTATAGGTCTAACATATTTATAACACGGAGTCGGCTTTGCAGCCTTGGCTAAATGTAATTTACATGAGACTAGATAATGGTCTGAGATGTCATCGCTCTGCTGCAGAATTTCAACGGCATCAACATCTATTCCATGTGATAATATTAGATCTAGGGTATGATTACGACAATGAGTGGGTTTTGACACGTGTTGTCTAACTCCAATTGAGTTTACAATGTCTTTAAGTGCCAATCCCAATGCATCTTTTTCACTATCTAAATGTATATTAAAATCACCAACAATTAGTACTTTATCGTTAGCCAATACTAATTCTGATAGAAAGTCCGCAATTTCTTTGATAAAATCTTTATGGTGCCCTGGTGGCCTGTATACAGTAGCCAGCAGAAATCTCAAACGTGATTTATCGTTTACACTATATATTTTTACATTAAGCACCAACACTTCAAAAGAAGTATATTTAAAAATAGATTTCTTAGTGGTTTTGAAAATATTACTATAAATTACAGCAACACCTCCCCCTTTGCGTTTTAGACGAGGTTCATGTTTATAACAGTAATCTTGTGGGGTTGACTCATTTAAAGTAATGTAATCGTTTGGTTTTAGCCAGGTTTCTGACAAACACAGCACATCTAGATTATAATCTGAAATCATATCATTAACTATGAGCGATTTTGAAGTAAGGGATCGAATATTCAGCAACCCAAGCTTTATCATTTGTTCATCTGTATTATATCTGTTTTTTATTTGTTGAACATCAATTAAATTTTTTACCTGACGTTTTTTGGATCTCCAAATTCGGGGAACAGACACAGTCTCTATATGATGATATCTAGGTGAAAGAGGCTCTATGTGATGAGATTTATCTGACCTTGGTGACGCGAGGCCGCTAGCAGACGGTCGGTTCAGCCAGTCTGTCTGCTTCCTGACCTGGGCCCCAGATTGTCATGTTTTAGCTCTAAGACTATGTGCCATATTACTAGAGAGAAGAGCGGCACCATCCCAGGAGGAATGAACACCATCTCTTTTCAACAGGTCAGGCTTGCCCCAAAAACTTTTCCAATTGTCTATGAATTCTATATTATTCAACGGACACCACTTAGACAACCAACCATTGAGTGAAACACACACGCTGGATGCAGACCACTGCACAGATCAACAGGCAGGAATGTGAAACTCGCTGGAAATCACCTTTGCACCAACACAGACTGAAGAGCTGCTCGTCTCGAACAATACTCGGTGACACTCAGAGATAATTCAGGCTGCAGGAGTGAAGAGGACCTCTTGGCTGCGAAGCAAAAACATATCTGCATGTTGCCAGCGTACTTCCTTATATACCCACGAGGGTGGGCGGAGTTACGCTATGCAAATTCCGCAGACCGATGGCATTTCTTTGCCATTGGCTCATTTTGTATACTCGAAGGTGATAGGCTTCTAAGCGAAACACCATTTTGTCGTCATTCGACGTAACTCGAAGTGACTACGAAAGGGAACATGTTTTTTTCCGCAATCTTATGGAGAAAAACTACACTACCCACAGTCCTAAGCTTAACAGTGACACCTCTGATTGGTCCAACTCGCTGTTACCATAGAAACGTTTACCGTACCCGCGAAACCGCGAACGGCTATAGCGATAACATTAACTAGCTAGCTGACTAGCAAAGGGAGCTTGTTGTCACAAACTTTCAGTGGTTTAAATGCCAGAGAATGCATATAATTACATCCAGTTATTTATCTGATAATGTATCCTGAATTTTACTTGTATTATTGGCTAATGGAAAAAGGTAGAGGTGACTTGAGTCAGTGGCATGAGTCTACCGTGAACCAAATTAACCTCAAAAACATGAAGTTTAGCACTGTTTTCCGAGCTCACTCGCTTTGGGCTTGTAGCCAAGGCTGTTTGCTGGCATCAGGAGGAGGGCTGCTGTCTTGACGGTGCTTAAAAAATTGCCGGATATCCATTTTTACAATTCATTCATCATTACATGAGACATGCAGGCTAGTTTGGGTTAGTGACTGATGAATCTTGATGCAACACTGTTTTGGTCAACACTGACAGTAATGCAGCGCAATATGAAAGACTTTGTCTTAGGTTTAACAACCTATGAAACTAATAATGAACAATATGAAACTAAAACGACAGAAGCTTAATTTAAAAAAAGGCTTAGGAACTATAGGCTATTTAGAGGTGGATAAACGCAATTTCGAGGTGGATAAACGCACTTTAGAGGTGGGTAAACGCTGTTTCCGAATTTTGGGAGGTACGCAAACGGCGTTTACGTGCGTTTAGCCTCCACTACATCCCTGATTACGTATGTAACCCTCGTTCCCTGAAGGAGGGAACAGAGACGTAGTTTCGTCGCCACTATTGCTGGACCACCACTTACTCAGAGTTACGCTTGGCTCCGAAGTGAAAGTCAACTTAGCATCCACTTCCGTATTTATACCCACGCCACGGGGGCGGAGTGTGTGATGAAAATCACGCATGGCAATTCAAATTGGCTCATTTCAATAGTACTCGAAGATGACTGGCTCCCTGGCGTGATCCCAATCACTCTGGTGGAGGGCCAGGGAAATACTCCAAAAAAAGACACACAGGTAAGTATTACCACTGAGGTCAAAGATATAAACCAGTGAGACAGGGCTAACGGTACAAAACATACTTTATTTTAATAATGGTAAATGGACTGCATTTATATAGCGCTTTCACAGACCCAATGACCACCAAAGCGCTTTACATATTGCTTCACATTCACCCATTCACTCACTCATTCATACACCGACGGCGGTGTCAGCAATGCAAGGCGCCATCCAGCTCGTCAGGAGTGGCTGGGGTTAGGTGTCTTGCTCATGGACACCTCGATACTTGGTCAGGTGGAACCGGGATTGATTGAACCACCAACTTTCTGGTTTGTAGACAACCTACATGAACCACTGAGCCACTGTCACAACGGTCACAATATTAACATAATCCATTGCACAAAAGAAAACCATTGGTTAATATGTAATAATGTTAAAGAAAAAAACCCAAAAACCATTAAAAAAAACCCAATAACTTATAAATAGTTGCAAAGGAAATCCAACACGACAAAACAAGGAAAAAGACAGCTGAAATCCCAAGACCAAAGAAAACCCTCACACCTCACTTACCATTAGCTTGCTCGAATGTTTTGTAGATATATAGGGATATATAATTTAACGATGTCAAATACCATGTAGCTTTTCTCAGCTTTGCTAGTGAAAGATATGTATAGTATAAGTTTAGCATTATTCATGCATTTCAAACGTATAACTTTTGTTAAAAAGAAATCACAAAATGTACACAATTCATGTTTTAGTAAGGTAAAAAAAAGTCAGTACTTACTAATATAATTACAAAACCAATTACAACCAATTAGAAACATATTTACAATGAATAACAATCAAAATAGTATCATCATAAACAAATTCAATAAATATACTCTTGGTAATTTTTGTTTAAAACAAACTACATTATACATACCTTTATACACTTACTAATATAATTACAAAACAGATTACAAATATAATTACAATGAATAATAATCAAAATAGTATCATCATAAATTAATGAATATAATATTAATATTAATGAAAATTAATTCAATATTACAAACACTGATCATAATTTATATAGAAATGTATAGAACCTATTCTGTATTTTCACCAGAAAAAAAAAAAAAAAAAAAAAAAAAAATTATATATATATATATATATATATATATATATATATATATATATATATATAAATATATATTCATCAATAAATGTACCGATTTCAATTAGATCGAGCCTGCCATCACAACTGAGCCTGAGGGGACCTCGTCTGACCAGGTGTGCGAGCCAGCTGAATCATCCATCAACATGAGAAGTCCTCTAGGAGTATGAGGGAATGGAAGCGAGCCCCTTCCACCCTCCCGCCATTGAGAGTGAGTACTGCCTGGGCCTTATGAACAGTTTGTGTGTGTGTGGAGTCAAGTTTCCTGTGTCCCTTGATCTCATAAGAACCTCTCCCACCACCTCTCCAAACTACCCTTATGGACCTCTTTTGTTTCGTCAGTCGCTGTGTCATTCTCCAGTCTCCCCTTCAGCCCTCAGCCACTCCTGCCACCCAATCATCGCTACCTCCCATCAGTCCTTCAGCTTCACTTCAGCCTCAGTGGCACGGCTATCCCTTGGACCTGCTGGGAGCCATCTCCCATCCATCTCCTCCTGGATATCAGAAACTTGTGGCTCCGCCTCCTATTATTTCTCCGTCCTACCTCGACCCGTCGCCCCTGGCTCCTGCACCTCCACTCTTACCTCCCTTGGCTCCAGAGTGGCCATCGGCCATTCAGACTCGCAGGGCTCAGACACCGCCATGCCTTCGCTGCGGACTTGGGGGCAGTTCGCTGCTCTATGGCCCTCCACCCCTTCAGCTCCAGCAAGCTCTGCTTGCCCTCCGGCTCCACCTCCATCCTCCATTCTCGGTTGCTCCAACTCCACTTCTGCCCTCTGGATCGGGGGGTTTTTGCTGCAGCTCCGTCACGGTAGACTAGGTATTCGGTGTCTCTCCACCCCATGAGCTCTCCGTCTATGCGGTGAGCTCCATCTTCATCACGCCATCGCCTCCAGTCGTCCCTAAGGTGATGTCGAGACTCTTTACACCATGGCAGCGCCGCCATGGTGCTCAGTGCTGGTTGTGGCCTGGGTTTCAATCTGCACGGCCCTGTTCAAAGCCAATCCCCTGGAACTGGAAAAGTATTGCAGTTTAAATTGTATAGCACTTAAGTGTAGCGCTGTCCAACAGCTAGTTTCGATTTGTCCCTTTTTCGGATTATTTGCTTTTGTTGTACTAATTGCTGGGCCGAGACAGCAACTGCAAAACAGATATAAACTAGAGGAGACTTAGGAGAAGGACTGTCCACAGTCTGTGGATACGACAAGAGCGCGCAAGTGGTTTTGTCTTAATATCCAGTTCTCCTGTTGTTCAGTTTACTATTTGCCACAAGGTTCAGCTCTCGTGTTCAGCCTCCTTGTGTGAGGACAGACTCGGGTAAAGACCTGCGACTCTACCTGCGCGACTGCACCAAGCAAGGACACCTGTAAGGCACTTAATTATCCTCTTCTCACCTTTCCTTTCCCATTTTTATCTTATTTCCCTTACTCAACATGTGCTTTCAATACTACATTCCTGTTGTCTCGACAACGCTCTCTTACCACTCACAAAAGGCAGCGCAATACTGCTAATCTGTGTCCCATTCTCTCATCCTCTCACACACCTCTCCCTCTTTCTATGGGTCTGTGGAATTGAAGCTGACTTCATTCCTGCCTTTGCATCTCATTCTACTCTTAATATCTTGGGCTTGACTGAGACCTGGATCCGTTCAGAAGACTCAGCAACCCCTGCTGCTCTCTCTAACAACTTATTTTTCTCTCACACCCCTCGCCAGTCTTGTAGGGGTGGGGGTACAGTTCTTCTCATTTCTAACAATTGGAAATACTTAACTCTCTCTTCTCTAAGCAATAACAACTCGTTTGAATATCATGCTATTACACTTACAACTCCCATTAAGATCCATATTGTAGTTATTTATCGCCCCCCAGGTCAACTGTGAAGCTTTATAGAGGAGTTGGATGTGCTGCTGTCCTCTTTCCCTGAGGATGGCATCCCACTTGTAGTCTTTGGGGACTTCAACATTCATCTAGAGAAGCAGTATGCTACAGACTTCATCTCTCTCCTAGCCTCATTCGATCTCAAACGGCTCACCACCACAGATACTCACAAGTCAGGCAACCAAGTGGACCTGGTTTACACACGCAACTGCATCACAGACAACATTTTGGTGAAACCTCTCCACGTTTCAGATCATTTCCTCACTACCAATGCTCCACCAACCACCCTACCAGTTACTCTCACCCTGACAAATTCTCATCTCTGGATGTGAATACCGCAACAGATACTTTATGCTCCACTTTAACTTCTTCTTTAGACAATATCTGCCCTCTCTCCTCCAGGCCAGCACACGCTACTCCCTCTAACCCCTGATTATCTGAGGTTCTTTGTGAACACCGGACCAAACTCAGGGCAACGGAGAGGAAATGGCGCAAATTAAAAGACAAATCTGACCCGAGTATGAATCAATTTCTGCTCTCTTCCTTTTCTGTTGATTTTCACGCTGCAAAATCTTCATATTTCCACAGCAAGATCAACACACAAACACTTTTCAATACATTCAACTCTCTCCTCTGTCCACCTACACCACCTTCTCTCCTCCTCTCCACTAACCGAGGAAGAAGTATCTAAACTTCTCCTCTCCAGTCATCCTACCACCTGCCCACTAGACCCCATCCCCTCACTCCTTCTACAAGCCATCTCTCCCACACTTCTAACAGCACTCACACACATCATCAACTCATCCCTCCACACTGGCATTCCTTACAGCATTCAATCAGGCCAGGGTAACTCCACTGCTTAAAAAAACAACATTAAACATAATTTTTTGAGAATATTTTCTGTCTCTGAACAACCAGCTAGATGTAAGCCAATCTGGCTTCAAGAAAGGTCATTCAACCGAGTCAATCACAGAAGCCCTACGGACCGCAAAAGCTGCTTCCAAATCATAAGTTCTCATTCTCCTGGACCTGTCTGCTGCTTTTGACACAGTGAATCATCAGATCCTTCTGTCCACCCTCTCATCACTGGGCATCACTGGAACTTCTCTCCACTGGTTTGAGTCCTATCTCACAGGTAGGTCCTTCAGGGTCGGCTGGTGAGGCGAGGTATCCAAAGCACATCAACTGACCACAGGGGTTCCTCAGGGTTCAGTTCTGCCAATTTGTCTCTGCAGCATGACTTTGCTATCCAGCTAGATTCATCCTCAATCACCCCATCAAGGTCGGTCAGATATCTTAGAGTAATATTTGATAACCAGCTGACCTTCATACCATCATTACTAGGCTTGATTACTGCAATGCTCTTCTAGCCAATCTTCCATCATGTGCAACTAAACTTCTACAAATTATCCAGAATGCTGCAGCTCGTCTGGTCTTCAACGAGCCCAAAAGGGCCCACGTCACTCCTCTGTTCATCTCTCTGCACTGGCTACCACTCGCTGCTCGCATCAAGTTCAAGGCATTGACGCTTGCTCCCTCCTACTTTCATTCGCTTCTATGGGTCTACATCCCTACCAAAAGCCTACGATCGGTCAATGAGCGACGACTCGTGGTACCATCACAGAGAGCCACAAAATCACTCTCCAGAACATTCTTATTCACTGTTCCATGCTGGTGAAATGATCTCCCACCCTCGTCCGGAATGAAGAATCCCTGACAACATTCAAAAGACAACTGAAAACTCATCTCTTCTGTGAGCACTTAACATAAAAAAAGGAAAAAAAAACCTTCCTTTTCCTTTAAATCCTTCCTTGTCTGGCTCATGCTACTCTGATCAATGCATGACCTTTGTATTTTGAGCACTTCTTGCGTTGTTTTTGCTTGTTCACAATGATTCACTTGGTTTAGTCCTCAGTTGTAAGTCGCTTTGGATAAAAGTGTCTCCTAAATGACTAAATGTAAACTCATCCACCATCCTCACCACCCTGGACTGTCCGGTTATCCATCCCCCTCCCGGATCTTCGCCCTCCAGTCCTCCAGTCTGCCTGTTCTCACCATTCCTTCACCCACTCCTCTCCAACCATTTGCCATCTCCTCCTCAGTCCCCAGAGCCCCCACTCACCTTCCCTCATCCTTTGTTACAACGTTGTCGTCCCTTCCAGGAGGGGGCGTACTGTCACAGTTTCCCTTTGTTTGGATTGTGTTCGTTTTGCACTGTCAATCTGACATCATGTACACTAATGTGAATCGTTATTCAGTTCAGGTGTGTCTTTTTAATTATACTCATTTACCTGTGTATTTAAGTTCCCTTGTTTCAGTTGTCGGGTCTGGTCTATGTGTAATGTCTTGTAACCATTATCTCTATGTTGAATTTACCTTTGGAATTGTTACAAGACTGCCTTTTGCCTTCATCATCGTGTTTGTGTGTATTCTACAACACATCAGTGTAATAATATACTAATATATATATATATATATATATATATATATATATGGACGATATTTCATATAGAAGAAATTCAACAGGATGAGTGACCAAAATTCTGTTTATGATGTATTTTAAACAACATATTTGAAAACTTTTCCTAAAGACTTTGCAGTTTGATTACATATGGAATAGTATTTAGTATTTAGATAATATCAGCTGATATGTATATGTCCTACCTGTAGTATGTAAATTCTATATACTCGATCTGTCCAGTTTTATTTGGACAATAAACTGAACTTGTGAGCTCCGTAAAAAAATAAAAAATAAAAAAAAATAAACAGTGTGTATATGGCTTCTCTTTTTTGCTGTCCAAATAAAGTTGTCAGCACTTCTCTGAGCAGTCCTTAGAGTGCAAGATTTATGGAATAATCCACTTTACTCCAGATATCCTTATCGTCCTTCCTAGGCTCAAGGCTTACTCTTTTTCCACAGAGCTTATAAAGGAGTGAGGGTTGAGGAGATTGCGAAGAGAGCTGGTCAAAACGAAGTGAATAAGAATAAAATATCTGTCAGCATTTTTTGTCAATTGTTTTTTCATGATAAATGAGATATGAGATATGTAGAGCAAAAATACATTTAGAAAAAAAATATACTCGGGTGAGAGAAAAAATAATACAATGTGCATCTTTAGCAAATATGGGTAATTTAGAGGGTATTGTGGGCTTCATAATTTGACTTTGTCCAGTTAAGAATATAAAACAATAGGACAGACAGAATGATTTAAAAAAGAAAAAAGAAAAACAGACTGAGATCTACTCTTTCCACTCTAAACTTCAACATGATGTGTCATGTCAATATAACCTGATCCCACTGTCCTATTAAACTTTCTGAAGCTCTGAATTACCAACAGAATAAACTACTTGGGAAATGAGTTTTCAATGTTCTTTTTAGACACAGACAACATGACTAAGAACAACTGAAAGGCAGTTTGCATAGTGTGAAAACTTAAATATTCTATTTACACAAGACTTTTCATTTTGGGTGCTTCTCCACCAGCTCCCTAGTTCAGTAGCCAGGCACTGATCAGAGAGTCTGCAATTTTAAGGGCTATATCAATCGCAGAATCATTCCAGGGCACTAAAACGTTTGCTCCCATAAAAGTCCCACAATGCACCGTGAACACCAGGGAGCATCAGTGCTAACTATGTTCCCTTAACGGAAGATCTGAAGCGCGAAAGTTAAATCACGTGAGCCAACTCACTACACATAAACTCATGATATATATTTTTATAAAAATACAATCCATTATTTTATTATCTTTCAGCATAAACATACATCGCTAGACAGGCAATGAACATAATCTAGCTAACATTTATTACTTATTTATGGCTGAAATGTTGCACATATATGTAACAAGCATTTATCATAATGTGTTGTGAGTAAGTGTCCTTTACTGTCCTTACCAGTGCCCAAATTTGTGCAAATGTTGGTCAAAAATTACAAAAAATTTTGACCATTATATATACAGGAAGCAGACAGACTGGCTAAACTGACCGTCTGCTAGTGGTCTGGCGTCACCAAGGTCAGATAAATCCCATCACATAGAGCCTCTTTCACCTAGATATCATCAGAGACTGTGCCTGTTCCCCGAATTTGGAAATCCAAAAAACGTCCAAACCCATCTAAGGTTAAAAATGTAATTGATTTTCAACAAATCAAAAACAGATTTAATACAGATGAGCAAATGATAAAGCTTGGGTTGCTGGGTATTTGATCCCTTCAAAATCGCTCATACTTAATGATATGATTTCAGATTATAACCTAGATGTGCTGTGTTTGACAGAAACCTGGCTAAAACCAAACGATTACATTACTTTAAATGAGTCAATCCCCCAAGATTACTGTTATAAACATGAACCTCGTCCGAAACGCAAAGGGGGAGGAGTTGCTGTAATTTATAGTAATATTTTCAAAACCACTAAGAAATCTAGTTTTAAATATACTTCTTTTGAAGTGTTGGTGCTTAATGTAAAAAATATATAGTGTAAACGAGAATTCTGCTGGCTACTGTATACAGGCCACCAGGGCACCATAAAGACTTTCTATCAGAATTAGTATTGGCTGCAAATAAAGTACTAATTGTTGGTGATTTTAATATACACATAGATAATGAAACATATGCATTGGGATTGGCTTTTAAAGACATTATAACTCAAATGAAGTTAGACAACACGTGTCAGGACCTACTCATTGTCGTAATCATCCTCTAAATCTAATATTATCACATGGAATAGATGTTGATGCTGTTGAAATTCTGCAGCAGAGCGATGACATCTCAGATCACTATCTAGTCTCATGTGTTATAAATATGTTAGACCTATAACTTCTGCCACTAAAGATTGCTTTATCAATAATCTTCCTAATCAGTTTCATCATCTCAGAATCCCGGATAGCTTAGAAGAACTTGATATTGCAACAGAAACTTTTAACTCTCTTTTTCCAGCACTTTAGACACAGTTGCTTCGTTGCGCTTAAAGAAGATTAAAGAAAATAGTCCAACGCCGTGGTACAACGAGCGTGGTACACTCAGGCCCTTAAAGGGTTAGTTCACCCAAAAATGAAAATTCTGTCAGTAATTACTCACTCTCATGTTGTTCCAACCCCGTAAGACTAAGATTAAGATATTTTTGATTAAATCTGAGCGCTAGATCACTCCTCCATAGGCTTCTTAAGGGATCGAAACTGGCCTGCCCAAAAGTTATGAAAGACATCGTTAAAATAGTCTGAGTGACTACAGTGGCTCAATCTTAAGTTTATCAAGCGACGAGAATACTTTTTGTGCGCAAAAAACAAACATAAATAACGACTTTATTCAACTACTCATTTCCTTCCCTGTGGGCCTTGAGATTTCACGTAGTGGAACTGCGCAAAGCTACTAGGTTGTACGTCACACGCATCACACACATGACCAGCGTTGGCCAATAGTAAGCCTACGTGTGACGTACAACACAGAAGCTTTGCGCAGTTCCACTACGTGAAATCTCAAGGCCCACAGGGAAGGAAATGAGTAGTTGAATAAAGTCGTTATTTTTGTTTCTTTTTTTTGCGCACAAAAAGTATTCTCGTCGCTTGATAAACTTAAGATTGAGCCACTCTGACTATTTTAACAATGTCTTTCATAACTTTTTGGCCAGTTTCGATCCCTTAAGAAGCCTATGGAGGAGTGATCCAGCTCTCAGATTTAATCAAAAATATCTTAATTTGTGTTCCGAAATGTGAACGAAAGTCTTACGGGTTGGAACAACATGAGGGTGAGTAATTACTGACAGAATTTTCATTTTTGGGTGAACTAACCCTTTAAGAGAGCAGCCAGAATGGAACGCAACTGGAGGAAAACAAAACTAGAGGTATTTCGGATTTCATGGAAGGAGAGCTCGATTGCTTACAAAGAGGCCATAAAAGCTGCTAGATCTTCTTATTTTTCAACCCTATTAGGATAAAATAAACATAATCCTAGGTATTTATTTGAAACAATGGCTAAACTAACGAAAAAGAAAGCTTCAAGCACAGAAGTTTCCAAGCAACACAGCAGTAATGACTTTATGAATTTCTTCACTTATAAGATTGATAATATCAGGGGGAAAATTATAACTATGCAACCATCTACCACAGCATCGCATCAGGGAGTGCATTGTAGTCTCCCTGAAGAAAATTGATTCATTTGTTGCTATAGGAGAAGAAAAATTTAGCAAATTCGTTAAATTCATCTAAATCAACAATTTGTATGTTGGACCCTATACTGACTAAGCTATTGAAAGAGATGCTTCCAGATGTCACAGATCCTCTTCTAAATATCATTAATTTGTCTTTGTCTCTAGGATACGTACCAAAAACCTTTAAGCTGGCTATGAAAAACGCAACTTGATCCTACAGAATTAGTCAATTACAGGCCGATCTCAAATCTGCCTTATCTGTCAAAGATATTAGAAAAAACAGTATCCTCACAACTGTGTTACCTTCTTGAAAGAAATGATATCTGCAAAGATTTTCAGTCAGGATTTAGACCGTACCATAGTACTGAGACAGCTCTCATTAGAGTTACAAATTATTTGCTCTAGTCATCCAATCGTGGTTGTATCTCTCTATTAGTCTTACTCAATCTTAGTGCTGCATTTGGCACCATTGACCACAACATTCTTCTAAATAGACTAGAAAGCTATGTTGGCATTAGTGGAATTACACTAGCATGGTTTAAATCATACTTATCAAACCATTATCAATTTGTAGCAGTAAATGAAGAGATGTCTTATCGATCACAAGTTCAGTATGGCATACCACAAGGCTCAGTACTAGGACCACTGCTGTTCACTCTGTACATGCTACCATTAGGAGATATCATTAGGAAACATGGAATTAGCTTTCACTGTTATGCCGATGATACTCAGCTGTATATTTCTTCACGCCCTGACGAAACTTACCAATTCACAAAATTAACGGAATGCCTAGCTAATATTAAAAACTGGATGACTAGTAATTTCCTACTACTAAATTCTGAAAAAACAGAGATTCTAATTATTGGACAAAAAACTTCCACACGTAATAACCTAGAATACTGTCTAACACTTGATGGCTGCTCTATTAAGTCTTTGTCGTCGGTTAGGAATCTTGGTGTGCTATTTGATAACAATCTTTCATTTGAAAGTCATGTGACTAGTATCTGTAAAACCGCATTTTTCCATCTTAAAAATATATCTAAATTACGCCATATGCTCTCATTGACAAATGCAGAACAATTAGTTAATGCGTTCATGACCTCAAGGCTGGATTATTGTAATGCTCTACTGGGTGGTAGCCCTGCATGCTTAATAAACAAATTACAGCTAGTTCAAAACACAGCAGCTCGAGTTCTTACCAGAACCAGGATGTGTGACCATATTAGCCCGGTTCTGTCAACACTGCATTGGCTCCCTATTAAACATCGTATACATTTTCAAATATTGCTGATTACTTACAAAGCACTATATGGTTTAGCTCTGCAGTACTTGAGCGAGCTCTTAACGCATTATAGTCCTTCACGTCTATTGCGTTCTCAAAATTCCGGCCAGTTAATAATACCAAGAATATCAAAATCGACTGCTGGCGGTAGATCCTTTTCCTATTTAGCGCCAAAACTTTGGAACAGTCTTCCTACCATTGTCTGGGAAGCAGACACACTATGTCAGTTCAAAGCTAGATTAAAAACACATCTCTTTGACCTAGCATTCAAATAATACATTATCGACTACTATAGCTCAATGTTAGGCTGCATAGATTAGGTCAGCCAATCCTGATGTACTCGTTACATCATAAGAATAGTGGCATCTACGCTAATTTTAGTGTCAGTTTTCCCGCTGCCTGCCGTACCCAGATCTGTCGAAGGACCTTCACCTGGACCCGATGACAATGCAGTGCTGAAGTCAACTAGCCTCTCCCTATGGAGGATCCCTTTCCCACTCTACACATAAAGCGTTGTGGGGAAATTCGGTTTGCGTACCTAACCCGAAGTGATAAAATAAAATATATTAAATAAAATCTTTTAGTTGATGGAGGTTTGTGGGATGCACATCCAGGGCACGAAGCTCCCGTTCCACCACATCCCAAAGATGCTCTATTGGGTTGAGATCTGATGACTGTGGGGGTCATTTTAGTACAGGGAACTCATTGTCATGTTCAAGAAACCAATTTGAAATGATTCGAGCTTTGTGACATGGTGCATTATCCTGCTGGAAGTAGCCATCAGAGTATGGGTACATGGTGGCCATAAAGGGATGGACATGGTCAGAAACAATGCTCAGGTAGACCGTGGCATTTAAAAGATGCCCAATTGGCACTAATGGGCCTAAAGTGTGCCAAGAAAACATCCCCCACACCATTACACCACCACCAACCAGCCTGCACAGTGGTAACAAGGTATGATGGATCCATGTTCTCATTCTGTTTACGCCAAATTCTGACTCTACCATCTGAATGTCTCAACAGAAATCGAGACTCATCAGACCAGGCAACATTTTTCCAGTCTTCAACTGTCCAATTTTGGTGAGCTCTTGCAAATTGTAGCCTCTTTTTCCTATTTGTAGTGGAGATGAGTGGTACCCGGTGGGGTCTTCTGCTGTTGTAGCCCATCCGCCTCAAGGTTGTGCGTGTTGTGGCTTCACAAATGCTTTGCTGCATACCTCGGTTGTAACGAGTGGTTATTTCAGTCAAAGTTGCTCTCCTATCAGCTTGAATCAGTCGGCCCATTCTCCTCTGACCTCTAGCATCAACAAGGCATTTTCGCCCACAGGACTGCCTCATACTGGATGTTTTTGCCTTTTCACACCATTCTTTGTAAACCCTAGAAATGGTTGTGCGTGAAAATCCCAGTAACTGAGCAGATTGTGAAATACTCAGACCGGCCTGTCTGGCACCAACAACCATGCCACACTCAAAATTGCTTAAATCACCTTTCTTTCCCATTCTGACATACAGTTTGGAGTTCAGGAGATTGTCTTGACCAGGACCGCACCCCTAAATGCATTGAAGCAACTGCCATGTGATTGGTTGATTAGATAATTGCATTAATGAGAAATTGAACAGGTGTTCCTAATAATCCTTTAGGTGAGTGTATATTCAAACACACATAACTATAGAATCAATGCGTTGATTCAACGTTTATCACAGGTTCGCGTTTAAAGTCTGTTTAGAGAGAACGGCATCGTCTTAGCGGCCCCTAATTTAATAACGAATGATAATTTCAACGGAAGTGAATCAATCACAACTAACTTTACCTGGAAAATAACATTATTCAAGAACCACTATAAACCCAAAACAATCTCTGTTACCTTAAATTATATGTTTATCTCTGTAAAGATGCTTTGAAACAACCTACATTGTTAAAAGCGCTATATAAATGAAGAATGACTTGAGTTGATATATGAAGAGTTCAGATGTCTGATATGTTTTCTTTTACTGTAAATAAGCATTTTTTTATCAGGCTCCTATGTTTAGGTTCAGTAATTTCACTTTAATGGCAATGAAAATTTATTGAAATGCCTTGATTTCAAAAATGTATCTTTAGTCAATTCATTGGTATTTAACAAATTGAACTGTCTTTGTGTGCGTGAAAAAAGTCCTTGTGTGAAGTCCATGGGTGCTTTTTTGGCAAAAACCTCTAAGTCCACCTCTGAAAGATGCAACTGAAAACATTGCAAATGATGAAAGCAGAATTAAAAATGTAACGATAAAGAAACTGATCCACACAATGGGGGAGCTGTGTGATGCAAGTGACTTTCACGTTTTTCAGAGTTTTACAGAAGCACAAGGAACTTGATTGTTAACTTGCTACTTGCAAAATCCTGTCATTGCTACTGTAACGATGGACAAAACATGATTAAAACTTGCAGCTCAGCAACTGAAAGCCGGCTCATAAGCACACCTTCATTCATCTTGAAATAATTTGATTCGATTTGCATCTTCTGATTGGTTTCTGTGGACTTATGCTGAGTTCACATCAAACGCGAATAGAGCGTCAAATTCACATATATCGCGTCTAGGGACGCTTGGACATTTTGAAAGCATTAAAAAGCAAAAGTTCGAAGTTCTGAGGCGAAATCCGCTTCTTGTGGGAGGGGCAAATGCTGGCGGTTGTCTGTTTTCAAGATGGCTGATGTTGATCGAGCATTCATCGAGAGAGTTACCGCTCTATATTTGCTCTGGAGAGCAGAACAGTGGCGTAGGGGTCAGCCTCCAAAAGTGATTTACCTGTCCTGTGATTTTTTTTTCTCACACAACACTGTCCAGACACGAACTGTTCTTATGCACTATAGTATGTTGGTTGTCTTTACATTAGAATAATAATGTTTTATATAATCTAGATATGGAATAAATAGCATTCAATACAAAATGAATATATCTCTGTGGCGAGGGGGGCGTGGTTTCGCGAAGTCTGTAGCGGGAGAGGAATCAGCGAGTCGCGCGGTGAGTAAGTGGGTCAAGTGCAGATGACGAACACCTGTGTCTGATTGCAGTAATTGGCGTGGAGACTGCATAAAAGCTGCCGGCTGAGAGAGAGAAGAGAGAGAGACCTGGGACTCGCACGAAGCTGTGAAGCTGCACGGAAGCTGCCTCTAAGATTGTTTGTCTAGTGCATATTTGTTCTTCTTCTTCCCGGGTTTCGGCACCAGTGTAGAGAAGTTCAGTGTGATGGAAGGAAGAAGAAGACGAGGTCGGCGAAATTGGGACTCGCACTTTATTTTCCAAGTGATAAAACGACAATTACAGAGCGCTCGTGCGCGGCCGCCGTGTCACTTGACACGGCAAAAACAAAAGAACAAATATGCACTAGACAAACAATCTTAGAGGCAGCTTCCGTGCAGCTTCACAGCTTCGTGCGAGTCCCAGGTCTCTCTCTCTTCTCTCTCTCAGCCGGCAGCTTTTATGCAGTCTCCACGCCAATTACTGCAATCAGACACAGGTGTTCGTCATCTGCACTTGACCCACTTATTCACCGCGCGACTCGCTGATTCCTCTCCCGCTACAGACTTCGCGAAACCACGCCCCCCTCGCCACAATCTCATATATTGAAATCAAGTTATGTAATAAAATATTTGCTTTTTTGTGCTTAAGAACAGAACAGAATAGCCCTTCTATTCCATTTAGTCATTACAAAATAATTTATTGAGGCATCCAGATACTTCACCACAAGCTCGCAAGGAATAAGTGCCCGCAGACTTCCGCAGATTATAGTGCCCGTCATTGACAAGTACAACCTGTGCATGCACGATTGTGAGGGGTAGTAGGCTGCGCTGATTGATGTTACGTTTTTTTTTATGAGAAAGTGAATGTAAAAAAATGTCTAATATAAAACTGAACGCGGAGGAATTAAGGAAACGTCACTTGTCTGCAAAAATCACTGCAAAGGACAGAGCAAAAGAATTTGCGAACGATTTTTATGAGGATGGGGGAGTTATGTTTTCTAAAGCCTGTCAACACTATGTTTATTACCTGAGGCGACAGACGGCACTGGATCATCTCAAATCCGCTCGCCAAAAGAACAGAAAGGGAAAATGAGTGTCGCAGGTTTGTGTACTACACATACTCAAGTACGCGTTCATCTCCAGAATTTCATCGTCAGATACACTCAGAAACCCGTCAAAATAAAAGCTCTATTTGTATTTGTATTGTGAACCTCAAATAAAAGTTAAGAAATGAATATTTTTTTAATATTTTAATTTCTAATACTCTAAGATCATTTTAACACATTTAAAATAATACCACAGATTTTCCCAAAAATTCAACAAAAAAACTTTTATTTTATACATATTGCTATAAACAATAATGTATTTTATTGTATATATAATTCTGCAGATTTTTCCAAACATTCAGCACAGAAATCACGAAAAAAGTCTGCAGATAGCGTGTGGCCCTGCGTATGACGCACAGAACAAGCTGTTCTTCCTGTTGAATAAAGTGTCATCTAAATGAGTGTCCCGTTATTCTAAAATTCTCATTTCACTCAGCGTCTGTGAAGTGGAGCAGGACAACGTTCCACCAGTCCTTGTTTCAGACTCTCATTCACAGACAACTGGTTTTGGGCACAGGCTTTTTTCTGTATAAATAAAGATAAATATAAGCAGCTCTGCAAAACGGTTCATGTGCTCATTGTCTCCAAATCATGACCAGAGACGGATAAATATTAAGTCTGCTGTTTAAAACAAATAAATTGCCAATAGAGGAGAATAGTTATGCGCGAACAGCGGCAGTATAATATTATTCGTGCAGTGTGCGCATTTAAAAAAATCAATTTCCATTTGGAGCTTGTGACATATAAACACGCACATCAACCCGATTACTTTATTTATCGTTCATGATAACACCATGTTCGGATTCATCAATCAAATTGATTTCATTCTGATTGAACCAAAAGATGTCCATGTAAACATAGCTACTGACTGGATGATACATTTTATCTGGTGTGGATCAGCCTTCCAACGCTCTGACCAGGTGACTCCTCTCTATGGCATTTTTCCATCTTGTCCAAGTTCCTTATTGTTTCATTCCCACTATCCTGTATGTTTTTATCTCCTCCACAGTTGCTCTTACTTCTGCCTGAGCGATGTGGTTCCTTTCCTTTCCTCTACTGATGTTCATTTGTGTCGCAAGAAAGGATCCAACCCCACTCTGGCTCATGTGACCACTCCCACCTGTGCTACAACCTTTCATTTGCCTCTGCTGCCCTCCATTACCTGCAAGTCCTCTCTTGGATCCATGAGTTAGCTACCTTCGGATCTCTTGAGTCCCTGTATTGTTCCACTTATCTAGTTCTCATTACTTTAAATTCCTTGAAGGGTAGTTGCAGCTTGTTGTGATGTCTGTGCAATTAGATGCTCATCAGACTCTTTGGAAGCCCCAGCCATCTCCTGAGGTAGTTACTGACTTTCCTCTCCAAGATCTTAACAGTTGAAATTGGCAATGCATATACTAGAAGGGGCCACATGATTTCTAGGGAGAAACAATCAGGCTTTGAACTTCTTAGGCAGGTCAGATTTATCTATAGATTTCAGCCAGCACACCAACTCTATACATGTGGCCTGGATAGATCATGTGTCCCTCACAGAACTTTCAAAAACCTTGCCTAGGCTCTTGACTGGCTTTTCTGAGATAATTGGGATGGCTGTGCTTGTGATGTGGAATTTGAAATTGGCTTTGTGGTGGCATTAGGACTGGGGCGGTAGCTACTAAGTAGTAGCCTATAGTTTTTTCCCCCCTCATCAAAACCGAATGTTTATTAGTGGTTGTATATCAAGCAAGGACACGTTTTTTTGTGTATTGTGTTTTGTGATTTCACCGTAACTAATAGAGAGTCTCTCCGCAACGGGATTGAAGCGCGCGTCCGAGTGAAAACTATGCGCGAGTCACAACAGAACAATGTATCCGCGGCAATGAGCACTTTGGTCACTTGATTTAAAAAAGAACACATTTCAGATCGCCTCTTATTTAACAAACGATTATTTATCTACCTACCTGGCTGCGCAGCTCAATCACGTGAGGGAATCATGTTAAATAAGCACGTGCAATTAAAAACTGAGGTCCTGCTTTTTGGGGCTCTCATGAGTCATGCGACTGTATTTTAATGCTTTAGCAAAATAGAATTCAAATTATAGGCTACAAGATACATCTGGTAATTCTGGTATAACCAGTGACTGTCGTGAAGAGAGCAACTGGCAACCAGGGGGAAGACCCGGTGACCGCTTGGAAAGACTGCTGACAGGAGGGAAAGACCCCAACGGGCCTGTTACAGGCTAGCTACCTGTAGCAGGGGGCACCTGGCATTTTTAGTGCACAGGTACCACCCATACCCCCCGAGAGCGGGGGCGCAAGATGACTCATCGGAGGACTACACGGCTAATGACCCAGGACCGAACCACACAATGAGAAGGAATGCCACTGTACATGAGGTTACAATAGAACAAGGTCCTTTACTCCAGAGGTGCAGCTGTGGGTGGGCCAAAGTTACATCCCTCAATGGCCTGCGGATCCATCAAGGCAGGAAGAAGTGTATGAAGCCACAAGTGCAGGGGACTCGCATCGACCAATACTTCTTACGGAGCAAGCCGAGTCAGTCGAATGAAGTTCAGCAGCAGGAAGAACCCCACAGTCTGCAGAACATCAATAACCCTGCTAGTGGGGAGATGGTACATCATACTGAAGGGAGTGCTGAGGCCTCCATTCCACAGCCTGCTACTGAAAAGAAGATCCAGGGACGAAGACCACTTGTGAAATGGCCTAAATCCCATGAGCAAAAAGATTGGCAAAATGTCGATGAGGATCTTTGTGGTCTGTTGGAACAACTCAAGGGATCAGCTGTGAAGAAAATGGAAAAAAATGGGAGAGTTAATTTACAACTACGGATCTGAAAGATTTGGAACTGTGAGCGGCACCAGAAACCTATGCACCACCAAAATCTAGGAGACAACAGGAGATAGATCAGCTGGTTAAAGAAAGACGGTTACTGAAGAAACAGTGGAGGAAAGCCTCTGAAGAGGAGAAGGATGGATAAAATGTGCTCCAAGCTGAGATCAAAAGCAGACTTGCAACTCTGCGTAGAGCAGAATACCTGAGAAACAGGCGTCGGAAAAAAGAACAATCAAGAGCCAAGTTCTTTAGTGACTCCTTCCGGTTTACAAAAGGTCTCTTCGTAAACGAAAAAGAGTGGCAATCTGGTAACATCAAAAGAAGACCTTGAGGGATATTTGAGGGAGGTCCATTCAGACCCCCATCGTAATGACCCAATTGTTCTCCCCTCTAACATGCCACCTATACATCCCCCACACTCTTCATTTGAAACCTGCCCACCAAAGTGGAATGAGGTAGTTAAAACAGTCCGGGGTGCAAAAACAGCATCTTCCCCGGGGCCAAATGGTGTTCCCTACAAGATTTACAAGAATGCACCAGGTGTGCTGAAGTTCTTGTGGAAGTTGATGAAAGTGGTGTGGCAGAAGCAGGAGATACCAACAGTATGGAGAAGGGCAGGAGAGGTCCTTATCCCCAAAGAAAATAACTCTACTGCTGTCGACCAATTTCGTCACATCTGCCTCTTGAATGTAGAGGGCAAGATTTTTTTCAGCATTCTGGCACGTAGATTAGCCCTTTACCTTGAGAAAAATGGGTACATTGATACAACGGTGCAAAAAGCAGGCATTTCGGGCTTCTCAGGGTGTTTGGAGCATACATCCATGATCTGGCACCAAATCCAATCTGCCAAGAGGGAGTCCAGAGACCTGCATGTTGTTTTTCTGGATTTTGCAAATGCTTTTGGATCTGTCCCACACAATCTTCTCTGGATGGCATTTTGTTACTTTGGTGTGCCAAAACCGATCCTCAATCTAGTCCAGTCCTACTTTCAGGATATACAGCTATGCCTCATAACAGAGCAGTATAATACTGCATGGCAGCATTTGGAAGTAGGGATAATGGCTGGATGCACCATCTCTCCTCTGACTTTCACAATGGCTATGGAGGTTATCATTCGTGCATCACGCTGGGTGGCTGGAGGGGAGCGCTCAGCAGCCGGATTCAGGCTCCCTCCAATCAGGGCATACATGGATGACCTAACCACTCTTACGACCACCAAAACTTGTACCCGGCGACTTTTAGGCAAGCTTCAGGACACCATCAAGTGGGCTCGAATGAAAATAAAGCCTTGTAAGTCCAGGAGTGTATCTATTGTGAAAGGAAAGTTGACAGAGCATCGCTTCTTCATTGATGGAGAACCAATACCAACAATGGCAGAGAAACCTGTTAAGAGCCTCGGACGATGGTATGACGCTTCATTGAAGGACACCGAGCAGGTTGTCCAACTCAAAGAGGTCACCAAGAATGGCCTGAAGAGCATCGACAGTACCTTATTGTCTGGCAGTCTAAAACTCTGGTGCCTGCAGTTTGGCCTCCTTCCACGCCTAATGTGGCGAAGGTGAGGCTTGAGATGACTCTGTCGGAGTCTCGAGACACTGTAGTTGCTGGAACTGTCCTTAACCGATCGACTGGAAGAAAGTGGTCCTCAGCCGTGGCATCAGAGCAAGCAAAATCTGCTCTCAGGCACCAAGAAATTGTCGGGCACGTGCAGTTGGGGAAACAAGGTCTAGGAGTTGGGGAAAATGTACCATTCTGGCACAAAGCATCTCCTTTACAATGGCGAGGTTTAGTCGTGGAAGAAATACGCAAACAGGAGCAGGTGATGAGGCTTACAAAGGCAGTTTCACATGTGAAACAAGGCCAATGGACACATTGGAAGGACGTAGAAAAGAGGAAACTCTCCTGGAGGGAGCCATGGGGGATGGAGGCATACCGAGTCAGCTTCCTCATGCGAGCAGTTTATGATGTCTTACCATCCCCTACTAACCTCCAGCAGTGGTATGGGGAAGATGCCACCTGCTCCCTGTGTCCCTCTTCAGCAAACCTAAAGCACATCTTGGTTGGCTGTAAAACAAGCTTGGCACAAGGCCGTTATACATGGCGGCATAACCAGGTGCTAAGGTGCTTGGCGGCCAGCCTTGAGGCCAAGCGAACAGCCACAAATACCCTCCCGCTTCTGGCAGCCAAGCAGTATCCATTAATGGCCTTTGTGCGTGCAGATATAACACCAAGTAGATCGCAGGGACCCAGCTCATATCCGGGCCTGCTGCACAAAGCACGAGACTGGAAGTTATTAGTGGATCTAAACCAGCGGCTACACTTCCCCATTGAGATTGCAGTAACAAACCTTAGACCTGACATCGTCTTTTGGTCCCCCACCCTTCGCACGGCCTTCCTAGTGGAACTGACAGTGCCATGGGAGGACTCAGTGGAGGAGGCGTATGAACGTAAGAGGCTAAAGTATTCAGAACTGGCAGCTGATGCTGAGCAGCGTGGGTGGAAAGTCAGGATCTACCCAGTGGAGGTCGGCTGTAGAGGGTTTGTCGGCCGCTCCTCAGTCCGGTTTTTGAAGGACCTAGGAATGCAAGGTCAGGCTCTGCAGCAGATTGTGAAATCCCTCTCCAATGCAGCAGAGGAGGCCAGCCGTTGGCTGTGGTTGAAGAGAAAGGATAGTATCTGGGCCTGTAGACAGTAACAGTAGTTGAGCAAGGAGGGATCACAAGCCGAGGGGGGCAAACCTGGGACGCTAGGTATTGCCGATGAGCCCTCTGGAGGTGTTGTGGGTTAATCATCGAAACACTCGTGAAGTGTCCCACTCCTGCCCACCTGATGACCCCAATGAAGCCAGCGATCCCTGGCACTCGTCTCAATATCTCTCCTATTTCCAGCTTATAGTATATCCATCTTGGGATACGTGGATTCCGGGATTGTAACATCTAGTCCTTTACATGAGATTACACAGGTACTCTCGCATACAGGCCTTAATAATCAATACGAATGGAATGTTATTATGTATCATGAAACATTCCGCTCCCCAACTTGCGAAAGGTCGGATTTGCTCCATCTTTTGACGATGATGAGTTTTGTTTAGAAAATCTTGAATCCATGTTAGACAAAATGTCACTAGACTCAATCCAAATCATTAGAATCAATGAATCCATGTAATTAGACAAAATGTGCACATGTGCAGCAGTGCAGGCACTTTTTTTTTTTGGCGGTGATGACGGTGATGAGCTCAGACCCGCGATAGGGGTCACGTGACCGCAGTATTGCGGTCATGCGGTAACTGTCCCAGCCCTAGGTGGCAAACAATTTTCTTGTACTGAATAATAGACAAACATGTAAAAATTGTCTTTAACAATTGTTTATTCCCTTGCAAGGAAAGGTCAGCAGTCATACAGTCATTACAAAGTGCCTGCAGAGTGTGACAACGAGTGGGGGGCATCCTTCATTCTTTATAGTTGTTCCTCCCCCAAGGTTGTTTTCCCGAGGCTAAATGAAGATACATCTCAGCCATAACTAACACATTGTTTAGATTTGTCTATCATATTAATCATATTATACCCTTGAATGGAGACTCTCTGTCTCGGTTTAACTTTAGTCACAAATTAACTTTTGTCAGGTCATATACAAGGACATACACATACTGTACATACACTCAGCTAAAGGATTATTAGGAACACCTGTTCAATTTCTCATTAATGCAATTATCTAATCAACCAATCACATGGTAGTTGCTTCAATGCATTTAGGGATGCGGTCCTGGTCAAGACAATCTCCTGAACTCCAAACTGAATGCCAGAATGGGAAAGAAAGGTGATTTAAGCAATTTTGAGCGTGGCATGGTTGTTGGTGCCAGACGGTCTGAGTATTTTACAATCTGCTCAATTACTGGGATTTTCACGCACAACCATTTCTAGGGTTTACAAAGAATGGTGTGAAAAGGGAAAAACATCCAGTATGCGGCAGTCCTGAGGGCGAAAATGACTTGTTGATGCTAGAGGTCAGAGGAGAATGGGCCGACTGATTCAAGCTGATAGGAGAGCAACTTTGACTGAAATAACCACTCGTTACAACCGAGGTATGCAGCAAAGCATTTGTGAAGCCACAACACGCACAACCTTGAGGCGGATGGGCTACAACAGCAGAAGACCCCACCAGGTACCACTCATCTCCACTACAAATAGGAAAAGGAGACTACAATTTGCAAGAGCTCACCAAAACTTGACAGTTGAAGACTGGAAAAATGTTGCCTGATCGGATGAGTCTCGATTTCTGTTGAGACATTCAGATGGTAGAGTCCGAATTTGGCATAAACAGAATGAGAATATGGATCCATCATGCCTTGTTACCACTGTGCAGGCTGGTGGTGGTGGTGTAATGGGGTAGGGGATGTTTTCTTGGCACACTTTAGGCCCCTTAGTGCCAATTGGGCATTGTTTAAATGCCACGGCCTACCTGAGCATTGTTTCTGACCATGTCCATCCCTTTATGGCCACCATGTACCCATCCTCTGATGACTACTTCCAGCAGGATAATGCACCATGTCACAAAGCTCGAATCATTTCAAATTGGTTTCTTGAACATGACAATGAGTTCACTGTACTAAAATGGCCCCGACAGTCACCAGATCTCAACCCAATAGAGCATCTTTGGGATGTGGTGGAACGGGAGCTTCGTGCCCTGGATGTGAATCGCATCCCACAAATCTCCATCAACTGCAAGATGCTATCCTATAAATATGGGCCAACATTTCTAATGAATTCTTTCAGCACCTTGTTGAATCAATGCCACATAGAATTAAGGCAGTTCTGAAGGCGAAAGGGGGTCAAACACAGTATTAGTATGGTGTTCCTAATAATCCTTTAGGTGAGTGTATATTCATAAGGATATGTATCAACACTACATTAATCTAATTACAATCATATTTCTAAGATTCTATAAATATAATTAAATGCCAACATGAAGAACATATTAAATTTCTTCCACAGCTTCAACCTTCAACCTTCTTCAGCACCATGCGGAACTGGTCTTATCTGGGTTGAGTTTTCCTCCTTCAGGATCCACACCCTTTCAGCTACTTTCCACTGCTCTGGGATTTCCCCCCTTCTCCAGAAGACTTGCAGAATCCTTTACAGTTGCCACATGAGTTTGGGGAAGTTATTGTACATTTTGTATGATGTGTTACCTGGTCCAGGTGCAGAGCCTGCCTTTCAAACAACTTCTCAGACTTCAGCTGTCAGCTGCAGCTCTGAGTCAAACTGATCATTCGGTTCAGGGGGTCCATTAAGATGTTGCCCTCTCCTAACTCCTGTTCTCTCTTGAGATCACTATATGTCATACTCTGGCATTGATTCAGTTTTCCTGTGTCAGGCTTGATCTGTCTTAATGTTAATGTCATAATGTTGTCTTTCTTATAGTTTATAACTATAGTAATGATATAACATATATATATATATATATATATATATATATATATATATATATATATATATATATATATATATATATATATATATATGTTATATTTCAGGGGTGTAACGATACACGTATTCGTATTGAACCGTTTGGTACGAGGCTTTCGGTTCGGTTGTCGGTACGCATTACAAACCGAACAGGTTCGTTGGACCATTTTTCCTGCCGACCAAAATTTCGTTATTTCAAATGTTGGCGCGTGGCAAGCACTCTGGCAACATACCCAACATCAACTGACAAACGTAATGAAAGCAGAACGAAACTGCGCTGCTTATTTTGAGTTTCACGGGCAGTTTATCACTTTGGACCAATGCAGAATGTCTGAGCGCGAGCTGATCTTGATCAAGTGACATGGTTACTACACAGTGCTGAGACATCCAGTAAAGAAAGCATTTTAATTTGCCACTGAAGTGATAACATCGCTGCGAGATCTAGTGAGAAGTATTCACATTTCTCCGTTATTAATGGATCAAACAGCACTGACGTGGAAACCAGGAAGAAACATTGTGCCATGAATGAACTATCCAGTGTCCATAGATCAGCAACATTCACCATGGATTTACTGTAGTAAGACTAACTGTAACCATGGAAGTTTGACAGAAATAGTAGGCTATAATGCTTTCAAGTAACGTTGGTTTTATTTCGACATTATGAATAAAATTGCTGCCCTCAAATGTTAATCTGAAATAAAAATAAACCTTTGTTTATAACAACAAACAAAAAAATAAAATCAAGGAAATTTCTCTGGCATTTTTCTTTTTGCTATATCGATATAAATAAAACTTGTAATATTAAATGAATGTATTCTATAAGTTGCACTAAACTAATTAAATTAAATTTATAAAATTCATCATTACAATGAACTGTCCTTAAAATATTGTGACGTCGTGTACTTTCCCAGAGAGACAGACAGGAGACGAGGATCCGGTTTACAAGAACCAAATGGCTGAGGTTTATTTCCTGAACGTGTACAACCTAAACATGGGTATCAGGAGGTGTCTTAACTGTCCCCAAAAACAACATGAATGCCCAAAAAGAGATGTAACGTTAGACTGACTTTCCTCCGCACCGCTCACAGTTTTCTCTCTCTTTTCCAACTCTCCGTCCTTAAGCCCCTCCCTCTTAACTATTTCCCTCCCGGACACCTCCCCCCAACAACAGGTGAATAAAGTAATCATATTTATAACAGAGAATAAACAGTGTCAGCGCCACATTATGAATAACTTTTTCCCCTATTTGGCTCATTTTTGACCCACTTAATGGGGACAAAATCTGAAGTTGCTGGTAAATTTTCCAAAAACAAATCCACTGGTTCTTTTCCACCACCATCTTTGTCCAGCTGTTCAGCTGAAATTAAAGATTGTCTTTCAGCCAACTTCTTGAAGGTAAATGGCAGCAAAACTGAGGCTTTGCTTGTTGGCACTAGATCTGTTTTGTCTAAAACTAATCGTCTTTCTTTGTACATTGACAATACTGAAATCTGTCCTTCTTTACAGGTTAAAAGTTTGGGTGTCATCATGGATAGCACACTATCCTTTGAAGCTCAAATTAATATCATGCGGATTGCATACTTCCACTTGCATAATATTAACCGTCTACGTCCCTTCCTTTCAAATAATAATTCTGCAGTTCTTATTCACGCACTGGTCACTTCACGTATAGACTAATGTAATGCTCTTCTCACAGGTGTTCCCTCCAAACTACTGCATAAGCTTCAGTTGGTTCAGAATTCTGCAGCTCGTGTTCTATCTAGAACACTCTCAACTGAGCACATTTCTCCAGTCCTTCAGCAATTGCACTGGCTTCCAGTAAAGTATAGAGTTCAATTCAAGATCCTACTACTAACTTATAAGGCACTTCATAATCTTGCACCGCATTACCTTACACATCTTCTCCATGTTTACACTCCCTCACGTGCTCTCAGATCATCATCATCGATTTCTCTTGTGGTACCTCGGATTCGACTTACTACCATGATTGCCAGATCTTTTAGTTATGCTGCCCCCCGCCTATGGAACTCTCTTCCCGTTGATGTTCGCAATAGTGACTGCTTGTTTACTTTTAAAAAGCGTCTTAAGACATATCTTTTTATACAAGCCTTTCTGTAACACGTTGTTTTGAGTTTTTAATGCACTTTGTTTGTATGCGGCTTGTTTATTGTGTGTATTGTCTTATGCAGTAACCTGTATAATGCTTGTGAGGTGACCTTGGGACCTTATGAAAGGCGCCACTAAATAAAATGCATTATTATTATTATTAAATTTCACAAATAATTAAAAACAAAAGCCAAGTAACACATTTATCAAAATGTGAATTTTTGAAGTTGAAAAAACAAAATAGTGTTTTCTTTTAAAATGTATTCTAATACTCTACAGTATATCTATAGTATATGGGATTTTGAAGTTTACTGTCCTGATAGAGTAAGAACAATAGACATTTCAATAAGAGAGAATTAGCTAGGTCAGTTAAGTGAACAAGGCGATTTCAGCTCCAATAAAATACCTAATGCAGTCAGCTTATTTATTAATTTGGCATTCAGAATGAGGCCCAGGTATAGATCGCTCTATACTTTTCAACACAAGTGCCGACCGATGCAGCTCTGCTACACTGCAGGCAAGCAGGAATGAATCTTTCAGCTGTCATTGTAGCTCTCTGTCACAAGTTCAATTTCACACCAGTCAAAGAAAATGTAGGTAAAAACACTTGCAAAACCTCAAAAGTAAACAGAGTTAGCGCTGAAGTAGACCTGCAAACAAAGTGTGACAGCCTCGGATTATTGCTTACAAAGGGAAAAAGTGTCGCGTGAAGCTAGATTTTACCACAGAGTACAGCTCATCTTTTCCCATAAGCAGCACTCATTACATAACATAAGAACCTTCACAAGACTTATTTTTATTTCATGGAAACTTTGCAAATGTAAACATTCTGTGAAAAACTAGGTTAGGCAATTCACAAAAATATAATATATAAAAAAAAAAAACACTGTCTGCAGTATTGTGGTATGATGTGGCTAGTATTGAGGTACCGGAATATTCTCAGGACGAATTGCCAGCTAACATCTTGCCTCCATATTATTGCTGTATGAAAACATACACAATTTTGAAATGTATTGTTTTTAAAATGGTATGAAATAAGCTGGTGCTGGCAAGAATGAAAACTGGGTACTGAAATCAGCTGACGATATACATTATATTAGCCTCCTGTTTGCTAGTGTAATCCTATTACTGACAAAACACTCATATTCTTGTAAATGAGGACTTGCTTTTCTATGGTGGGGGTTTATATTGCACAAGTTTTTTTATGCGTACGCTCCCATGCTATATTTCTAATTGATCTTGTTCTACATTACAAATGAGTCATCCATATTAGCGGTGGCCCTTTCTCAAAGAGAACAACACCTCTCTTATCCCCACATTGCAGGCGTTCATTAGCATTGAACAGAGACTGCATCCTGGCACTTAGAGGCAGCGCTGCCTTGCAAATGGGTATGAATAGTTAATGTGTCATGGAAAGTCCTTGTTTGACTTTTGGTTGGTTGGTTTTGTTTTGAGACTTTGGAAGGGAGAACATACTCAATTTGTCTGGTTTCTACTTTTACACATTTATGACCAACTGCAAAACATCCAATACAATGATGGATGAAAGCATGTTTGTGCGGAGATAGCCGTATGTCTGTGTTCAGGTACACTCTAAAAAACATTGGGTTAAAAACAACCCAATACAGCAGGGCATATAGGACAGAACACATGTTGGGTTAATTTTACCCAGCAAATTGGGTTGTTAACCCAGCATAATGGGTTGATTAGTTTATGGTGTAGGTGACTCACATCACGCTCTGTATGTTGTTTTGCATAAAATTAAACAATATACAGCAAAATAACACATTTATAAATAAAATAAAATGTATACAAATCTGTATTTTACCAAAGACCTGCACAATATCACTGTACTGCTCTCTCCTGAAGAGGACGCAAAAACCTTGCAATAAATAACTCAGCCCCTGGGTTGTTACGTCTGACCCCGGATCTGGGTAACACAAAAACTACCCAAACACTGGGATGTTATGTCTGACCCAGGAGCTGGCTAACACATACCTACCCAAACACTGAAAAGATAACCCCCCCCCCCCCCAAAAAAAATGTCTCAACCAAGGATTTAAGTAGAAACGATAAAGATTTTTTTTGAATGTAGGTTTTCTGTGATAATACTGTATGTGTGGACCCAGAGACACTTTTTTTTAACCTACTACATTCATTTTGATATGATTAATGTGATTTTAAGCATAAATCTAAGAAAACATTTGTGTGAATATATTTTTAAATAGTCATGCATTCCTTATGGGGGACATTACTCCCGCACTAATGCAAAAGGTTGTAACTTCGATTTTTGGCGGAAATGAGTTAATGTCATTTTAAGTTTTATCATAGACAAACAGTTTCAGGTTTCAAGTTTCAGTTCGATTGTTTTTTGGGGGAAATAAGATGATGTTTTTGGTGTTACTTAAAAAAGCCAAGGGGAAACTGTGGTAGAAGCCCGTAACGTCAGTTATGGCTTTATGCCTTCGTTTCTCGCTCCTCCTGAACACTTGAATAAAGTTAAGTCTGAGCTGCCCTGAAGTTACGGCACTCTGCCTTGTTCTGACCGACCATCAAAGTATTGCCGTGCTGGAGTTACGGGGTTATGATGTAGCAATTAAATCCCCTCAGACACACGTATGTTTCACAGTGATTGCTTTTGTACGATTATTGAAGAATGGCATAAAATTATGGCGGAGATTCAGGGGCGTAATTTACGGGTGGGCCATGTCCTCACCACTTTTTGCCAGGCTCGATATTGTCCCCACCACTTTTTAAAAGCAATTTTAAAATAGATTGCGGAAGGTATGTATTAAAGGAAAAGCACAGTCTACAAATCGGCATCCTTCATAATCAAATTAATTAATTTAACACATTTTTCCGGCGGTCAGAAGCTTTTCAACGTCCTTAATGATGAATATTAAATCTCGTTGTGAAACTATCGCGTGACACACGATATGCGTCATGGTATATGTAGTTTCCTTTCCTTATAATTAGTCTACAGATTCCTGTACCTTTCTTTTTGCGATGTTCGTAATGTTTGGATACTGTTTCAAGGTTGAAATATTTTATGTGAGATTTTTTTTTTTTTAA
Organism: Meda fulgida; assembly: GCA_030578275.1. Taxonomy (NCBI): domain Eukaryota; kingdom Metazoa; phylum Chordata; class Actinopteri; order Cypriniformes; family Leuciscidae; genus Meda; species Meda fulgida. Next base: position 26,991,090 of record CM060616.1, on the reverse strand, counting down.
AAATAATGGGACAATATCTCTGGTCCACAAGTCATATCACTGCTGTAGTCATCAAAGTGATGACTAGATGGTGGACGATGGTTCTTCTTCAACTACGCAGTAAGGTGAGTTCACTTGAGGCATTGTTAAAAAGTCACAAGGCACGGTTACTATGACAAGTCATTATTAAGTGTTATATGAAAAATTAAGTTAAGAAGTAAATAATTCATTTTGTAAACTCGTCTTAATACAATAGTAACGAACGAGCACGTGAAGCAGTTTAGGCTTGACGTTAGCTAGCAAATATACAATTAGTGGTAAGAATCATACAGATTCATATAGTTTTGAGAACTCTTGAAAGTAAAAATACAATAAATTTGCTTTTATTGTTAACTAATGTTTTAATTCTGTAACATCGTTTTATTGAAACCGTATTGATCTTGCATATTTTTATAGGCTATATTTATTAATGTTACCCTAGATGTGTTGTGAATGTTACGTTTTGCTTATTCGGGTGCTTATAAACATATTTGTGAATGTGATACATGCATGTATATACAGTGAAAATTAAGTGTATTTCCAACTCTGAATTCAGTCCCCAAGTAAATTCGGTTATTAAATAAACAAATAGCAAAACGAGTTTCAAACCAAAGTTACACCACTGCGGAGATGACTTTGAAACGTAAACACCAAGATCAAGATAAGAATGACACACAGCATGGGTGCATAATAAAGATAATCTTTAAAATCCAGTAATAGCTAGTGGCGCTGAATTAGAGCAGGCTAGTAGGATATCTTAATTCACAGCCTGTAATATAATAGCCTGACTCCGCCCTCCTACGTACTTCCGCTCAATTTTCATTTTCCTTCAGTACTACGTCTGGGATTCTGCTGAAGACTTTGGTTTTCTCCGATCAATTTTTTTTACCAGGCCAATCAGCGAACAGAGGGAGTGGCTGAGAACAATGACGTTGATGTCGACTCGTGCGTTATTTTGAGTTGTAGTTCAGTAATGTCAGCCGAGAAAGATGCGAGCGAAGTCATTCGCTCCGTTGTGGCAACGCTGCCATGTCACGTGACACATGTCACGACCAGACGTTAGCGATTGGTTGAGGCAGATAGAGTGACTCTGGGCAGATCCAATAGTTTCTAGCTCTCGCCTGCCAATGACAGTCCACTGACTGAAAACTACGCGAGTTGGTTGGTTGGAGCCGCAGCGACACAGCAGCAGCAGCAGGAATGTAGTAATTTAGAGCCTACCTTTTGTTGAACCCTGGTTAAAATCCATGTCAAACAACCGACGAGAAAGCAAATCCATTAAAATGCGGAACTACTAGAAACAGTTCTTTAGGGACACCTAATCTGTAACCCCGCCTTAGCTTTGAAGCTCTGTGACTATTATGAACAGGCTGTGATGTCAAAATTGCAATGCTGGAATATGTGTGTGTGTGTGTGTGTGTGTGCGTGTGTAAGTGAGAGAGAGAGAGAGAGAGAGAGAGAGAGAGAGAGAGAGAGAGAGAGAGAGAGAGAGAGAGAGAGAGAGGCGCGGGGGCGCAATCAAACTGTGGAAGCATAAAAACATACTCCATAATTTTGTTCATACAGGACATCATTCAAACTGCAAAGAGTTGACATATTTGTGTACACTCGCAATAAAACACAACATTGTGCATTCGTTTTCATTTCTGTTTATTTTTAAGTTACACATTCTAATGGTAGTATTATTTCATACAGAAATAAATTATAATTCAGATGAGAATAAAGTTAGTAAATAAATTTTTAATTAATTCAGGTACAATTACTAAACATCTCAAGGTCTTTTTGTCTTTTTATTCATTTAATTAATAAACAAATTATATAAAACTATTCTCAATGCACTACAAATATTCATGTTAATTAAAACCATTCATACTTTTCCAACTATTCTCTCTACTTCAACCTCTTGTTACATGTGAAGCCATTTCATAGAGTCCAAAAGGGTTAATATTGTTTACATTTTAAGTGTTATCACAATATTGTGCTATAAAGTTTTAGTCTTTTGCCTTGGTATGACCGATTGTCATTTTGTGGGCAATGCTAAGGCAGAATACAGTAACTTCCGAAAAAGGGTCAGAGGTCAAATTTGAGTTCAAATTTTTTTTGTACATAGGTCACTACAGGTATACACTGGAGTGGCGACTGGAGTGACACAAGCAGCTTTGCAAGAGAGCAGTCATTTGAAGTCGAGGACTTTTCTCCCCCACCTTCACCTGATTTTTCAGCCTTTTAAGAGGACCAAATCTGAGGTGTGGTCATATTTGGGCTTTTAAAAAAGTCTAGAGGGAAACTTAATCGAGGATGGTCACCCTGTCTGCAGAATATGCACAAAATAAAAGTCGCTGCACTTCAAATCTGCCGATCGTCTTGTGTGACCATCACCCAGTAATACGAACGCAAGGCAAGTTAACTTTGACCTCAATACCAAAACTACATCTGGGAATTGGGCACAAAATGTTGTTTTGAGTTGAAATATTTTATCTCACTCACTCGAAATAAACGTGAAGCTTCCGCAAAGAAAAGTTTGCATTAATGTTTTAAATCTTACCTGTTTATAAATCCATTTTGTACAGCATACAAAACAATCGTCCAGACAAGATGATCACAACAATATTATCAAACCCTGTATTGAAAATGAAATCAGAGTTCATTTATTATTTACAATCAAAAACGGAGATGCAAGACGGCAAGTTGTATTTGAATGAAACGAGCGCTGTGTTATAATGTGTTGCTATTGGCGAGGGTCAGAAGGAAATGCCACAGAATAGAATTTTTTCCTTAAAAAGTGCAGAGCTGCTTGTTTTATTTGTTGTGTGTTGATTTTCAAATATAAAACTTGTTTTCAGTGTGAGCATCAGTTATTTTTTAACACTTTCATCTCGTTTTAACAAAACCGTGATAATGTTGATAATCACGATAAGTTTGGTCACTATAATCGTGTGATCATCCCTATATAAATGCTATGCTAAATGCTAACTTGATGCTAATATACGCTATCCTGATCGTTTTCAATACTCGTAATTCCAACTCCTGACTCGCTACAGTAGTTTTGACGGAACCAGATGCTTTTATACCAAGGATGTGGTGAGCTCGCACCAAGGGCGTGACAGTGACGTCAGAGAGAACCCGACATCACAGAGTACCCCTACTTCACAGAGTACCCCTACTCCAGGAGCTTTCCATTTAACCTGAAGAGGACAGCACTCAAACGTTTTTACACCATATATTTGAAAATTAAAACACTTTATACCCAAATGTCAAAAAATTTACTTGAATTAATGAACAGCATTTATGAAGCTCCATTCTTACAGATTATTAACTAAAAAAAGTTGTTTTAGTGTTTAGTTACCCTTTAAGCTGGACTGTGACGCTATTTTCTTCTGGAAACAAACTTTGTTGAATCTCTGTAAAGCTGTATAAATAAATGTGACTTGGCGGCGTTCCAGAAGTTTCTTCCTCGCTGATCTAATGACCTTGAGGCTGCTGGCCGGGAGCAGTCTTGGCCGTCTACAAACTCCTCGCAGCACAGACTGCAGTAAAAAACAAAGCGTCGCCACTTTGGCTCCTCCACAATTGAAGCCTGTTAGAGGCAGGCAAGATCTGAGGACTGTCATTATCTCTAAAAAGGCTTCGGCGAAGAAGAAGTCCTGACACCGAGGCTATCAGTCTTCTGAGGGTGGTCCCCTCCGGGGAGAGACGGGTTGTAACCGGCACGTATTTCTTCGATTCTCTTAGCCATAAATGGGGTAAAACTAGGCCAGTTACTCACTGTGAAACAGACTGTTGGGTCTCGTGGCTGCTGCGTGCAACGTAATAACTTTTGGCCTTCTGTAAATGAGACCCCTGCATTGGTGGCTCAGAACCAAAGGGGGTCTAAGGCCACACCACCTTTGCAAACTGACTCTTCAGATCCTCCTATGGGCCCAGGGGAAATTACTGTCTCTCAGGGCAGTTTATATTCCGGGGCATCTAAACCAGGGAGCGGATATCCTGTCATGGCAGGAGCTGAGGCCCGGGGAATGGAGACTTCACCCCGAGGTGGTGAAGCTCCTCTGGGAGAATTTCGGTCAAGCTCAAGTCGACCTTTTCGCATCATCAGATACAACGCACTGTCCTATGTGGTTCTCTCTCACGCACCCATCTCCTCTCGGGTTGGACGCGATGGTTCAGGTACGGCCAAGGCTACACCTGTACGCTTTCCCCCTATGATTTATGCTCTCGGGACTTCTGGAGAGGGTTCGCCGGGAAGGGGCCTTATTGGTAGCCCCGTACAGGCCGGCCCGAGTTTGGTTCTAGGACCTGGTGTCCCTTCTGGACGGCACTCCGATGGAGATTCTGATCAGGAGGGACCTACTGTCCCAAGCAGGCAGCATTATATTTCACCCTCGCCCGTAGTTGTGGAAACTGTGGGCTTGGCCCCTGAGGGGGCCCAGCTCATAGAATCTGGTCTCTTGACCGAGGTCGTGGAGACCATACTCCAATCTAGAGCTCCTTCCACAAGAAGACTTTATGCACTGAAATGGAAACTGTTCTCTGCCTGGTGTTTAGAACGCCAACTGAATCCTGTTAACTGCCCTGTTGGTACAGTACTTGATTATTTGCAAGGCCGATTATCTCCTCCCACCTTGAAGATGTACGTGGTGGCTATATCTGCTTACCACACCCGTCTGCGTTGTGCATCATTAGGAAGAGATCCTCTCATTATTCGTTTTCTTCATTGCACACTGAGGCTGAGGCCTGCACTGCACACTAGAGCATCAGCTTGGGATTTGGGACTTGGGATCAGTCACTCACAAAAATATATATATTTTTTATATATTTACAGTAGTAAATTTACTAAATATTTTCATGGAAAATGAACTTTACTTAATATCCTAATGATTTTTGACATAAAAGAAAAATCGAAAAAAATCGAGAGAATAATTTTGACCCATACAATGTATTGTTGGCTATTGCCACAAATATACCCGTGCAACTTGTGACTGGTTTTGTGGTCCAGGGTCACATATACTGTATGTTCATTACTGTTTATCCTCTTAAAGTGCCTCTTTTTTTCCGAATATTCTCTTTAGTACAGTGTGTAATACAGCTGTTTGTGAATGAAAGCATTCTGCAAAGTTGTAAAGTCGAAAGTGCACAATATATAAAGTTATTGTCACACAAAAGAAATAATCGACTCTGAACCGCCTTTACGAGTTGTTTGTATCTCAAATCCCACTGCCTTACGTGACAGTTCTACATCACTAGAAAATACATTTGCATAATGCCCCATGTTGTACGTTGTCTGCTTGCGAACAACTTGACCACCCCTCAAACCAGCCATTTTACTGACAACTGCTTTTCAAAGATTTGTTTTACCAACCTTAATGTTCAGTCATTCACTTTAGTTCTTCTGTACTAGGGTGACCAAGCGTCCTGTTTTCCCAGGACATGTCCTGTTTTCACGTCCTGTCCTGGCCGTCCTGGCTGTTTTTTTTATAAAGTGATGAAAATGTCCTGGTTTTCATTATTTTTCAGTGGGCCATTAGACTTTCATGCTTATTTGTTAAGCAACAAAAAACTGCTAGGAAAGATCAGATCTACAGCAACAAACGTATAGATGGGCTAACAAGGAGGATGAGGAAGAAAAACAGGATAAAGAGGGAGTTTGTGTAAGTTTGTGAAAGCTATTTTTGTTCAATTTGGAGGTATTTTTTTAGTTATTTATTATTTATTTTTCTAATACAGAAGAGACATTATTTCTATCATTATTTCATTCATTATTTTTGAAACCTGTCACAATAAAACATGTGGAGTAACCTCTGAGAAGCCTATCTGAATTTGTCTTTAGTTATAGATAGTATTTTGTAATATAACAATTTTCTATCCATACAGAGGAGGCATAGCCTACTTTAAATGCATTGAAATTAATAAGGCATCTTTGAGTAAACTTCAAGTATCATTTGAGTATCTCATTGCCGGGCCGAGTGTTCTAGTTTCCGGTAATCAAAATATGGTCACCCTATTCTGTACTAATGTATGCGCTGTTGTTAATACAGTTCCTGCATGTGCACCGCAATAAATTTGAAATATACACATTGGTTTGTTAATTGACATACACTTGTTAATGCTGATGGTGAGGAATTACAGTTGCAACGTCACATTATGTACTTCAAAATGAGTAGAGTATCAGGAATGAGAAAGCCTTGCGATGGATGTTCGGGTTGAATTACTAGTCTTCCAATGTTTCATCTCTGGACTCGCACTCGGATTGATATGGTAAAATCGATGTCATCTTTGCTGTCTTTACAGTGTGTACAATCACTGAGATTTAGGACGCCTCTGGACGGAGCTGAAGTTGTTATGGTAATGAGCGTTATACATAGATTTGCACGTGGATGATGTCAGATTATTCGCTCGAACACTAATCACACACATGAAGCACAATGCTATGACTTCCTCATCAGCGAGAGGGAAGCGTGTGTGGCCGCCGGACCATCATTACTCACTCCCTTTCCTTCACTAGCCCCAGCACAGTGAGGACACCAGATCCCCTATTTGTTTGGACACTTTATTTTTCTTTTTTTTGGACATTTTACATTTATTTTTATGGTAGCATAATGCTTCTCCAAAGCCTGACACCACACCCACTGTGTCTGTCATTTGCTCCTCCTGCCACATTATGTAAAATAAATAAAATAAAATAAAAATTACCTTGCTTTAAATGCTTTATATATCGTGCTTTATAAGTGTTTTATAGGGCTTTATATATCGATATAACATATATATATATAATATTGTGTGCAATCTGTCGCGCTCACTGGAGCATCATCAATAGTTCATGCATGCGTTGAACACCTCTGAAGTAATAATTGGAGGGATAGATAACATATTTTTTGGATTAAAAACAGAATTTACTATATTAAATAAAACTTGCAGCTTACTACTATTTTTTGTAATTGCTTCTACAAAATTATTTCTCTTAGCCATCTTTACGGCATTCTGATAGATGTCTTGAGACTCCCGTAACATTTGAAACAATACCTGTAACTTGTCTTTTTTCCATTTTCGTTCAAATTTTCTACAGGTTATCCTCAACCCACATCATTCAGCCAGGGCTCAGGTCTAGATTTTCACTTTTTGACATGAAGTGGGCAGTAACGTGCGGGGACATCTTGTCATGGGTAGGCTGTGACCTATAAATGTGGCATAGGCTATATATATTCATTCAGTTAATGTAGCAACCCAAGTTAATATCAGGCATCATCACATCGCTGCCTGCATACAGCAAAGTCAGTCATGTGTGAAGAATGCACAATCAAATCTAATAATCAAATTAATAGACACATCTATCACTTTTGCCAGGGTCGATATTGTCCCCACCACTTTTTAAAACCTCTCACGGCGGCACGTATGTACCAATAGAAATAAATAAAACATCTCCAGCTGGCAGAGCATTCGTTTTGTTTGTTTGTTAAATAAGAGGCGATCTAGTGCTGAAATAGTCGTTTTTTTAAATCAAGTGATCAAAGGGCGATCGGTGGCGCGGTTACAGTGTTATCTTGTGGCTCACGCACAGTCTTCACATGCACGCGCGCTTCAATCCATTTCGGAGACTGGATGTCCGGTGAAATCACAAAACAAAAATGCACACAAACGTATCCCTGCTTGATATAATACAACCACTGATGAACTTATTCGGTTTTGATTAAAAAAAAAATATATATATATATATACGAGTGCGGATTCGAACCAGAAACCCAGAACATCTGACATGCTCGGCAAAAATTCTACCACTGGTATTTACTCACGTGATTCATTCATTTACACACACACACACACACACACACACACACACACACACACACACACACACACACACACACACACACACACACACACACACACACACACACACACACACACACACACACACACACACACACACACACACACACACACACACGCGCACGTCCCAGCCACTTTTTAAAACAAAGTTACGCCACTGATTTTATCCCTTACGAAATGCACCATAATCGCACATATAGACATACAGTACAAATGTGGCAGAGGTGACGGCTAGATGCTAAGTATCGGGAAGTGCGGAGTGAGTGAGAGCGAGTGGATCACGTGACATGAAGCAAGCTCAGTCTCTGCCTCAATGTTGATAATTCGAGACAGCATGAGAACTGACTGCGCATGCGCAAATCTACGTAAAGGACGGTCTATGGACCAAAGAGGCACTGATAACCTCTGCCTCAATGGCCATGGCCTTGAATTTCCTGCATGAAACAATGTTTTTTAGAAGCAAACAATGGCAAAAGGAGTATATTATGTGTATTCCTGAACATTTTTGTTACAAAATTTAATATTTGGAATAAAATTAATGCAATTAATGATGTGGTGAATTAATAAAGCTCTTGGAATTAATAAATGTAATGTCAATATTTCCTTTGGTGAGGAACTGCCTACCCTGCCTACCCTGACTGCATGTCCCTGGAAGTGGGGCTACTGAGTCCAAAAAGGGTAGACAAATGAAATAAATCCATATTAAATGGATACTCCACCAGTTTTTCATATTAAACTATGTTATTCCCTTAACTAAGACGAGTTGATACATACCTCTCTCATCTCAGTGCGTGCACTATATCGCTCTGTATTGCCGCAAAAATATGTTAGCACTTAGCTTAGCCCAGTGCATTAAATATGGGCCAAAAAGAGAAGCGACCAAACACTTCCTCGTTTTCCCTATTTAAACACAGTTACTCGAGTAGTGTAACTCGACCTAGGCTGGTGACACAAAATAAAAAGTTGTGTTTTTCTAAGCGTTTAAAATTGATGACTATATTGTATGGCGGAATACCATAGCAAGTGCTTTTGAGCAGTTCGACTTTGCACAATAATATCATCACTCGTGAAAAGTCCTCTTACCGGCTCCGGCTTCCTCTCCCCCTCCCTCTCATTCTTGTTCAAAGCAGCTAACCAAGCTCTCCGCTGTATGTGGTGTGTTGGAATTCGGTGAAAAATGACAGCACTATGTACATTCTCCTTATTTTCACAACCCTTTACGATGCACGTTTTAACCATGATTGTACACAAACTCACAGTTGTCAACATTGCACATTGAAAATAAGGGAGATTTCCCGGAATCCATCCCAAAATAAGGGATTTTTTTTTACACGATTCTTACCAACAAACTTTAAAAAATCAAAACAGCCAGCGGCAAGGCGCACCAGAAAGTCCGGTGGACGTCAGAGATGGAGGACCAACATCGCCTTTTCTTTTGATAGCGTTTTTTTTTTTTTTCGGTTAAAAAAACATCCAAATGAAGTGAAACCTAAAGTCCTTGTTGTATGTATTGGCAGTCGATATACTGCACACGCAACCTCATTAGTCACATTTAATAAAAATAAATGCAGTTCAAAGCTTAAAAAAGTGTCGACAGATAATAGTTGACATGATAATCTGTTTTTAAAAAATATGCCAGGCCTCCACCACAGCTTGTGGTGCGTGGAGTATTTAAGAAACCACAATCCCGAGGTAACAGATCCGTGAATAGGGTGAAGTGTATGATGATGCTCTTTCTAGGTGCTTTTTTATACCTGTGACGTCACCTGACTGCGGTAGACAATCGACATTGGCATGTAGTACACATGCTTTAGACACTGGCTCACGAGGAGCATTCCGATAGGGTCCACTCCATGATGCAGTGTCTCGTTTCTTTTCTCAGGGAACTGGACCTGTGTTTCAGTTTATTGAGTTGGAGTGTGGATGTAATGCTGTCTGTTTTTGTGATTTTTTTTTTAATGTTCAGTCTTATCAGGGAATATAGCCTTACAAAATAAAAATGCTAGCAAATATATATTTACATATAAAAAAGCCCAAGTGGCTCCCTTTTAGTCATTTTCAATTGTGTGCAAAGAACTGAATTAGCATTTTTTTCCCCATTTATTTACATTGATAAAATATTGAATGGTGCATCATCATACTGTACACAGTAAATTTGTCACTCAGGGTGTTACAATTTAGCAGTAAATGCACACTGTTTTGTTATGAAGAAAGAAAGTCAGGTTTGGTGCAACATGAGGTTGAGCAAATAATGAGAGAGCTTTCATTTTTGTGTGAACTTCCTTAGAGTGAGCACGATATCATGCTGAAAATGGGACTTTAATACATCTTGTCAATCGCACTGTTCCTGCATAAAAAAATAAAAGCAATAACCCATTTTTAAAACCGCAGTACAACAAAGACCAGCACACTAACAGAACCACTGGATGTTGAGAGTGTTTGAGGGATGGTGAGACAGAGCAGTGCAGCATATTTTTGATGATTTGTCGACTAGAGGAAGAGGGCTGCCTGTGGCACAACTCTCCACAGGGAGCCAGAGCAGACAGAGAATGCAATGCAGATGATTCCTACCGGATCCTTGCGCAGCCAGAAAAAGAGAAAGGGTAAAAATCAAGAAACTGCCTTTAGTTACTTAAGACGTGGGTTATTATTAACTGATTAGTAGGTTTCAGTTTGTATTGCAGTTGTTCTGCTGCAGTTTAATTACATGACTAAGCAATACTTATGAACAACATATAATTTAATAGTAATTATTGGTGAAGAGCTTGTAATTACTTATAAATGGTTATTTTTTTTGTAAGTTATCAATTATATCAATATATAATGCATGTAACATGAACACAGTAATGTGTTGCCATTTAGTGATAGAAGAAAGAAATAAACAACTAAAAAAAGGTGTTTTCTTTGCCCTTCGTTTCATAGTGTGACAGCTTTGAGGAAAAACATTATGACAGAGAGTACTTATTGGGTTTTCGTTGCAGATGTATAGGGTGGTTTTGAGATTTAATTTTTTTTTTTTAGTTTTTACAGGGTTTTTTTTTTTTTTCAGGTCTTAGTCGTTGTTGTAGTTATAGCATTTTTAGAATGTGTGTGTGTGTGTGTGTGTGTGTGTGTGTTTGCGTGTGTACTGTGTACATATTTTTCTATATGGACTTCAACCTGAATGCACACTGACTCATGGGGACCCGTGTCACCGTGGGGACCTAAATGAATAGAGGTCCCCGTGAGGAAACAAGCTTATAAATGATACAGAATACGTTTTTTTTGTAAATGTAAAACTACATAAAGTTTTCTGTGATGGGTAGGTTTAGGGTTAGTGTAAGGATGACGTCTATGGAGAGTCCCCACAAAGATAGTAGATGAATGTGTGTGTGTGTGTGTGTGTGTGTGTGTGTGTGTGTGTGTGTGTGTGTGTGTGTGTGTGTGTGTGTGAAGCATGAAGGCATACAGATTTTGGAAAGACAGCAAATAATTTACCGCAAAATTCACATCACATGTTGTCATCTCTTATGTGACAGCCCATTTTACCAGACAAACAAAGTCACGGCTGAACGTCAACAATCTGCATGCGTCAAATCTTTAAAAATAACACTCAACATTTCTAGAATACTACTTGCATATATTTGCCAGTTTTCATTTTTACATTTGCCCTTGACTGTATCTTTCATGTAACTTACAGTTATAAGGATAACTCTATCCTTATCTATCACTCCTGGATAACAGAAAATGGGCAAAGAGGCGGGACGTGGGTTGAGCTGAGGTGCCTGGTTGCTGAAACTACGCCCGCCTAGCTCAACGTGATTAAGTTAGCTCAGGCTAAGGAGCTAATGCTATATGCCAGGGATTTTCAAATTGGGTGAATGTGAGCCTCCCCTTAGAGTAGGTAAGGTCAGCCGAGCCCCCCCCTTCCCCAAAATCCTGTCCGCCTGACCTGACCCACACACACCTCTGCAGTAAATGCCATATTTTGTGTGTTCCAGGCAATGATGAGTTTCAATAAAAACTGATAAAATGTAAATATTTTTTTTAATATTGTATTTGAAGACATTTTATTTCCACAACTTTTTAAAAGTGCATAAATGATTCTTTGCAACAGCAAATCATTTCCAACTTCATGCAGGCCTAATTGAGGCTAACGCTTAACATGTGTAATGCAATGAGTAGCAATGTTTCGCTGATGTTATGGGGTTTGCCTGCCTTCGCTATACGTGACACGATCAGTCACCTTCATGTTAATAGTGCCAAATGACTGTATTATGCTTTTTTGTTACTGCAAATCATCACGCTTACTCTCAAAGTAAGGCTTGTTCACTTTTGAGAAACTACACAGACGGACTTATCTTCAATGGAACCATTTATTTTCAAGTATTATGGCTGTTTGTTAATAGCATCTTTTTATGAATGAAGGCCAGTATCACTGATATTAATATAGTTACTGATGTCTCCATGAAAATGATTTTCCCCCAAATCTTAAACATTTATTAGGCTTAAAAAAAATAAAATAATCTAAGTTAACTTAAAACAATCGTCACTTAACCCTTTAGCTGTCACCCCCCCTTTTGATAATTGACATTAAAATGCACTATACAAACTTAAATTGTTGTAATTCAAGAATGCTTTGGAATATAGACCTAAGTTTGGTCTTGTTTTAAAGAAAACAATCAGCAGATTATTACTGAAGTGAAAGCACTTCAAAAAAATAAAGTATGAAAAAGTTATGGAAGTTATAATTTACAGTAAATCAAATATACTTTATTAATATATTTTTTTTTAATATAAAATAAATATTTTACAAAATATTTTTTACAATAAAATTACTATAAAATGAAAGCTATATATCTAACCAAGTTGTGTTCCAAATTTAAAGTTGATATCACAAAAATTGAAGTTCCCATGAGATTTTGTTTAGGCGTAATACCAAAAATAGCCACCGGGTGCCATTGAATTCCATTGAATTTAATTGTATGCATTCTGCCATAACAAATTAATACATTTCTATCCAAATATCACTTCTGTCACTAAATATGGAACCTTGAGACCCAGACCTTTCTGACAATATGTGTTTTGTCAAGATTAGAAAAGGTTTTGATAATAAATTATGAAAGATGATGCCCAAAAGGGGAGGGGCCTAATAAAAAAATACCATTTCTATGGTAACGCAACGTCCAATTTCAAAACGGTTTTCACAGGATGAATTCTGAGTTCGTAAGCTTTCAAATGATACCTAATTTATGATAACTACTAAAATATGTGATATAATAATAATAAAAAAAAAATATATTATATATAATATATATTATACTTTTTAGATGACTTCTTACTTTACTTTTTAAAATATAATTTTATCTTTTTTTATTGACAAATACTAGATTGTTTTATTATGAACTTTTAGCACTAAAAACCAAAGTTTCAATTATTAAAAGTGTGTTCGTCGACTTTTTGTGACAAAGGTCAGAAACTCCTGTAATGACGTTGATTTTTTGAGGCGCACTCTTGTCATAAATTCATATATTACTGTTCATTCGTAATTTGTAAGAAAAAAACAACGCTAAAATATCTATTTAGGAGTCTTGGACCTTTCCAACGATATATAGTTTGTCATGACTAGATTAGGATTTAATAGTAATATAGTGAAGTAAATTTAGTTTGCCCGTATACGGGCAAGTGACACTTAACCCACAGTAAATGTCATATTTATCTGTACCTTTCCTGTCTAACAGGTATGAAATATAACGAAATTGAATAAGGTTATAAAACAATCTGCACTACATAATAAATGAAAGATTAATCCTTTTTAAAGCTACAAGCGTTCTTTAGCCAAGAGCAGTGAGTAATTTTTTCTGTTCCCTTTGTTCTTTCGTTAACTTTACTGACAGAGAGAATTAGAGGCTGCTGTCACTTTAAGATCTGCCACGTGTTGACAGGATCTCACGCGTCTCATTCTCTCACTACTCTTTACTTCCATGTAAGATTTTATTTAACTAATTTAAGACTGTTCTCGTGAGGATACTCAACATAACAGACATTTTGGCATAAATGTGTGTGTTATTGTTCGTTCAAGCGTTCGTTGTGTGTGTGTGTGTCTGTGTGTGTGTCAGGAGGACATTCACTGACAGCGTTCTCTTTTGTCAAACGGGATTTTGAATGTATGGATCTCAATCACAGTGTTGCCGGGACCCTCCCTGCTCAGCTTCTGATTGTGTTCCTCTCATATGATTGGTAGGTGAAATCAATTGACTCGAAAATATTAAACCGCTTGCAAGTTCCCAATTTTTTTTTTCACGGCCACACGCCGGAGATCCGGCACTGTGCCGGAATACTTTAAGCCCTGCGATATTAATAGAGCTGCATACAGAGTTAATTTTCCTGTTTCCTGTGCATATGACAATACAAAGTTTGAAGTTATACGTTTTAACAATTTGGAGGAATTTGCTGACTGATATTTATGCACATGAATCACTGTCACACAAACGTTAAGATTTAAGTTACTGCATAATACATTTTTAACTAGCAGAATAATACAGCATCACGAGACACAGTCTCACTTTTAGCTATGTCTATTAACTATTATAGTATTATTAAAAAGGCAAAAATGTGAACTTTAACTATTGGTTTACGTCATCAAGTCACTTTAGCGCGAGGCCCTGTGCACACTTGGCACAGCCCTTGAGATGGTACTTCCAGTAGCATATAAATACCTGGCTTTGTGTAAACATGGCCTTAGTTTCCACTCAGTCATGTTCACACAAACAGATTCACGCATCCCTGCACTTTACATACACCTTACATTATGACATTTTCACACCTCATTCCTTTTCCTTTGTTAAAGTTAATAGTTTTTGGTTTACAACAAAGAAAACCTTTTTGTTTGGCCTATACCTGTTGTTCGTGTCCCCTCATTTTTGAGCCAGCCTGTGACACTGGGATAAACTTGTTTTAAGTAGCTACTGACCCAACCTATAGCAGCATCAGAGAGGCCAATGCAAGCCAACCGTAATAATAAGATGATTGACTGTATCAAAGGCTTTTGTTAAATCAATAAATAACACATGATTTACAATCATCTAAAGCACCGATTATGTCATTAAGTACTTTCATAGTAGCGGTGGTAGTATTATGATTTTTCCCAAAGCCATACTGAAAAACAGATAGAATAGGCCTACTATTACTAACCAGGAACTGTTTTAATTGTTCACTGACGATAGATTCCATAATCTTAGCTAGCACTGATCATTTAGAGATTGGACGATAATTGTCCAATTTAGATGGGTCACCACCTTTCAGCATTGGTAGAACCAGGGCAGATTTCCAATCTTCAGGAACAATATTTTAAGTTTAAGATGTAAGTTAATGGCTCAGCAATGATTTCTGCAGCACATTTAAAATATATGTGCTCAATCTCATCAGGACCTGCAGATTTACAAATATCCAGTTGTTTTAACGCCATTAAGACTTCATGACTCATGATAGACTTAAAATTGAATCTAGGACTTATAGTCTTCCCTTGAGTTTTTCAAGATCTGGCCCAGGCTGAATTCCTTTCACGAAAAAGCTCAGACAGTTAATCAGTGAACCAAGGATTATCACGGCTTTTTCACTCTCTCCAGTTGTTACCGCTGTGCGGACATACTGCCACTCCCAGCTTAGTGTTAGAGGAGAGTGTTTGTACAAACAGAGCAGTGGCAGGCTGCTTATAACTTTGGGGACTTCGGACCTTCACTTTGATAGTGAATATGGACACTTAATGCTTGAAACGCCGAGGATGTTTTAAGCACCTTGTAACGCAATTCAGATGTTATGGGAAAGAGGCGGGAACCGGCAAACATTTAAACAATTTAATAACAAAATAAAACAAATACAAAACGAAAGTAAAAGACAGCAGCCCCTCACGGACGACTGCTGTCACATAATAAAACAAACAACACAACAGCCTGGCCTCTCTCGATCTCCACTGTCGTCAATCCTCTTTTAATGCTTCCACTCCTCCGTGAGAGATACGAGACCGGTGCGTCGCGCAGGTGTCGCTCATTAGTAATCATGGCACCGGCCTCGCGCCGTTCTCTCACGGCAATCGGCCTTGTTCTGCTCGCCACACACCTCTTGGGCAAGTTTGTTATAGTAACCGAATTTCATAATGTCTTTGGTGAAAACTTTCATTGGCGGATGTAAAACGGTTCCCATCTTCTATTGTCACAGTCCTCGTCTGCACCTGTCTGTCTTCGTCGGCACTACACTACCCAGAATCCTCCTTGTCTCCACACCTGAACTCACTTCCTCATTACCTACCTGTTCCTCGTCTTAATCATCTGTGTCACCTGTCTTGACCTTGTTATATTTGATTTGTTCTTGTATTTAGTTTGCCTCTGTTCAGTCTGTGCTTGTCGGTCCTTGTAAATGTTACCTTGTATTGTGAGTATCACCCTTCTGCCTTTCTACCTGCCTGTACCAGTTTTTTTATTAGCTTATTATAGTAAAAGTTTGAATTGGAGCTTTGTGCCTCTGCCTTCCTTCACCCGCACCACACCTGTGACATCTATAGTCCTGTAATTCATTCACAATCAGTTTCTTATCCTGCTGAAGAGGGTCTTTTCGGTTTTCTTTTATTCAAGCTGAAAATAATTCAGAGTTTTGTATTTGACATAAGGGAAAGATCACCAGATTATTTAACTTAAAGAATGTTCTATTGTTATTAACTGAACCACATGTCATTTCAAATGTTTTTCTGTGCAATTACAATGAATGAGGACAGGCGCTTTCAAGCTTCAAAATGGACAACCATAAATGTTTACATCACCTCGTCAGTTTTAAACAAAGTTCTATCCTAGAGTAAACTGCCAGAAGACATTAATGAGAATAGGATTTCCTGTAGACTCAGATGATCTAAGACCGGTTCAAGCTGCTGACCTTAAGTGTCACCGGCTCACCGGTGGGCCCAAAGCCATTACATATTTAAAACAGTAATATTCTATACTAAACCTAAACTAATCTTGACAAACTATATATTGTTGGGAACTTCAGAGATTGTATGTTTCATATTTGACCACTGTTTTATATTTAATATCATGTAGTGACAGTAATTAATTAACTTGTAAACAAGAACATTTAGTTATTGTAATATGGACAGTGAGGAAAACAAGTTTCCCTGTACAATGTGGTTTCAGAATTTGTTGTTTTTATTGTATATGGTCATATACATTTTTTTAAAATTTCATATTTATGTTTTCAAAAAATCATTTACAACCTATCTTGAATGTTTTGTTGCTGTTTTGAATTTAAAAAAAATGTTGTAAATCAAATCAGAAATCCTAAAAAGAGCATGACTAGTACCTAGTGGACATTGCTGGTATAGTGACTAAAAATAACACAGAAACCTCATTTTTTGTGATATCAATGTCAAATTTGGAACACAACTTATTTAGACTTTTAGCTTTTAATTTAATATGAAATTAAATTCAACACGTATTTTAATTTTAATTTTTTAATAAAATATGAATATTATATATTTCTTTTATTACAACAAAGTTAAACAGCTATTACTTTTTTGTTTTTAATGTTGTTTAATTTCTTTCACTTGTAAAAGAAACTTCAATTTAAAAAAAAAAAAAAAAAACGAACCCAAAATTAGGTTCATATACCAAACCGTTCCAGAATTACATTGATTTGAATCTGGACATCCGATTTTTAGCTCTACCCCCCAAAAGGGGGGTGACACTTTAGTTGAAGCTGTCCAAGGAACTGTTCACAAAAAAAAACAAAAACAACAACAACAAAAAAAACAATAATAATTATTAGTTTAACCAAATCTATTTTTTCTCTTGTTAATGGGTAATCTATAGCTTAAAAACTTTATTTAACTTAACATAAAAAATAAACAGCTTTACTGATGAAAGTGCCATCTGCCATTAATTACTCAGCCTCATGTTGTTCCAGAACCATGAACTTTTAAACACAAATGAAGGTGTTTTTAAATAAACTCAGATATGGTAAATGGAAGTTCAAACATGCATAATCATGTCTCTTTAGAAGATTTACATTATTCATATTTATTACCAGTAGAGGCTCCTGACCGTAAATTTAGGTAGGGCAGACTCTGTGTCTTAGAGCTAGTTTAAGATAAACATTTTAGTTTAGTTTATTTGTATATCATTTAAAAACAATGTGAGTTGGCTTAAGTGCTTTCCATTAAAACAATATTCCAAACACATCAATAACGAAAATACAAAAAAAAAAAAAAGTAAAATAAAAGACTACAGTAAAATAAGGTACAATCAACTGCTAGCTCAACCATAAGCCTGGGCAACATTTAATGTCCTAAGGCAGGTTATTCCAGAGGCTGCAGCAACAGAGAAGGCACAATCCCTTTTGGACTTTAGACAAGCTTTAGGGATCTTTAAAAGTAATGTTTGAGATGACCACAATAGCCTTGTCATCTGATAAACCTGGAGAAGATCAAAAATATATTCGGGAGCTAGACCATGCAAAGCCTTAACACTACGTGAGGAAGTTTTGGGTCAAAAATATTTTTTTCACCGCACTCACCACGTGAATATACATGCAAAAAAGTTAGGAAACGTCAAATCTTCATACCGTTTAGTACAGCCCTGTTTGTAAATAAGGTCAATAATCAATAAAAAAAATCTAAAAATAAATGGATCTACAATGTTACGATAGGTAATAATAAAGATCAGGGCACAACATTTTAATTCAAATGAATGTGAAAACGTATTTTCCAACCTAATTGATAAATATTTTCTTATTTTCTTTGTACAATAAAAAATCTTATGATACAATAACGTATATATACAATAACAAAAACACTACCTATGTACACATTTGAATACATTGTAAAAACTTTCATGGACACGTATGCAGCACAATATAGTAGGCTACACACAAAAACAGGCTAAGAAAAAACATAAACATTAGCTGAACAAGAAAACGAACTGCTTTAGAACAATTAGTTTCAGTGAACAAAAAATATTAACGAACAAAATCAGGTTAACACGTTTTCCTCCAAGTGGACTCATTTGAACGGCGCAAATACCCCGCATCATTCACTGACGCTTACGCATGCACAGTCCACACAGGTAAACACCGCCTTGTGTGTCTTTTGATTTCATTTGGTCTGAGTGAAGTTCGCTTGCCAGTCGCGTGATGAAGTCCCTCCGCGAAACTTGCTAATTTGTGCACTTCTTGTACATTATGTGCGTGTTGATGGCGGGAAATGTAGTGGACTTATGATATCTATAATGCGTGCGGTCAAAATGACCGCCATGGCCATTCTAGGTAGAAATAGTCAGAACTGTTTTGTGATTTTAATAAAATAACTGTGTCAGAATAAATATACACATATTTAGATAAAGTCAGAGTCCTACAGCCACATTGATTTTATTTTAACAAATATATTACACTGTCAAATTTAAAAGCGGTCAAAATGACTGCCTTGGTAGTTCTAGTGTTAAAAACCAACATCAAAACCTTAAACTGGACCCTGAAGCCAGCCTTCACCATCGAATGTACATGCTTAAGCTCAGAATCAAAGATAACTTCCAGATTCTTTGCTTGCTTATGTACATTAGAGACAAGAGGGCCTAAACAATCAAGTATGTGCGTGGGTGACCTAATGGAGCCAAGCACTAGACATTATGTTTTAGCTTAATTAAGTTGTAAACAATTCTGTGCCATCCATAATTTAATTTCATTCAAAGCATTTCATCAAAGCATTTAATGCAGTGCCATCATCTGTCTTTAATGGAAGATACAGTTGACTGTCATCTGCATAACAATGATATGCAACAATATATTTTTTACAAAAAAGGCTGTGGTATCATGTACAAAGAAAACAATATGGGCTCCAGGATTGAACTCTTTGGAACCCCACAAACACAGACGGCAGAATCTGAGAAATAATTTCCAACAGAGCTTCTGTCCTTTAGTAAGAAGAAAATCATGTGAGGTCAGTTCCCTGGATCCCTACCCAATGACACAGACGTTCTAAAATAATTTCATGTTCAATTGTGTCAAATGCTGCCATAAAATCAAGGAGAACGAGAATAGCACACTTTCCTGAGTCAACAGCAAATAATAAATCAATGTTCAATTTTAAAAGTGCAGACTCGATAGGCTACTGTGTTTGGATCTAAAACCTGACCTGAAATTGATCATAATATTATTTTTATTTACAAATGAGAACAGCTGATGATAAACAGCCTTATCCAAATTTTTAGATAAACAAGACAATTTGAAATTGGGTCTTGGCTTTATAAGGAGATTATGTATTATTGCACACTTTACACAAGATGGGACAATACCATTGGCTAAACTACTATTTATGATAAATACATTTCTTGAGTCCACAACATCCATAACCTGGAGAAGACGACAAGAGGGAATGACATCTAACGAGGAAGTAGGTTTCAAGTGTTGAACTACATCTAAAATATCAAAACGAGAGAAAATAAAATATGTAGAGCAAGGAGTAAATTCTAGAGAGTAAAGATCAGTAGAATCGATACTAGCTCTAATTTTCTTAATTTTAACTTAAAAATTGTAAGGTTGTCACAAGCTGTTGGCATGGGGTCTGGGTAATTGTTAAAGGATTTAGTACAGAATTTATTGTACTAAATAAAATATTCAGATTATGAGAATGTTTTTTAATTAAGTCAGAAAAGTATTGCACTTTAGCTGCCTTGACTGCCCACTGATGACTGATCATATTATATTTAACAATCTCATAAGACACTTGAAGTTTATCTTTTTTCTACTGCCTGGTCTCCTCCGTTTTTGTCTTAAGGCCCGGGTGCTGTCATTAAGCCATGACTGGCATTTAACTTTAGGTGTTACTATTTTGTATGGAGTGCAAAGATTTAATATTTCATTGCATGTTCTATTAAACCAGGAAATTATTTATTCAGTACCTACATCAACAAGACGTGCCACTGCGGAACTACAACTCCACAATATTATATATCTGCAAACTCACTAACTGTAAAAGGATTAATAGTGTTGTGATGTCTGTCTGTTTCCCCGTTCTTTGTGTTTTTGGTTTAGTCCTGTTTCCCGCTCCCCGTTATCTCTATTAGTCTTCCCAGGTGTCCCCGATTAACCACGCCCCCTTGTCATCTTGTTTAGCTTGTTTGCCCTTGTATTTTAGCCCTGTGTTTCAGTCCAGTCCTTGTGAGTTCTTGATGTTGTATTGTGGATGCTGGTTGTCCTGTTCCCGAGTCCTGTTCCCGAGTCCTGTTCCCGAGTCCTGTTCCCGAGTCCTGTTCCCGAGTCCTGTTCCCGAGTCCTGTTCCCGAGTCCTGTTCCCGAGTCCTGTTCCCGAGTCCTGTTCCCGAGTCCTGTTCCCGAGTCCTGTTCCCGAGTCCTGTTCCCGAGTCCTGTTCCCGAGTCCGGTTCCCGAGTCCGGTTCCCGAGTCCGGTTCCCGAGTCCTGTTCCCTGTCTGAGTCCTTGTCAAGTTTGGAGTTTGTTTAAAAAAAGTGTGCTGCAAGTGGATCCTGCTTCTTCCTTGTCTCAACCACATTGTGACAGAAGAACTCACCACACAAGATCCAGCAGCATGTTCACCAGTGTCTCTTCCCCAGCCTCTGAGCAGGAGAGAGGACATTCCTTTGTGGGGACCCGGTTGGTCAAATTTCGCGGGATCCGTGGAGGCCGTAGTAGAGGAGGTGGTCGAGAGGAACCCCGACACCACTCTACACTCTGGCCTCTCTTACACCCTGGGTTGGTCCCATCCAGGTCCAAGCCTCACGTCAGCCACGTCCAGCCAGAGCTTCATGTCAGCCAAGTCCAGCCAGAGCCTCACATCCAGCCAGAGCTGCACGTCAGCCACGTCCAGCCAGAGCTGCACGTCACCCACGTCCAGCCAGAGCTGCACGTCAGCCACGTCCAGCCCAGAGTTTCCTTCGCCGCTGGTCCCGTCCAGCCCAGAGTTTCCTTCGCCGCTGGTCCCGTCCAGCCCAGAGTTTCCTTCGCCGCTGGTCCCGTCCAGCCCAGAGTTTCCTTCGCCGCTGGTTCCGTCCAGCCCAGAGTTTCCTTCACCGCTGGTTCCGTCCAGCCCATGTTTCCTTCCCCCCTGGTCCCGTCCAGCCCAGAGTTTCCTTCGCCGCTGGTCCCGTCCAGCCCAGAGTTTCCTTCGCCGCTGTTCCCGTCCAGTCCAGAGCCCTGACGTCCTTCTCGCGTCACCTCTGCACAGCCAGAGACGCTTAGCGTCACCTCTGCACAGCCAGGGACGCTTAGCGTCACCTCTGCACAGCCAGAGAAGCTTAGCGTCACCTTTGCACAGCCAGTGTCTATGGACAATATGGCCGCCTCCGAGCCAGAGTCTGTTCCCGAGCCAGAGTCTGTTCCCGAGCCAGAGTCTGTTCCCGAGCCAGAGTCTGTTCCCGAGCCAGAGTCTGTTCCCGAGCCAGAGTCTGTTCCCGAGCCAGAGTCTGTTCCCGAGCCAGAGTCTGTTCCC
Organism: Meda fulgida; assembly: GCA_030578275.1. Classification (NCBI taxonomy): domain Eukaryota; kingdom Metazoa; phylum Chordata; class Actinopteri; order Cypriniformes; family Leuciscidae; genus Meda; species Meda fulgida. The sequence goes on along the minus strand of CM060616.1, from coordinate 26,968,786 downwards.
GAGCCAGAGTCTGTTCCCGAGCCCGAGCCAGAGTCTGTTCCCGAGCCCGAGCCAGAGTCTGTTCCCGAGCCCGAGCCAGAGTCTGTTCCCGAGCCCGAGCCAGAGTCTGTTCCCGAGCCCGAGCCAGTGAGAGTGTTGTCTGTTCCCGAGCCCGTGCCAGTGTCTGTACCTGTTTATGTCTGTCCTTGTGGCCGTTACTGTTCTAGTGTCTGTTCCCGAGCCAGTGTGCGTGTTGTCTGTTCCTGAGCCCGAACCCGTGTGCGTGTTGTCTGTTCCCGAGCCGGTGTCTGCTGTTCCCGAGCCGGTGTGCGTGTTGTCTGTTCCCGAGCCGGTGTGCGTGATGGCTGTTCCCGAGCCGGTGTGCGTGATGGCTGTTCCCGAGCCGGTGTGCGTGTTGTCTGTTCCCGAGCCGGTGTGCGTGTTGTCTGTTCCCGAGCCGGTGTGCGTGTTGTCTGTTCCCGAGCCGGTGTGCGTGTTGTCTGTTCCCGAGCCGGTGTGCGTGATGGCTGTTCCCGAGCCGGTGTGCGTGATGGCTGTTCCCGAGCCGGTGTGCGTGTTGTCTGTTCCCGAGCCGGTGTCTGCTGTCCCCGAGCCGATGTCACCACCACCACGTCCTGCTGCGCCCTGGCCGCTGTTCCCGAGCCGGTGTCGCCACCACCACGTCCTGCTGGGCCCTGGCCACCCGAGGGGTCTTCTCCGCCGTGGCCGCCCAAGGGGTCTTCTCCGCCGTGGCCGCCTGAGGGGTCTTCTCCGCCGTGGCCACACCCTCAGCCTGCTCCGTCCTGGACACGCGCACAGCCTGCTCCGTCCTGGACACGCGCACAGCCTGCTCCGCCCTGGCAGCCTGTTCGTCCTTCTCCGCCCTGGCAGCCTGTTCGTCCTTCTCCGCCCTGGCAGCCTGTTCGTCCTTCTCCGCCCTGGCAGGCTCTTCGTCCTTCTCCGCCCTGGCAGCCTGTTCGTCCTTCTCCGCCCTGGCAGCCTGTTCGTCCTTCTCCGCCCTGGCAGCCTGTTCGTCCTTCTCCGCCCTGGCAGCCTGTTAGTCCTGCTCCGCCCTGGCAGCCTGTTAGTCCTGCTCCGCCCTGGCAGCCTGTTCGTCCTGCTCCGCCCTGGCTTCCTGCACGTCCAGCTCCGCCCACGTTCCATGGCCCATGCCCGTCATTGCAAGGCCTGGTCCCATTCCATGTGCGGACCTGGCCCTCCATCCCTCCCCCAGGACCGCCTCCGCTCCACCACCCTCCCGAATTGTCTTGTGTCCTGTTTTGTTGGGCGTCGGGAGCCACCCATAGAGGGGGTCTATGTTGTGATGTCTGTCTGTTTCCCCGTTCTTTGTGCTTTTGGTTTAGTCCTGTTTCCTGCTCCCCGTTATCTCTATTAGTCTTCCCAGGTGTCCCAGATTAACCACGCCCCCTTGTCATCTTGTTTAGCTTGTTTGCCCTTGTATTTTAGCCCTGTGTTTCAGTCCAGTCCTTGTGAGTTCTTGATGTTGTATTGTGGATGCTGGTTGTTCTGTGCCGGAGTCCTGTTCCCTTTCTGAGTCCTTGTCAAGTTTGGAGTTTGTTTAAATAAAGTGTGCTGCAAGTGGATCCTGCTTCTTCCTTGTCTCAACCACATCGTGACAAATAGCAGTTGCCCTGGGAGTACCCAGAAAATTATAATGATCAGGGGTTGAGGTTCAGATAGAGGGTCTAATTCATCAACATTAAGCCATAAAAACAAAGTCCAATTCACAAGAAGAAATAAAATCAATTAAAAATGATTTATACTTTTCATTAATCTGATTTTTTAACGATCACCAGTGAGAGGGCCCGGGATTACCATCAGAGGGCACTCCAACCCATACAATCATCAGACATCCACAGACTCCATTCCCGTATAATCCTTCGCCCAGACTAATCAGCCATGATCACATCCACCTGTATGGCATTACCTTGCTTAGCTCACCCCGTATAAGCCTGGTTTTTGCATTCATTATCTGCAAAGCCTTGTTTAGTTTTTCTACTGCAATTCTGAAAATTCTCTGTTGTTCCCGTGTTCTTGGTTTTTGATCTTTGCCTGTTCCTTGGATTCTCCTTTTTTCTCCTCGCCGCTGTGGCTGAGTCAGCTCCGGATGATACAGTGCTGATCATCATGGCCACAGCTATTTTGTGTATGGGGGCAGTTGTGTGTGTCTTCGGACAAGATGGCAGCCTCTACGCCTGTGTCTTCAGACAAGATGGCCGTCTCCACACCTGTGTCTTTGGACAAGATGGCCATCTTCATGCCTGTGTCTTTGAACAAGATGGCCGACTCTACGCCTGTGTCTGCGGACAAGATGGCCAACTCTACGCCTGTGTCTACAGACTAGAAGGCCCCCTGAAGCGTCGCATCCGCCCTTACCCACTGAAGCGTCGGCACCTGCTCCGCCCTGGCCTCCTGTAATATGTAATACAATAAATCTTATTTTGTATTTGGTGCAGTTAGTTTATTATAATAGAAGTTAATGGTAACCATAGTAACATCATCAAATTAAATAAATAATATGAAAAAAAAAAACACTTGAAATTTGATTCCTGGAGGCTCCCAAAGCGGAACCACTTATAGCCCTTTTCCACCAAGGCAGTGCTGGTGCTGGTTCGGAGCCAGAGCCTAGTTTCAAATCGGTTCTTTGTTTTTCGACACCCAAAGCACCAGCTCTGTACCAGGAAAAGTGGTTCTTAAGTAGTACCAAAACATTGCTGGGCTAGAAATAAGAACCGCTTGCGTCAGGGACTGGGGTTACCGTGACCAACAAGACGAACAGAAACTTGTGAACGCCATTTTTTTTAAATAGCAGCTAATTGAGCTAATAGCAGCTCGATTGTAATCTCCGTCTATACAAGTTACGGCGAGCTGCAAGAACACTTTGAATTTGCCGTGTTTCGATGCCAATGTAGGTTCGCAAAGCCATGAGCATCAATAGTAACGCAAAGACCACCATTGTTGATGGAAGGCTTCTTGGAGATGCATCGGAGAGGTGCGGACCGATCCGAGCAGCGAGAGTGTTTGAAGAGCAGACGACTCTTTGTGCTTTTGGATCGGTGTCACAGTGCTTTGATCGGTCTGCAAGGAGCCGATGCATCTCAAACAAGCCTGGGGTGTTTGTACCGTGCAAGCATTGCTGGGCAACATGAGATGTATAGACGTAAGATCTGGCTCTGTGGTGGCTCTCTGGCCTGTGGAAAGGCAAACCGGTTCTTAGAAGGCTCGTCAGTCGAACCAACTCCGAACTGGCAATAGCTCTGGCTCTGAACGTGCACCCGGTTCCTGCTGGTGGAAAATACATAACAGTGCTTCATTTAAGAGTTCCTCAGGAAATCTGGGTGGTTCCTCAGAGAACCACCCCTATTCAAAGGGTGCCTAGAGGATCTACAGTTGGTTCCGCCATTATGGCAAAGTGAAGAACCCCTAAAGGTTCCTCCAGGCACCTTTTATTTTTACAGTGTACACAAGGCCGCATTAATGCATGGGCTTACCTGGGCTGAAGCCCAGGGGCCTCCCAAGTTCAGGGGCCTCCCAAGTTCAGGTTCATGGGGAGATGAAAAGGTCATATTGTTTTGTAACTGGTCAGATTTTCTGTCAATCACTCTAATCACACGTTACATGTCTGCTGACTGAGTGACCCACGTGGCCCCATAAGCCCCGTTCACACCGCCAGCGATTTTGTTGCTGTATGTCACTAGTCTCTATAATGTGGAGTCGCTTGTGGGCGTTGGTAGTGCTGTCGCTCTAATGTTATTGGCAGACTGCTCGTCTGGCCACATCTATACAAAACACCATCACAAGTGAAACAACTATATTATTTTAATTTGACTAGGAATTAGGCTCAAAAGAAACAGTATGCTGTTGGGAGGGTTTTTATATTACCACACTGCAGTGTTCAGTGGATTAAATAATTTAATAGATTAACGATCGATCAATCAACAAATTAAACTCACTTATACTGTCATGAATTACTAAAACGTCATCTGAATTTGACAAATAATCAATTTTATTGTCCCTAATAGTCAACATAATGCAGGGGAAACTGTAAAATGAACTGCAGCAGTTCTAAACTTGCATCATAAAACTACAACACTCAAACTATAAATGTATGAATTAAACTCACTGAGACTGGTTGTCACAGTCCTCGTCTGCACCTGTCTGTCCTTGTCTGCACTTCACTTCCCAGAATCCTCCTTGTCTGCACACCTGAATTCACTCCCTCAATCATCCACCTGTTCAGCGTCTTAATCATCTGTGTCACCTGTCCTCACCTCGTTAGTATCTGTATTTACTTCTCTCTGTTCAGTCTGTCTGGGTCGGTTCTTAGTTTGTCGATGTACATGTGAATGCTTGTATATGCATAGGTGTTAGTGTGTATCCTGCCTATCTTCCTGCCTGTACCTGGTTTTGTTCGAGTAAATCGTTTGTATTGGAGTTCTTTGCCTCAGCCTGCCTTCATTACACACCAAACCGTGACAGAAGAACCGACCAATAAAAAGAAGATGGAGGGCTGGAAACAAGCCTTCGTGGGTACCCGTCTGGCTGTGTTTCGTGGGAGTCGTGGAGGCCGCAGTGGAGGAGGGGGTCGAGTGGAGACCCGGCATCGCTCTGCACGCTGGCCTCATTTCGGCCCTGGGCTGGTCCCGTCCAGCACCAAGCCCTCTTCGCCGCTGGTCCCGTCCAGCACCAAGCCCTCTTCGCCGCTGGTCCCGTCCAGCACCAAGCCCTCTTCGCCGCTGGTCCCGTCCAGCACCAAGCCCTCTTCGCCGCTGGTCCCGTCCAGCACCAAGCCCTCTTCGCCGCTGGTCCCGTCCAGCACCAAGCCCTCTTCGCCGCTGGTCCCGTCCAGCAGAGGGCCTTCACCGCTGGTCCCGTCCAGCACAGGGCTTCACGTCAGCCACCCCAAGTCAAGTGAACCGAATCCCGAGTCAAGTGACGACCCGAATCCCGAGTCAAGTGACGACCCGAATCCCGAGTCAAGTGACGACCCGAATCCCGAGTCAAGTGACGACCCGAATCCCGAGTCAAGTGACGACCCGAATCCCGAGTCAAGTGACGACCCGAATCCCGAGTCAAGTGACGACCCGAATCCCGAGTCAAGTGACGACCCGAATCCCGAGTCAAGTGACGACCCGAATCCCGAGTCAAGTGACGACCCGAATCCCGAGTCAAGGTCCGTATCTAATCAGCTCCGGGAGGCCTTTCCTGAACCCGTGGATTTCCCCAAGTATTTTTTTGGGGGGGGCCATAGGCCTTCGCCTCGTCCGGCTCCGCCGTGGCCGCCCGAGGGGTCCTCACCGCCGTGGCCGCCCGAGGGGTCCTCACCGCCGTGGCCGCCCGAGGGGTCCTCACCGCCGTGGCCGCCCGAGGGGTCCTCACCGCCGTGGCCGCCCGAGGGGTCCTCACCGCCGTGGCCGCCCGAGGGGTCCTCACCGCCGTGGCCGCCCGAGGGGTCCGCACCGCCGTGGCCGCCCGAGGGTTCGTCTGCTCCGCCCTGGCCGCGCCCACGTCCTGCTCCGCCATGGCCTCGCCCACGTCCTGCTCCGCCATGGCCGTCTGTTCCATCCTGGAGTCCGTCCTCCTGCACCTGGTCCGCCTTCCCGTCACGGACTCCAGGATGCCCACCCTCCCACCCCTGTTCTACGGCGTGAGGTCACGCCTACCGGGAGGGGGGAGTAATGTCACAGTCCTCGTCTGCACCTGTCTGTCCTTGTCTGCACTTCACTTCCCAGAATCCTCCTTGTCTGCACACCTGAATTCACTCCCTCAATCATCCACCTGTTCAGCGTCTTAATCATCTGTGTCACCTGTCCTCACCTCGTTAGTATCTGTATTTAGTTCTCTCTGTTCAGTCTGTCTGGGTCGGTTCTTAGTTTGTCGATGTACATGTGAATGCTTGTATATGCATAGGTGTTAGTGTGTATCCTGCCTATCTTCCTGCCTGTACCTAGTTTTGTTCGAGTAAATCGTTTGTATTGGAGTTCTTTGCCTCAGCCTGCCTTCATTACACACCAAACCGTGACACTGGTGACAGTTTTTTTTTTCCATGCATCATTTTATTATATCCATGTTTGTGGTTAGTTACATTCAGATCATATAAATCGCCTGCCTGCACTGCACTCGAGACGGTGAGACCCACAGGAGTCATCAGGCATGCTTGAGATACATCAAGGAAATCTTGAGAGAATTGCTTATATACCTCATTCATAGTTTGTGGTCCCAGAAACGTAAGGTGTCATCCATTAGCTAAAGAAAACCATTAACATCAAACCTATTCAGCAGCTTAAATACTCACAGGGCCTCAACACACCATATGCAAAATATTTCTTCATTAATGTCTCATTAATCTCCTGAACAATAGAAAATGCTTCACAGTATGACACAGCCCTAGGAGAAATGACTGGGAGTAATTAGACATAGCCTTATAGATCATCTTTCATCAAAATATGTTCACAAACTACAGAGGCACCACACCTTCTCAGCAAGGGCTGTGGCCTCAGATAAAAACAGTTCACAGTCGCCAAATGTTTTAGTTTGGATTGAACAGAACTAGGTATATTTCTGAAACAAATAAAAAATAAACCAATAGATATACAATATATATTATTATTAATTATATAATAAAAATATATAAAATTATATTATTAGAGAATACACGTACTGATTAGTTGAGGTAATCAAGGTCATCTTTTTTTAGAATTGATTTCAGTGAAAAGTTCAAGCGAGACCCTTGCTGCATTGACCTGTTCTGTTACTTTTTCATCTTTTTTTTTCAGACACCTGGTCTCAATTTGCAACTGTTGTAACAACAAAAAAATTCTTATGAAGATGTACATTTCAAACATCATTCATCATAACAATGTAACTGAGTATAATTCAATTTGAATTCATAGTCTTTTGAAATTATGACATCCCTCCAATTGAAAATATAGGCCTGCATATGTAACCCATAATTAAAATGAAAGCTTTAGCATAAGTTTTGTCAGGAAGACTTAATTACTGTGTCACTTATTACCTTCACATCTATCCAATCATGTCCTTATACTTGCTGTATAAAACATCGCTACTTACACGTTTGAGTTCGCAGATGCTGACGCGACAATTCACGCTCCTGTTCAGTTGCCAACCAACATATCTTAGGACACGCATATTGTTTACGATTATCAAGTTCCGACGATGAATTCGTCCCACCGTCTATCCTGCTGCACGTCGCAGTGTGTGCATTCAGTGCCGCACCTCCCCATAGGCACAGCAGTCTTCGAAGAGTTTGATCAGCCAAGGCCTATCAAGAGAAGTCCTGGGGCCTGTTCTACGTACGTTGCTTAAAACATCGGAGATCAAATGAGACATCCAAGATAATATATCGTGCTCATCATGATCCAGCTATTTAGTTTCTTTGAACACACCTGCCGGTTATGATTAATATAGCTGGATTGAGTTATCTGAGATAATTGCGCGTTCATGTGCTGGTTTTAAAGGGGATATGTATCGATAGTAGAAACATTGATTAGCAACGCTGCTATTAGCTGCTCACCATGGTCAAAGAGCGCGCACAGTTTTGCAGAGAGCAGGAGTTATTGCTTGAAGGATATGCCGAATTTGAAAACTTAATTAAAACGCCAGGGAACACCTCAAAGTGTGCAAAAGCCAGGAGAGAGGGCTGACAAAAAGTAGCAGACAAATTAAATCTGTAAGTGCTATGGTTCTATCACTTATTACAGTATATATTAGTGTATTTTAATAATTTCATATTTTGCTTAATGTCAGAGCCACCTCAGGACCCACTAGAACATGGGAACAAGTAAAAGTGAAGTACAAAAATATTCTTCAAAATGGTAATATTTTCTACTTCTACTGTTTAGTCGCTTACCAAAAAAATGTCTTTTTATAAAAGCAAACAAGAAAAAAAAACAGGTGGTGGTCCTGCACCCCCACATTATATCCCGGCAGAAGAGCTGGTCCTTGGGTTTATGTGAACCGACCTATTGTGGAGGGCATCCCTGGGGGCAGCTCTTCCTTCGACCAAAAGCCAGGGACCAGTAACAGCAACGGCTTGATTACTGGTGGTAAATTAGTTTTAAATGATCTTGCTACACTGTAAATAATTTGTTGCTGCATTAAATTAAGTATGCCTATAATCCAAATGGCTGGTACAGTAATTTCAACTGATCAATTTTGAGTAGTGATTAATTGCTTTGACTTGTGACGGTGAAAACTGCATAACTTAAAGTAAAAATATTTTGCAATTTTATTGATCACATTTTTTCTTAGTGTAGTTCATTGTAATGCAATTGTGTTCTCCTCTTTTGTACGGTTTTACATAATACACCAACACTTTTACCTGTTCCCAAGAAAGTGGTGGCTGAAATATGTGCAGTAAGTGGACTTTTTCTAATTTTACATCAAAAGGAAAGAAAGTGCAACACTTTGTAATACCCATTTGTTTCTTTAGCACAGAACTGTGAAGAAACCCTCTCAGATGATTGTCTGTGTTGCCCTTAAGGCAGTTAATAATTTAATAAATAAGTTAAATGTTTTAAAAAAAACATTTCATGTTTATTTGTAAGTTTTATTTAAAAAAATATTAGTGGACAATTTTATTTCCGGTGCGGCCGCGCTAACTTACGGTTTCGGTTTCATGGTAAACAGAGCAGGCGAAATCCAGCCCATCCAGACCATGGTATGGTCAGCGATCTGTTGCCATTCTCATTAAAGCACTGACAAGGCAATGCCGTAAGTTTATATATGTGTTTATAAGGATCTTAAGTAATGTATTTTTGTATTGTCTAATTGGGAAATGCATTTTATTTTCGTCTGTCTAGAGCTCAGTTTTTCTAAGAGCATGTTGTGTATGCTTTCAGTTTTCACCATCTGGAGAAGAAATTAAAATGAAAAAACGTCCCTTGTGGTCCTGGTCTTCTTCAGTGGTTTATCTGCTTGTTCATTTGGCAACATAACAGTGAAAAGGCAGCATTCATAGCTTCATCATGGTCAAAATGGTAGCTAGCAACAGATCTGCTACAAACGCTTCAGGTCTTTCATCCTCATCTGCAAGCAGTTCCGCTCGAGCCACGAGCACGAGCCATGGGTATGAGAGTCGAAGATTAGAATCAGATAGAGTTAAAAGAGAAAGAACATGTGAATATGTGAAATCTCAAATGGATGTGAATAAACATAAGGGCCCCGCTCCAGCCACCTGCAACCAAAGTGTTTAAATAGAGGACACATTCATCACATGGAATCCTACTGAAAATGACGTTTCAGACGCAGAACCTTCACTTGTTAACACTAGGCCCAAACGCCACAACCAACACACATCCGAGGCTTTCCAAACCACATCTTCCTCTCCTAAAGGTGAGACTAAACCAAAAAGTAAGCAAACAAAGAACGCACTCAACCCATTCTCTAGCCCTTTCGTGGCTCCCTACAACTCACCTGCAAATACGTCACACCAAGCAGAGCCACTTGCACAATATATGGCACGTTGTGACCTCATCACTTCATGTCTATACCAATATGATGACAAACCAGAGAATTTTAGAGCGTGGCTCTCACCATTTACTGGGGCTACAGCAGACGTTCACCTCACGCCAACACGAGAGCTCGACTTGATGACAAAATGGTTAGGAAAGGAGTCAAGTAGTCAAATTAAACGCATTCGCTCTGTGTATGACAATAACCCTGCAGTAGCTTTACAGACAGCATGGGACAGACTCCATGAGTGTTATGCGGCTCCTGAAATCATCGAAAAAAATCACTCTACCAGTGATTGGACAGTTTTCCTAAAATGACAGCAAAGGATAATGTGAAACTGAGGGAACTTGGGGAACTGTTACAGGAGATTCAAGGAGCAAAAGAGGATGGGTATTTAACTGGTCTTCTCTATCTTGACACTTCACGCGGAATCAGGCCAATTGTGGACAAACTCCCATATGGAATTCAGGAGAAGTTGATGTCACTGGGTTCACAATATAAAGAGGATCATTAGGACTGCTTTCCACCTTTCAGTTACTTTTGTAAGTTCATATGCAAAGAAGTTAAGAGACGATCCAAGCTTTAACCAACAGTACAGCCAAACCCAATTACATTTAGAAAGACCCAACCTGAGAAACTTTAGCTCCGCCAAACCCATCTCCGTAAATAAAACTAATATTACACCCCCCGACAAGGACTTTAAAAGCAACTGCCCGCTGCACAATAAGCCCCACCCACTCAATAAATGCAGGACATTCAGGAACAAACTGCTCGATGAAAGAAAGGCCTTCCTCAAAGAGAAATGAATCTGTTTTAAGTGCTGTGCCTCAGACACTCATCTCGCTAAGGACTGCAAATCCACAGTAAAGTGCTCCGACTGTGAAAGTACAAGCCACGAAACAGTAATGCATCCTGGCCCTCCATCTCAAACCTTCAAGGCTCCTGCTCCCGCTCAAGAGGATGGCGGGGAGGGAAAAGACATCTCAGACAGCATTGCAGTAACCACAACATAAACCAAAGTGTGCGGTCCTGGTTAGTGGGGTCATTCTTGTTCAAAAATATGTCTTACAAAGGTGTATCCAGAAGGTCCCCAGGACAGTGGGGTTAAGGCTTACGTCATACTCGATGATCAGAGCAATCGATCCTTAGCCAGGCCAGAGTTCTTTGATCTGTTCAACATTAAACAAAAACTAGTCCGTTATGATCTAAGAACATGTTCAGGCCTCCTTGAAACATGGGGGAAAATGGCTGAAGGTTTTCACATTGAGTCTTTAGATGGTTCTGTGGTAATCCCACTCCCTCCTCTCATTGAATGTCAGGACATTCCTAACGAAAGTAGCGAGATCCCAACACCAAACGCTGCGCGGCACCAGCCACACCTTGGTTCCATAGCAAAGTACATTCCAGAGCTAGACCATAAGGCAGAAATACTTCTACTGCTAGAGCGAGATGTTCTACGTGCACACAAAGTAAGAGAACAAGTTAATGGCCCTCATCATGCGCCCTTCGCCCAGCGCCTAGATTTAGGGTGGGTAGTAGTCGGGGAGGTGTGTGTAGGTAAGGTCCATAAGCCCACAGTCAACTCATTCAACAATTATTCTTGAAAATGGCCGCCCTACAGTTTTTGGACAGTGTGAAAACTTTCGACAGCTCAAGGAAACACCACACAGTAACAGGCACACTAAGGCTCCAGAGCAAAGTCTGGGACAATCAGTTTTCAACCGCAGCAAAAACTACAATGAGCCAGCTCCCTCCATAGATGACACACTCTTTTTAGAGATCATGGATGAAAGTATGTACAGAGACGATGGCAATAGTTGGGTTGCCCCACTTCCTTTCAGAGAGCCTCGCCGGAAAATGCCTAACAATAGAGAGCTAGCAGTCAGACGTTTTTTGTCTCTCAAGCGGAGTATGCAGAAGAAACCCCACATGCAGCAGCAATACGTGGAGTTTATGAGAATGCTGGTCTCTCCCCACGTTTGGGGTCTACCACCCTCAAAAACCCAACAAGATCAGGGTAGCTTTTGATTCCAGTGCCCAAGAGGACGATGTCTCACTCTATAGTGTACTCCTCACTGGCCCCGACTTAAACAATAGTCTCATTGGGGTACTCCTCCGCTTCCGTAAAGAAAGCATTGCTGTCATGGCCGACATACAGCAGATGTTTCACTGTTTCATGGTGCGTGAGGCTCACCGGAACTATCTTCGCTTTCTGTGGCACAAGGACAATGATGTTGAAAAGGAGGTCATTGATTATAGAATGAAGGTCCATATGTTTGGGAACTCTCCATCTCCCGCTGTGGCTGTTTACGGTCTGCGCAAGGCCATCGAAGCTGGAGCGAAATACTACTATGGGGCTGACACAGTCAAGTTTGTGGAGAGACACTTCTATGTCAATGATGGACTGATTTCTGTGCCTTCTCCAGCCGAAGCGATCGACTTGCTCCAAAGAACGCAAGCTTCACTTGCTGAGTCCAATCTGCGCCTGCATAAGTTTGCGTCTAATTCACCAGCAACCATGCGAGCCTTCTCTCCTGAAGATTGCGCAGCAGTCCTGAAAGATCTGGATCTGAGCGGTGAGGAAACACAATCACAGTACAGTCTAGGCCTAATTTGGGAAACCATGACAGACACATTCACATTTTCAGTGGCCACAACAAACAAGCCATTTACTCGCTGAGGTGTCTTGTCATCTGTTAATAGTGTCTTCGATCCACTAGGCCTATTAGCACCAGTCACCATTCAAGGAAGAGCTCTACTCAGAGAACTCACCTCAGAAAACTCTGATTGGGACACACCACTTCCAGAAGATAAGCAGAGCTTGGAGGGATTCGCTGCAGGACTTAATGGAACTCCATGTCCCAAGAACGTACACAACTACTACTCTCAGTCAGGCAAAGCGCAAAGAACTCTATGTCTTTTCAGATGCATCGACCAAAGCAATAGGTGCAGTAAGCCTACTTGAGAGCTCTGTATCCAAATGACAAAGTTGAGGTAGGGTTTATCATGGGTAAAGCAAAACTAACTCCTCAGTCAGAGCCCACTATACCAAGACTGAAACTGTGCGTCGCTGTCTTGGCTGTAGAGATAGCTGATCTTGTCAGAAATGAGCTGGACATAGATTTTAACGCTGTTCACTTTCACACAGATAGCAAGGTGGTCTTGGGCTACATCTGCAACGAAGCAAAAAGATTCTACACATATGTTCACAACAGAGTGCAGCGTATTCGCCAGTCTTCAAAGCCGGAGCAGTGGCACTATGTGCGTACCGAGGAAAACCCAGCGGATCACGCTTGCTCACAGCATCTCAACTAACAAAAACAACTTGGTTCACTGGACACTCCTTCATCCGTCGCTCAGCATCTCAACTAACAAAAACAACTTGGTTCACCGGACCCTCCTTCATCCGTCGCTCACCCCCAGAGGCAAAAAATAAAAACTACAATTTTGAGTTAGTTGAGCCTGACAAAGAGTGTGAAATTAGGCCACAAGTGAGAACTTGTGCCACTCACCTTCAAGTACTCTCCTGTAAGCGCTTTGAGCGCTTCTCCACCTTCAAGTCTTTGGTCCGTGCAGTCGCCTTCCTCATTCAAATGGCAAAATCTTTCAACTCCAATTCAAACCATGGATGCAAAGGGTGGCACATATGACAGTTTTCTCATACACCAGATGAAATGGATCAAGCAAAGCGTGTCATCCTCCAACAAGTGCAACAGGCCACCTTCGCAAAGGAGCTATCTGTCCTCAACGCTGGCAAATCCATCGCCCTTTGTAAAAGCTCAGCCCAGTCCTGGACAGCGGCATAATTTCAGTTGGAGGTCGACTCAAACACTCAGAGCTCGAGAACTCTGAAAAATACCCGATAATTCTCCCAAAAGACAGTCATGTCTCTATCCTGCTCACTCGCCACTACCATGAACTGGTCAAACACCAGGGTCGTCACCTAACAGAGGGTGCAATAAGGGCTGGAGGTCTGTGGATAGTCGGTGGACAGAGACTAGTTAATTCAGTTATCAACAAGTGTGTTATCTGTCGCAAACTGCGGGGAAAGCAGGAAGAGCAACTCATGGCAGATCTTCCCCCGGAACGTTTGAAAACATGTGCTTCCTTTAGCTACGTCGGCCTTGATGTTTTCGGGCCTTGGACAGAAACCACCAGATGTACCAGAGGTGGTCAAGCACAAAATAAGCGTTGGGCTATCCTGTTTACCTGCATGAGCTCAAGAGCCGTGCACATTGAGGTTATTGAGTCCTTAGTCACCAGCAGTTGTGTAAATGCCCTAAGACGCTTCTTTGCCCTGAGAGGCCCTGCCAAAAAACTTATATCGGATCGTGGCACTAATTTCATTGGGGCTTCCAAGGAGTTAGGAATGGACAAAGCTCTGCAACTATACCTGAATGATCAGGGCTGCAGTTGGGAATTCAGTTGGGAGTGCATGATCGGCATTGCACAGAGAATATTGGATTCAATGCTGCTTCAAAGTAAGGTGCAACTCACTCACAACGTATTGTGCACACTTATGGCTGAAGTGTCTGCAATCATAAACGCCAGGCCACTCCTTCCAGTTTCGTCCTATCCAGACAATCCCTTCATTCTCTCTCCCTCTATGCTGCTAACCCAGAAAACGTGCCTTATACCTCCTCCTGGAGATTTCTTGGACAAGGACCTTTACACCAAGCAATGGAGACAGGTTCAGGCTCTTGCCAACCAGTTCTGGACACGCTGGAGGCGAGAGTACCTGCCTTTATTGCAGCAGAGGCAGAAATGGACTGTATCTTGTCGAAATCTGCAAGTTGGTGACCTTGTTTTGCTCAAGGACAAGCAGGTTCCACGGAACAGCTGGCTCATGAGTAGAGTCACGGCAACTTTCCCTGGGAAGGACAATCGAGTAAGGAAGGTCGAGGTCACAGTAAATGACCAAGGCACTCGAAAGACCTTTTTGCGACCAGTTACTGAAGTCATTCTTCTTTTGCCAAAGGACTGAATCCCGCTAAGTTCTGTTGTTATAGTGTCCTCACTGAGGTCAGGCGGGGAATGTGTTGCCCTTAAGGCAGTTAATAATTTAATAAATAAGTTAAATGTTTAAAAAAGCATTTCTAAGAGTTTCTTATAAGTATTTCATGTTTATTTGTACGTTTTATTTAAAAAATATTAGCGGACAATTTTATTTCTGGTGTGGCCGCGCAAACTTCCGGTCTCGGTTTCATGGTAAACAGAGCAGGCGAAATCCAGCATGGTATGGTCAGCGATCTGTTGCCATTCTCATTAAAGCACTGACAAGGCAATGCCGTAAGTTTATATATGTGTTTATAAGGACCTTAAGTAATGTATTTTTTGTATTGTCTAGCTGGGAAATGCATTTTAAAGTGCCGATTAATGACTTTTATTTTCGTCTGTCTAGAGCTCAGTTTTTCTAAGAGCATGTTGTGTATGCTTTCGGTTTTCACCATCTAGAGAACAAATTAAAATTCAAAAACGTCCCTTGTGCTCCTGGTCTTCTTCAGTGGTTTATCTACGTGTTTATTTGGCAACATAACACTGTCCTTTGGAGGAAGTACTTGTAAGTACATAATTAACTTTACTTAATTTATAGTTGTGTACATATTATTTCTGACTGCAATATGAGTTGCAGGAGGAAAGGCCAGCCAGGCCTACAGAACAAAGTGATACAGAGGTGGCCAGTGTAGTACTTTTCCTTTTTTATTTCTGTTGCTTGAGGCTTGTGTTGCAAATGGCACAGGGTCATATCCGTACCCTATATAAACGGAATCTACAACATACAATTTAGTATTTTGACCTGAAACAAAAATTAAGGGGATAAATAAAACTTGACACCTTAAAGAAGAGAAAACTGGCACTAGAGATTGAGTTGCTTCAAAAGGAACTTCAGAGTAAGTGCTAATACAGTATTTCACACAGAGTACTATTGCTGATCTTGGATAACAATATATCTTATTGCAGGCAAAATATGAGCATCACTGGCTTTTCTTGATAAGGAATAATTGGAATAAAACTCAAAGAACTACGCATGTTGTCTTGTATTTTATTAATTTAATGAAGGTTTTTGTTTGTAAAAAAAAAAAAAAAAAAAAAAAAAAAAAGGTGTTCCACAAATCTTTCCCGTGCAGCTCTGCCACTAGGTTGGTCCAAGTGCACTGGCTGTAAGTCATCATCAGGTTGTACCTCCACCACAGGGGTCATCTCCTTTCTTATGGTGGCAGTGTGGTGGAGTATGGCACATGCAACGATGTCACAGGCCCTGTCAGGTGCAACCCTCAGACCCTTCAGACACTGAAATCTTTCCTTTAGTTGCCCAAAGGTAATTTCAATGTGTGCCCTTGTCCTGGCTAGAGCTGCATTGAAACGGGTTTGTGGTCCAGGGTTTGGGTCAGGGAATGGAATTAAATACTGCCTGCAGGCATATCCCCTGTCACCAAGCAGGATCCTGTCGTAAGCACCTGGAAAAATGCAGTTTTGTTAGGCTCAGAATAAATCTTTGTAATACAGTGAGCTTGATATTAAACTTGATATTAAATTTTTCCTAACCACATTCAAATAATGTGCATATATGTGACTCTATGAAAATCCTGGAGTCATGCACAGAACTAGGCCATTTTGCTTCCACATTTGTGATGTAGTACAGGTCCTTCTCAAAAAATTAGCATATTGTGATAAAGTTCATTATTTTCCACAATGTAATGATAAAAATGAAACTTTCATATAGTTTAGATTCATTGCACACCAACTGAAATATTTCAGGTCTTTTATTGTTTTAATACTGATAATTTTGGCATACAGCTCATGAAAACCCAAAATTCCTATCTCAAAAAATTAGCATATCATGAAAAGGTTCTCTAAACGAGATATTAACCTAATCATCTGAATCAACTAATTAACTCTAAACACCTGCAAAAGATTCCTAAGGCTTTTAAAAACTCCCAGCCTGTTTCATTTCTCAAAACCGCAATCATGGGTAAGACTGCTGACCTGACTGCTGTCCAGAAGGCCATCATTGACACCCTCAAGCAAGAGGGTAAGACACAGAAAGAAATTTCTGAACAAATAGGCTGTTCCCAGAGTGCTGTATCAAGGCACCTCAGTGGGAAGTCTATGGGTTGGAAAAAGTGTGGCAAAAAACGCTGCACAACAAGAAGAGGTGACCGGACCCTGAGGAAGATTGTGGAGAAGGACCGATTCCAGACCTCGGGGGACCTGCTGAAGCAGTGGACTGAGTCTGGAGTAGAAACATCCAGAGCCACCGTGCACAGGCGTGTGCAGGAAATGGGCTACAGGTGCCGCATTCCCCAGGTCAAGCCACTTTTGAACCAGAAACAGCGGCAGAAGCGCCTGACCTGGGCTACAGAGAAGCAGCACTGGACTGTTGCTCAGTGGTTGCATGTCATTCGGAAATCAAGGTGCCAGAGTCTGGAGGAAGACTGGGGAGAAGGAAATGCCAAAATGCCTGAAGTCCAGTGTCAAGTACCCACAGTCAGTGATGGTCTGGGGTGCCATGTCAGCTGCTGGTGTTGGTCCACTGTGTTTTATCAAGGGCAGGGTCAATGCAGCTAGCTATCAGGAGATTTTAGAGCACTTCATGCTTCCACCTGCTGAAAAGCTTTATGCAGATGAAGATTTAATTTTTCAGCACGACCTGGCACCTGCTCACAGTGCCAAAACCACTGGTAAATGGTTTACTGACCATGGTATTACTATGCTCAATTGGCCTGCAAACTCTCCTAACCTGAACCCCATAGAGAATCTGTGGGATATTGTGAAGGCAAAGTTGAGAGACGCAAGACCCAACACTCTGGATGAGCTTAAGGCCGCTATCAAACCATCCTGGGCCTCCATAACACCTCAGCAGTGCCACAGGCTGATTGCCTCCATGCCACGCCGCATTGAAGCAGTCATTTCTGCAAAAGGATTCCTGACCAAGTATTGAGTGCATAACTGCACATAATTATTTGAAGGTTGACTTTTTTTTTAATTAAAAACACTTCTTTTATTGGTCGGATGAAATATGCTAATTTTTTGAGACAGGAATTTGGGGTTTTCATGAGCTGTATGCCAAAATCATCAGTATTAAAACAATAAAAGACCTGAAATATTTCAGTTGGTGTGCAATGAATCTAAAATATATGAAAGTTTAATTTTTATCATTACATTATGGAAAATAATGAACTATCACAATATGCCAATTTTTTGAGAAGGACCTGTACATTGTCACACACCATCTAAGATATTTTTAATTCGTCAACTACATACTTTTTGATTACATTACTTTTTTTTAATTGTTTGATATATTACTAATCTGGAATATTAAGAATCATAATAGTAATTTACCTGCACATTTACACTGTGAAATCCCTTTCGGTTCACAAAATCCCCTTCATTGGAGCCTTGATGGGGAAGTGTGTGCAGTATATGGCATCAATCACGTTAGGGAATTCCTGAGGAACAAATACTGTTAAGTCCTACTTTTTGGGATGATGATGGTTGCATGATCTTCATTAACAATTATAAAGTACCTGCAATGGCAAAACAATTCTGCTTCACAACCTGTGGTCTTAAGTGGCTTGGAAATACCACAAACCCCCCTAAAAACTGCCAGATAAACTTTGCGAATGGCATGACAAACAGCACTTTTCCCCAAGTTTTCTGGATGTCCAATAGTGTACAGGAAAGTGGCACTTGCAAAGAATCTCAATGCAATACAAACAGTTTGTGCCGTTGTTAAAGCCCGACTCCGAGTCGAACATTTAACGTGTGGTTCCAACAAATTAATAATGTATATGACACCTTCACAAGAAAAAGGATAACTCTCAATAAGTAGAGTATCGCGCTACGCTAAAGGATCCTGTCTATCTCGCAAAACGCAATTAATTCGAAAAGCTCTTCAAATTATTCTGGCACCTTCAGCAACAGGTTCTTGTCGTAAAAACGGACAAGAAAATGCTGCGAAAGACTTCCTGTATCACCTCTGCATATAAAGCCGGCATCTAATCCTGTTAACATGAAATAAGCCTTCTCAGGAGCAGGTTTAAGCTTGCACAACTGTTGCTATGACAGCAAGAGCATTTAAGAACCAAACAATCCAAGATCATGCCATATCGCCACCAATCAAATCCAGCAAAATGAGTTAGCAACGTACTTAGAACAGGCCCCTGCTCCTTCTAGGCCCAAAATACCCTGGGTGACCCATCAGTTTCCATTTCCACGACATCAAAATCCTCAACATCGTCATCTCAGCCAAAATAATCCAGCAGGAAGAGAACTGTAAACAAATCATCCTCAACTTGTAAAAAGCAAAAAGAACATCGCTGGCTGCACGGGTGCCATTTTCTCCGCAGATCGCCGATGCCACCGACATGAATCAACAACTCTGCAATTCACGAGAGGTGATCTTCTCACACTGGTTTTCAAGTTTAAGCTCCACTTCCAAGGATTTCAAGTCGGTTTTCAAGTTTTGGTAGGTGCTTCCACCAGCCACTATTAATATGTCCCCTCTACCATGATTAAACTTCATTCAGATGGGTATTTAACTTGGCTACTCTGTTGCTTCCTACACCAGCGGCAGAGTTCAAATTGGTGACTAAGGTGAAGTGGCGTGTTCTTAATAACTGCTGATCTGCAGACTGCAACGCAACATACTGCAACGCTTTAAACAGCAGGGCCGGATAGCTCGCCTTAATGTTTGTAAAAAAGTGTAAGCAAATATTTTCGTTACTGATGTTCCACAGTGCAGTGGTAATCTAATTATATCAGCGTCGTCAATCCCACGCTCACAATGGCAGTTTAGCAAAATACCCACTAACAACTGCGTAACTAGAAATAAAATAAGGAGATGGATAAAACGGTGGCGGTGATCTCCCATATTTCTCCCATATTCCTCCCATATCACGAGTTCTCCAATAGCCACGTGAAAGGAGACCCAAGGAACAGAGCAAATGAAGACAGCCCCAAATCTCTGCACAAGCTCAATGCTAGACTTCTTTCTCAGGTCCCGCATGTCTCAGTCAGACATCAAATAAATAAAATATGAGCCTTTATAGACATAGTGTTTAGTACTTATTCAAACAACAAGATATTTGTTTACCCTGCAAAACTTTGTTCAGCTGCTGTCTTCTGTGCGGCTGCTGCGGAACTTCAGTTCATTCAGTCACGATAGAGTGGGCTATCAGAATTACTGACAGTTTGAGGATTGAACAAGATTTGCACAAGCTCTTTTTAAGAACTTTCATTGGCTAAACATTTGTAAAAAAATGACCGACAGACGTAAAGTGTGACTATAGCATTGATTTATATAAAATAAAATAAAAACACCACCAAAAAAAGGGCACTTCAGAGTAAGGGCAAAAAGGGCATGTGCTCTGCACAGGTTGAGCCCTACCTGTGCACGTGCCTGACAGGCTGCGATGTTAAGTTAGCAATACCAGAAGTGAACTGATACTATGTTGCGTGATCGCGTGATGCGATACCATCACTTGGATTTGCTCCACAGCACTGGAAATCTCTGTCGTTTTTAGTCATACAGATAAAAACATAATTCGAAACAGTAAAATGTATATTTCTATTTGTGTACATTCAAAATGACTACAAAATGTCATGCCTTTGAAAAATAAATAAAACAACATGATGCTCTGCTTTAGCGTGTCTCTGTCTCCTTGAAGATCTTTCTGGCGCACACCAAAAATGAACCAAAATACAGCGAACAGCCTTCTTGGCGTGCCTACTTTTGAAAGTCAACATTTGGATTATTTTAGGCCTACATTAAAACCATTATATATGCCTAAGTCACTGTGGAATAAATCACAGCGTGTTTCATGATAAAAAACGTGACTTTGGCCTACAGTCTGGAAAATAGGCTACGGTTGTCATGAGCTCAGCTGTGTCTCATCACCTCATCTCATCACTCTCTCTCCTCCTCAACTGTTTCACACTTTCTCTGATTAGACTCTCTATTTCTAGGCTTTCCTTTCTTTTGTTCTTTGTCAGATTATAGTCGTTTGTTACGTACCCTGTCTAGGCTCTTCTGTTGTGTCGAGATTCGTTAGTCTAGTTTGATGAGAAAATGAAATAGTTGCAATAAACGCGTTACATTTCGTAAGCTACGTTTAACTGCAGCAGCAGAGGACTATTATTAGAATATTAGAAATCTAATATTCAAGCTGTTTGCTCATTTTTCTACTCTTAATTAGTGATGGGCAGATCGAGGCTTCGTGAAGCAATGAAACAGTCGAAGCAAATGTGCCATTTTGTTTCGAGGCTTCGAATCAATCCGAAACCCGTCTCCACGGTGACACCTAGTGGTCACTTGCAGGTGTTGCTCTGAAACAACCTTTACAAAGAGCTAATAAACAAAATGTTTTTTTTTTTTTATTATTGTATTTTTGTAATATATGAAGCTTGTAACCTGTAGTCTCTTCACATTGCATAATGTGATTTTGGTCATGAAAAATGAATATTAATAAAAATAAATCAAGCCACAATGTCTCCCTTTCTTATAGATTTTTATTCAAAAATATTAATTTCTCTGCTGTTGAAGGACTCAGCCTACTTCTTTTTTTACAGATAATTTCTCCAGCCTTTGAAAAAATTCTCTCACAAGGGACACTTGTTGCTGGCATACAAAGATATTTTTTAGCTAGGACATACAAATGAGGAAAGATTACTGCTCTCTCTTTCCAGTAAGTTAGACGATCATGAGTTCTGGGCAAAAACGCATCGCTGAGGTATTTTTTAACTTCCACTGTGGCATCAGCTGTAGGATTGTGTATCATCTGGGTCTCACGGATACGATTGTCAAAATGTTCCCATAAACTGTCTTGTGTTTCAACTGGTGTTGATGATGATGGGCCTGATGTTGACATTTGTGGTTCTGAATTAAAAGAAAACGGCAATTAGTAACAAATCATAAACTGACAACACATATGAAGTATAAATTTCATGAATCACATTACATAAGATAACATAGACTGAAACTCACCAGGAGTTGTGTTTGAACGCATCAGTGAAGCACACTCCAGTGTGATGTGCTTTTCAGCATCCAGGGCTTTGGCAGGATTTCCAAAAGCCACATTTTTAAACCTTGGGTCCAGCAGTGTCAGTAGCAGGCCTTGGTACAGGGGGAACACTACCATCCTCTGCACCCTGCAGAATGGCAGGATGAATGTTCCTCAAATGGCGCATCATGGATGATGTATTGTTGCAGTAGGCTAGCTGCCGATCACAATACACACATCTCACTTTATTTGGGGTTTCCAAATGGAAATGCTCCCACACCACAGATGTACGGCATCTCTTCTGTGGAGCCTCCATTTCTATCTATCTATCTATCTATCTATCTATCTATCTATCTATCTATCTATCTATCTATCTATCTATCTATCTATCTATTTTATATGTAGCCTATCTATCTAATAATCTATATGTATCTGTAATATATGTATCTATCTATTAATCTATATATATATATATATTTCTATCAATGCATCTATTAATGTGTCACTATATGTACTCTGTGTGTCTCTAAGTCAATGTGTAAATGTAAATTAAATCCTAAATATAACTAAACAAATCACACTATAAATGTCACTATATCACCAAAAATCCGCTATCTCAAAACCAAACTCCTCTTACAAAAACCCACGATATGAAAATGCGTTGACAAAACTTTTATACTGTGTGATTGTGTGATTTGTTCCCGAACCGACCAATCAATGAAACCCTGATTCGGCGGAGCACTCCACCTGATGAAACACTTAGACGCTTCATTTAGCCGTTGTCACGTGACGTGGGTGTTTTGAATCACGCTTCGGATCAGTGTTTCGAATCATCTTTGCTTCGGGATCTCGCAAAGCTTCGGAACGTCTGTTTCGCGCCAGCCATCCTTACTCTTAATATTAAATAAATAAAAAAACGACTGAACGAACGATACACAGATTCTCTTGAACCACCACCACGTTTGCGCCAGAAAATGACTGCAGTGCATCCACAATTCTCCGTTAGACTTTTCTGAGATCATCTACTTGCCTGTGGATGACCTGTGACCTACTTTCTGTACGATCTGAATTTTCCACGTTTTGAATTTTAGAAAACTGAATTTGAAGTTCCGAATTTCTTCTTCATCTTGAAAACTTGAATCTTTATTTTGTACAATGGATATTTGCAGTCCAAGAATTCAGAACATAAAAATAGCTGTTTGAAAATACGTCTATAAAATTCAGCTATATAAACATTTCAATTTGTTAAATTTCAAATGTTCAATATCATTTAAAGAAATAACATTCAGAACTATTTAAAATTCCACCTAATATTCAAATTTGTTAATTATATGAAGAGCTCTTTTCCAAAACGCGATAAAAGCCATTTTTGAAAAAAATTAGTTTGTGATGTCATTTTGCTGTGTTCTGAACCTATTCACTGCTCCATCAAAGTTTCTTGCCAAATCGCTATATTTCCTTGTGTAAAATTTACTGCAAGATCCAGTTATTTCCCAAAATGGGATAAGTGCCAAACCTATTTTTAGCCTAAACACTATCAATCCTCTCTCGACGAATCAGAATTCAGTGAGCGTTCTACGCAATCCAACATGGCGGCGCTCTGAACAGAGGTTTGTTTATGTTCATTCATGCATCAAAATGAGTGATAACACTTTTGATGGCCTTGATGAGCCAGTGAGACCTTTTGCTGGGGGAAGAAAACGCCGACTGGACAAAGAAAATCACCAAAAAGAACAAAAAAGAAGGCTCGTCACTCGGGTGGCGCTATAATACCAACAGTGGGATGTCAACATAAAGTTGCCGCAAAAGGTTTCTGTCAGGCCGAGAGGCTGTCGCCGGACGATCTGATAAAAAACACAATCTACCATAGCAACTTTTCATGTTCAATATAAAGGCCAGTTTATCTCGTTTATCTATCTGTAGGCTAGTACGTAGAACTATTCAGTACTTTTCATGTCACATTAGCATGACATTACTTTTTTCACCGAATGACTATTAGCCTAAATGTGTTACTAAATTTAATTTATATTAATTTATACGAGTCCCTGATTATATGTTGCATTGTTTTTTTTTTTCAAAGACAAACCATACATTTTTGAAAAAAACTTGATGGATTTTTAGATGGATTCAAATTATCTTTGAATTTATCATAAACAATATTGTTGTTTGATTTAATAATCGTTGTTCAACATGTTCAGACTGAGCCAAAAAAACATTTTAACAGGATAAATTGAATATTCACAAAATGTGTGGGTCTAGGTAAAAAAAATAATTTTCCTGAAAACTACTGAAATGGATTTATAGCGTTTTGGAAAAGAACTCTTCATATTTGCCAATAATTAAAATTTTCAAAATTCAAATTCAAATAATTGTCATATTATAAGCTCCATAGTATGCCATTTTATTTTCTCTGCGTGAATGGTAAGACAAGCAGCAGCATAACTTTGTGTAAAAGTTAAAAACAATCAGAGAGGATTGAGAGAGAAACATTTGTTTTATTTTCTTTGGATTTGATGAGTACACATTTTGAAATGTGTAAACTGTCATAAATGTGATAAAATGTGTACTGATATATTAGAGGGAAAAAGTATTTTCTCTGTTATAGTGAAATACTGATGAGTTAAACACATTTACATGGTAGATGTAATTCTCACGGTTCATGGGTCTGTGTTTTCTTCTTTGTGTGTCCGTCTAGTGTTGTCAACTGTCTGATTGCTTGTTTGGGTTTCCTAGCAACCTTGATGATGATTAGTTAATCAGATTGGCTGCATCTGCAGACTATTACCACTCCTATATCTGCGTAGCATTTGCTGTGTTTGTTGTCAGATCGTTGTTTTGTACCTGTCCTGTCGCGAGTCTCACCAGTGTCTTTCTAGTCCTCAGTTCCTGTTACTGTTCCAGCCGTAAGTTTGGATACTGGTCTTGAGAGGATTGCTCTATCTGTTGTGGATTACTGCAAGTCTACGGTGTTCATCTTGCTTCAAGGATTTGCATCTATTACCTTGCTACTTTTGACTATTTGCCTTGCTTATGATCTTGTCACTGTAAATAAACTCCTATTTACTTGCACTTGGATCTCGAGTATCTCTGCTGACAGAACGATCTGACCATTACTCTGAGGATGAAACCCAGAAGAAAGACGAACTGTCGGCCCCAACAAGCAACAAAGTTCCATCCAAAATTTGGAGACAAACTGAAACTGACTTGTTTCGCAAACAATGAATGCGAAAAACGTGATCAATGACAACAACCGCTGTCTCTCTGGCTGAGGGTATTTTGGACAGAGGGATAAAATGAGTTGCCTTCGAGAACAGGTCCACCACGGTAAAAACTACCGTGTTACCCTGTGAGGGCGGGAGTCCCGTAACGAAATCTAGCGATATGTGGGACCAGGGTCTCGAAGGAACTGACAACGGTAGAAGGAGTCCAGCAGGGGGTCTATTGGAAGACTTAAAAGTGGCACAGACTGAACAGGCCAAAACAAAAAGTTGTATGTCACGGGCCATTGAATGCCACCAGAACCATTGTTTTATGAGAAACATGGTGTGGCAAATCCCCGGATGACAAGCCACCTTGGAACAAAGACCCCAGTGGATAGCGTCTGACTGTAAGACCTCAGGAACAAACAAACGACCCAGTGGGCATGCGGGCGGAGGCGTTACCCCTTGTAAGGACGTGCGGACCTTCGACTCAATCTCCCAAGCCACCATAGAAACCATGATCTTCTGTGGCAAGATGAGCTCAGGAGACGACGAGCATTCAGATTTGTCAAAAATATGCAATAAGGCATCGGGTTTGATGTTTTGGAACCCTGACGGTATGAAATGGAAAATTCAAATCGACCAAAAATAAAGCCCACCGAGCCTGCCTAGAGTTCAACCTTTTGGCAGACTTGGTGTATAGAGGTTCTTATGGTCGATCCAGATGATAAAAGGTACCCCGAACCCTAATGACGGCATTCCTCCAAGGAAAGCATGACTGCCAGCAACTCTCTATTACCAATATCATAATTGCGTTCGGCAGGTGACAAACGTTGTGAAAAATACGCGCAAAGATGCATCTTGCCGTCCGCGGAAGAGCACTGGGAAAGAACCGCACCAGCCCCCACCTATGACGCGTCGACCTCCACCACAAACTGACGAGAGGGATCAGGGGCAACGAGAATAGGAGCTGAAATGAAGCAGCCTTTCAGTTTGGAAAACGCAGCATCAGTGAAACTGGACCACCTGAACGTAGTCTTGTCATGGCAGTCAAAGGGACGGCTAGCTGTCTGTAATTGCGAATCAAACGGCAGTAAAAATTGGCAAAACCAATAAACCTCTGCAGGGCCTTGCAAGAATCTGTGGTTGGCCAATTTACCACAGCCTGAACCTTGTCGGGATCCATGCGCACTCCCTCCGACGACACAAAATCCCAAAAAGGGGACCGACTGTGCATGTAAAACGCATTTCTCCGCCTTGACATAAAGCCCATTCTCTAGCAACCTCTGAAGCACTCGCCTGACGTGCTGATCATGTTCCTGGAGAGAGCAAGAAAATATCAATATGTCATCCAGGTAGACATATGTGAACTGATCGGCCATGTCTCTCAGCATGTCATTGATCAGTGCCTGGAAGATCGCGGGAGCGTTGGACACCCCGAAAGGCATAAAAAGTTATTCAAAATTCCCCCTGGGGGTATTAAATGCGGTCTTCCACTCATCTCCCTCCCGGATGTGGACCTTGAACGTGTGTTGCGGTGTTTGGTGTCTCAGAACCCATCCTCTTGGAGTCAGCAACTTTATTGCATTGAGTACGCATATAACTCATTACCGGTGTCTATGGGCCTGTCGCCGTTTGAGTGTAGCTTAGGTTATCAGCCACCTATTTTTCAGAATCTGGAATCCGAAGTCGCGGTTCCCTCCGCCCACGCCTTTGTCCAGAGTTGTTGCCACATTTGGAGAAGGGCCAGATTGACTCTTCTGCAAGTGGGGTCATGCACCAAGGCCCAGGCCGATTGCCACCGGTCTTAGCCTCCCGTCGATGTCAAAAAGTGTGGCTTTCGTCCAAGAATATTCCTCTTTGCACCGTCTGTAATAAACTTGCCCCTAAATTCATTGGTCCGTTTACTGTCACCTAAATCATTAGTCCGGTGGCAGTCCGCCTCAAACTTCATTCCGGCGTACAGGAGAATTCATCCCGTCTTTCATGTTTCTAAATTAAAAAAACATTTTTCACTCCACCATTAATCCGTCTGCCCCGGTTCCTCCACCACCACGACTCGTAGATTGGGAACTTGTTTATTTGGTATTTAGCTGTTAAATGTTCAATAGGTTAACGAGTGCTACTATGTACTGCTTCTACTATTTAACTAGAAGCAGTGAATTAATGTGTGTTGTGAACTAAATACCGCCTGTTCCCTTTCGAGAGGTCCCTCGTATTGCGTAAGTTAGCTTACGCTATGGGGAAAACTCCTTTTCTCGAGAATATTGAAGCCACATTTTTAAAACGCAGTGCAGTTGCACAGCAGACATATAGTTGAGCGTCTAGCGTGCTCATTGGCTGTCCTGCGGCAACTGCAAGGACCTATGGCGAGTCGGCTAAGATGCACAAACCAATCAGGTCGCTTCGCGCCAGAGCACTTCAGAGCCCGCCAGTATGGGCGTGGCTTATAGCTATATAAGCTCCCATTTTCGCCATAGAAATCAGATTTAATCTTCTTCAGCAAGTTCCACTTCGCTCACCTCCGGTTGAGAAGCCTTCACCGCCGCCGTTAAAAAGCTTTCAGCGGAACAAGCCACCTGCTAAGAATTTCTGAGGACGCCGGCTTCCTGGTTTTCACTGGACGCTGCCTTCAGCCCACTATTCTGCATGTATCCTTATAAGCAAAACTTAATGTGTTCGCCGCCGTCAGGTCATCGAACGGATCAAGTAGAGCAAGTGTGCAGTGCTCTTGATAGCCCCTCTCTGTAGGTACCAGCTATGGTTCTCCGAGCTGGAATCAGCTCGAACCTTCCGGAATCCTTCCGAAAAGGGTGCTAAATACCATTACTGAAGCAAGAGCGCCTTCAACCAGGCGTCTTTATGCTCTAAAATGGTCAGTGTTCTCCGGCTGGTGTACAGCAAAGAGCCTGGACCCCTCCTCATGCGGAGTGTCATGGGTACTCTCCTTTCTACAAGAGCTTTTGGACGCGCGTCACACCCCCTCCATGCTCAAAGTATATGTGGCGGCCATAGCAGCACTTCGCGCTCATGTGGACAGGCAATCACTGGGAAGAAACAACCTAGTCGTGCCAGAATGCTAAACCCACCTCGACCCCCCTCTGTACCTATCTGGGATCTCTCCATGGTCCTGGATGCCATGAAAAGGGTCCCTTCCATTCAGAGTAGTCCTTAAGCCAAGGCACGGGTATGCTCTTAAAGTGCTCTCTGCTCCGTTCAGAGCGCAAGCAATTTTGCTGTCATCTCTTTCCTCGTCGGAAGACGAAAGATACATTAATCTACTCTGCCCTGTGAGTGCTCTCAGAGTCTATTTGTAGCGTTCTGCCCCCTTCAGGCAGTTAGAACAGCTCTTTGTAAGGCATAGGCATCAGAGCTCATTCCACGAGAGGCATGGCCTCGTCATGGGCATGGTTGAGTGGAATACAAATTGAAGATATTTGTACGACGGCAGGCTGGGCCTCACCGTCCACATTTATGAGGTTTTATAACCTGGAAGTTTCTGCTTTACAGGCAAGGGTTCTTTCCGTATAAATAAAGTGTTTTGTAGAGTTTACACAACTATAAGGCCCAATGTCTGTCTGGTCCTGGATGAACCTGAACTCCAGTTCTATATACCATATAAAGAAGGAGCTTGGCCCTTTATAAGGCCCATTCCTGTATTTCCCTATATGAGGCTCATTACTGATCTGGCCTCTATTAGGACTCATAACTTTGCTCTTCTATGAGCCTCGGGTGCTTGGCCCTAGGCTATAGTATTGGGCGAAGTTTTTAAGCACGCACAGCGTTTTGAAAGGAGTTCCTATTGCGTAAGCCAAGTTACTTAATACGAGAGACCTCTCAAAAGGGAACGTCTCGGTTATTAATGTAAAAGGGAACGTAAAAATTGAGCCTTCCCAGCGAGATGAATGTTGATTGAATTGAGCTTTGATTTTGAGTGACTGCTCAAAGAGTAGTTTTGCTCCGACTGTTTTCCTTTGGAACTGTTGAACCGAATCATTTTTTTCTGCAATTCCAAGGATTTTTCGGATTCCTCGAACTGAACATTTGAATCGAATCATTTGAATCGATTCTTTGAGTCAAATCTTTTAATTGAATCTTAAAACTACTCTTTCAAAACTGACACATTTGAACTGAGTTTTTGAACAGTTGATTTTACCATTTATTTTATTTTTCCCTTTTAAAATCAATTACTCAAAACAATACAAAAAATATTTTATAATTCAATTATTGTTGTTGTCTTTACGCCTCTATAGCCGAACCTACTGGCATATGGTTGATATTAGCAACGAGTCTGATAATATTATTTGACACAGGTGCTACACTTATTCACAATAATTCATAGAATTATTTAGGGCTGGGCGGTATGACGGTATATATTGTTACCGTGGTAGAAAATATCAACGGTAATAGATTTTTTCCGTTCCGTGTACCGCGACATGTAAATAAGTGGGTGTGGTTAACTTGTAACACACCATATTGAATTCCAAAAGACAGAATGAAATCATTGTAAAGAGGTAGGGTACCGTTGAGTTTTGCAGTGATTATATTTAAGTGCCAAACAAGTAAAATCAAACGTGTTCACCCTCCACGCAAACGCATACCATATTTACATATCAATTCAATCATTTGTATGATAGAAAAACCTGAGTTTCCAACGCAGCTTGTCACAGGTCCAACATTCTCAAAGTCAATTATGGCACGATGATTGGCTACAGCTCACGATATGGCTACAGCTCACATCCATGTTTTTGTCACCCCCCTAACTTCACTTCTTCTCTCCTTATATCCGCATCCTCCCCCCTCAGAACTGAGGACATCTGACATATCAGTACATCTGACGTATCAGTACATCTGACATGTAGCGGCAAAGCACTAGTAACAGTGAACTCAACCTAGAACTGTTACACTCTCACGTGCAGCGTGCTTGAGACTGAGACACTGGGAAAGAAACATGGAGAAAGCAGATCAAGAGGATTAAAGGAATTAAGTTTTCTAAAGGGTTATTGTTAACGTGATATAGGCACAGCAGTCAACTAGAGCACTGCAGCACTAGTAGGCTACAGTTTAGAGGAGTGCACGTTCACAACAAGGGGGAAAGCATGAAGCTACTTGACAACAACAGTTCATATATCAATATCTTAACGAATAGAAATAACCTTAAATAATGTATAGTTACATCTTTTTGTCTCTTATGAAGTTACTTTTTAAATGAAAATCGCATTCAGCATGACAAGCAAGCGGTTACCGTGGTAATAATGAACAACCTGCTTGTTAAAGCGAATATATAGTCCTGTATCTGAGGCAAAATTAGCCTAGTAAGCAGCGCGAGTTAGGCTATATATTTCTAACCCCAAACAATTAGCCACTGAACCAGCTGATAAAATCTTCCATTCGATACGTGATTACAACTTGACACTCAAATTAACCGATTGCATTTTACTGATGCAAAAGACACGCACACACACACACACACACACACACACACTGAGAGGGAGCGCGGTGTGTCAGCTATGGTAAAATAATGACGCAGTTACAAGTTGTGTATAATTTGAACTATTTAGTCAACACTAACAGTAGCTGCTGTTTGGTTTTATACTGCTGCTCTCCTAGTCCAAGTGTGCCGCACAAGCCCTGAAAAGTGAAGCCAAAGCATCTCGATCGCCCCCCTAGTGACTGGTCCTAGTATAGGTCATAAACACCGCCTCCTTGTGTTATTCAACGGGGCGTGAGACCAAATAAATAATTAAATTACACTTCAAATATCTTTTTTCCAAAGGTGGTTTCTGACATTTGCTGTCATTTTTATTACACTCATGAAAGTTCAAGAGTCTGTTTTTAAAATAAGTTTGTTTTTAGTTAGTTATGTGATGCTATAAAAACGGTGGTGTAACGTCATGATTGACAGCTGTGATTGACAGGCTCTGTAAGCGAAGTAGTCACTGAACCAACAACTGACTTTTTTTCGGGATCTTCGGAGGACTGAGGAGATTGTATTTATTTTAACAAGCCTCTTGTCGTACTGCAATAATCAGACATCAAAATTGGAGCAGAATGGAGGAAGGGAGCAGACATAGGCCACTTTTAAAAAGTGCAGGGAGAGTGCATTCTGCGAGAGTGAGGGTGGGTTGTTAATTCCGCGGCTTTACTTCCTGCTCACTACTGCACAGGTCTGGTCCATAGACAGTAAAAGAAATGGACACAGCGACCCCCTTGATTTCAATGGAGAGAATTGAAGCCCTTTAGAAGCACTCACTTCCTGATGGCTGAGCGTACTGCGCAGGCTCAAACTGAGCTTGACGATGTAGATGTGACGTGAGCAACCTGTCTGTCTTCTAGTAGCTGTGCCGAGAAAAATCTGAATCATTCCCTTCCAAATCTCGCGGAGACAGAGCGTGAGTATCAACTGTCCATGAGCTATAGCAGCAGGATCAACTTTATGACTCTCTATGGGCTTCTCCCTTGACTTTATCGGACTTTATGCCTCCACGTCCCCCCGATTGCTTGCAAGCTTCTCCGCCTGTCTATACGGTAATTTCTCGACTGTGCGACAGAGTCAAGTGGTTATCAAGAAATCGTTAGCCTATTTTTACAAAAACGGCTTCTACAGGGCCATAACGTAAGATACAAAGTAATGGAGCCTTTTATACGTAGTCAAGTTTATTTAGAAATAAATAATGGACAAAGGGAGTCTTTGGACACCTCAGATGTAAAGTTATTCGCTGTCAAAGTGACGCCAAAATGAATGGGAGTCAATAGAATGCTAACAGCAGGTGAGGTTCTGCTACAATGGCGGCCCCCAAGGAGGCTTCCGTTTCCTGCTGATAGATTACCCCCTTGGTCTGGTCCCGAGATCGCTACTGCGCAGACTCAAGTGTCAAGATGTCAGCGCCATATCAGGACACTGCCGTCTTCACTTCTCACCAATGGAAGATAGCGAAGGGGCGTCGTCCATTTTTTTTTTACAGTCTATGTTCTAGTCACTTCTGAACTTGATGAACTTGACAGTTCTGAACTTCTCTTGATTAAAGCTCCAGGTGACGGTTGCCAGAAATCACAAAAAGAGCAAAACAAGCCCCTTAAAAACGCAGTATAATAAGCAGACATGGCAACAAATTTACCGGGGAACACATTTAAACATAACTAGTATAATATCCTACAAAATTAAAAGGAAGTAACTCATCTATTGTGAATAAAATAGTTCAATATAAAATATTCAGATATTACAAACTGATTGATGAAGTAAAGCAATATTGAAAAATTATTCAGCAACACTTAATTTAAAGTTTAATTGCACTATGAGTTGTATTTAATATCAATCAGTTGGGGGCAGTTCATCTAAACTGAGTGTTTTGTTTACTATATTTAGCTATCAAAATAGTTCACTTAATAGTTTATTTAGTAGAAATAATTTACCAAATAAAAGAAAAAGAAAAATCAAACAAGGTGAAGAACTTTTCATTTCTAAAGTATTTGGGTTTATTTATTATACAAAGCCCTTTTTGTCTTTTTTTCGATAATAACTACATATATAAATAACAATATTGTGAAATATACCGTTACTGTGAAATAAAAATAGTCATACTGTGAAACAGAATGTTGGTCATACCGCCCACCCCGAATATAGGAATATACCAGATTTTTTTCAAAATAGGATCAGATTTTAAAATACTTGGAATCATACACTTGTCAACTTTGTAAATAATTACAGAGAATAATAGACCTTGGCATAGACCAAACAACTCAGGATCACACAATTCCAGACTTTAAGTATTTAGATGTGTTTAAATGGAATTCTTTTATTTGATTTGTCTGTCGTTATTAAAATGATAATAATTTAAATGCACAAACTTACACAGCATTTAGGATTTAGTGTTTTTCATTAATGACAATTTATTTAAGAATTTTCAAAGTTACATAATAATAAAAAAAATATTAAGATTGAGAGTATGAAGTCACCCGAGAGAGGATTTTGTGTTAGTGCACATGACCCATGGGCAATTTTTTTTAATCCTTCAAAGCAGTGTTTCTTAGTCCTGCTCTTGGAGGCCCTCAAACACAAATTTTAGGTCATGCTACTAATGAGCTGATTAACTTGTGCGTTGGATAAGGATGAAATCCAAAAGTTGAAAAGTTGTGATGCCTGTGGTTACGTGTTCCATAAGGTATGACTTGAAAGGAAGTTAAGTTTACATCTCAGTTTTGCTCCTCTGCGTCCAAGTTGTTTTAAGCCTCCATGCACATGCTTCACAAGCACCAAAAACCATAATGTCCATATGCTTAAAAAAGTTTTTTACAAGTTGCACTTTACTTTGATCAATCTGCACGTCTCTATAATTTATCTGAGTAAACAGAGCTTGGTGTTCTCAGTTTCTGCACCGCATTTTGATCACACCATGGTGACAGGGAGCACCTGTGGACGAGAGGCAGAGATAAGAGCTTGTCAGAAGTGGTGAAGCCACAGGACTCTCCCCGGCATACCAATGCTGCAGGACAAATAACTTCTCAAGGTAATTGTATTCCAAGGTCTCCATGCGACAAGCTCTCAGCAACTGTAATTAGCTCAGATAATGCTGATCATTGATTCAAAAACAGTGCTGAATATCCAAGACTAACCCTACATTGACTGTGGTTCTCCCTGTGGAAATTTAAATAGACACAGGGTTATAAAAACAAATGTGGCCTCTAGTTAAAACTTAAAAAAAGTCTGTTAAAGGCTCCATTAAGTCATCACATGTCAGTGCCTGACATTCATACCTTGGTTTTGGGAAAAG
Source organism: Meda fulgida (assembly GCA_030578275.1). Lineage (NCBI taxonomy): Eukaryota > Metazoa > Chordata > Actinopteri > Cypriniformes > Leuciscidae > Meda > Meda fulgida. The sequence continues at coordinate 26,935,339 of CM060616.1, read as the reverse complement.
CTCAAGAAATGGACAAGTTGTGGAAAGGTGGGAGGGCAGAGGGTGGGAACAGGAGAAGTAGAGAATGGAGACAGGGATAGCTGCAGATCAGAAAAAAATTGGCATGCTCTAAGGTTGGGGCAAGCTGAAAGGTACACAAACTAACCACTAACCCTACCCCACACCCTAACAGATTGCTTTCTCAACCAGTTTTAAAGATGTTAACACTACCTTTAGGAACACACTACCGTTTGACACGCCCTTTACTCCGACCTGAAGATACCCACACTTAAGAGAATAGGGAGTTCAAGTGGTCAAGTGTCAAGCAACAGCTTACAACTTCCAGACATCCAACACAAAGGGGGGACTGGCCATTTTTTATTTTATTATTATTATTATTTGTTGTTGTTGTTGTTGTTATGGACTGGTATTTTAGTCTGCCGAATATACTAAAGTGATTATTTCTGAATTCACCATTTCAATACTAAATCTCTAATGAATCATGAATCGGTTAGTCTTGACTGGCAAAGCGATTAGCCTTGTGCGCGCCTCCGCCAAACGGTTGCGATCAGAATAATCAATGCGAGAGACTCGAGAATGGAGTGGAATCGCCCAGAAGGAGGAGAGAGTCAAAACTACTGACCTGTTTAGGACATCAAGTGCAGTTTCATCTCTAATTGTAAAATAGGCTATTGCACTTTTGTCTTTGTTTACTTTGTTAAGCCTTAAACTAATAGAAACTGTTAGCAGTAGCACCCCATTACTATCATCACTCAACATACTGCATGCTAAAGAACATCTTTATCTATTGTAAAGTTAAAGTAGGAATTTAGCGGATAAATATTCATATTGTTTTATAATACACAGTTTTACACAGGCATTCATATACATTTTTTATCTTACAGTTACTGTTACCTTCTCCCAAGGTTTTTTTTTTTGTTCTCCATTAGGTCACCTGATGGAGTTTTAGGACACCAGTAGGTCACTTGATGGAGTTTTTCGGTTCCTTACCACTGTTGCATTTGGCTTGCTCAGTTGGGGATATTCAAATTAATTAACCAATCATTAATACCATTGATCAGCCCTACCAAACGTGGATGTTTTTTCCACGAAGAAACAAACACTGTTATGTTATTTTGATTGATACTGTGAAGCTGCTTTGATACAATCTATATTGTGAAAAGTGCTATATAAATATACTAGCTTGACTTGACTTGACAGTAAAAAATGTTGGGTTATTTGTTTAACCCAACCGTTGGGTTACACATATTGGGTCAATATGTTGGGTTTTTGGGTTTTCCCAAAAATATTGGGTCATTTTTTAAATCGTTGGGTAATTTCTAGTAATAACCCGGCTGTTGGGTTAAATAGCCTACGGTTGTCTGCAGCGACGGTTCAAATTTTAACGGTCCATTGACAGTCAACACAGAAGCTGCTGCTGCATCCTGATTATGAAAGGTAAGTCATATCGTTTTTTTTATGTATAGAAGGTATGCGCGTGACATCACCGTCGGCCCGTGTGGCTGCAGTTACGCGCAGTGAGTGGCAAAAAGACTGAGCGGCAGCTTTTGTTTCCAGCGTGAATGCCGCGAAAAATCAACAAAAGACATATGAAGCGGGAAAGAGCTTTGCGATTCACTGTACAACTAGATTTGACAATAAATCTGAGGTATATTTTTACAGAATGACGAAAGCTACAGACCAGAGGAGCAAATGGATCGCTGCAATTCACAGAAACAACTGGACAACTGGACTGGACAGGTGGATTTTGCAGTTATCATTTTGTGTCATTATGCTGACTTTAGGTGTAAAATCATACCCTATATATTGTAGTGTTATATATTGTATTAACAACTCTCAATTAAATATTTATCATTGTATATTCTGCATTAGGCTATTGGATGTTTTTAAATAAACAATGACAAAAAACGATACAAGTTCTAGGGCTGGACGATGTGATGATGATGATATATATATATATATATATATATATATATATATATATATATATATATATATATATATATATATACAGTACATTATGGAAAATAATGAACTTTATCACAATATGCTAATTTTTTGAGAAGGACCTGTATATAACATTAAGTAATGTGTACTGAGACGTTGAGTATATTCTAAAATGGAATTTTAAATAAAATAAAAAAACAAAGTTCTCTTTAGTCAATGATTTAGTTTAATGATCTCCGGGAAGTGAGATTGATTGGAAATTAATTCTAGCTATCCCTGTTAGCTTGTTAGCAGTAATAAAGTAATCAATTAAAACATTATACTAGCGAAACCGTTTAGAGATGTATTACCTTACTATGTTGATAACCAAAGTAGGCCTAGTCTGAAATCACTATCTAGCATCCCAGCAAGCACAGAACGTTGGTACAACGTACCCAACCTTTAACAACATGGCCAAAAGGTTGCTCTAACTACGTTGTGTGGTGAAGGTTGTTATGGTGTTGTCACAATGTTGACATTGAACCACCATTCAGGGCCATTGCTTAAAGTTGTGCCTAGCGTGTCTGGACAACCACTTGACAACATATGTACTTGTCACCGCCTTGAAGTGCAAAAATCAGCCTTTTAAATTTCAACCAACCGCTAGGCCGTCTCATTCATCATCAAGCAAGGATAAGTGAGAATTGCGTTTAATTTACCTCAGCTAAATAAGATACGGAATTATACAAACACAACCTGAAACTTCCTTGTCTAATGTGACATTTATTTGAATATCTTCTGGTCAGGTATGACAAATATTTAACTTTATGCCAAAAGTTATAAGCCAAAATGACTTTAATGATGAGTAATTGATTTCAGCACTCCTTGAACAGGCAGCGAAAAATGTATTCATTTTTGAAAACGCACAGAAAAAAAAAATGTTTGTAACCGCTCGCACACCTGTTTATTTTTCCTTTGATTTGTCGTCTCATTCGTTTCTTTGCTAGATTTTCTCATGTTTGTTCATGCTAGTTAACGTTAGTCACTCCCTGTAGCCTATATAATGTTTTAGAACGTCGTCTCTCAGTTGCTGAATGTCGCGAAACAATGTTGCTACTAACAGTCCTGTCACGTCTTACAATTCTACGTTGTTACAATGTTGCGAGCATGTAGACAGTGACGTTGCCATGACAGGAATGCGGAACAAAAGAGCTACTCATTTGAACAGTAGTGCACAGACCATTTATCAACTCGGTCCAACGGCGCAAGCTCAGTCATCGGTCACATGACACCATAACAGCGCAGTGAGAAGTGTTTATTCGCTGAAATCTCTGAGATGAAAGAAAGATGATAGAGTGCAGATATTCCCAACAGCATTGGCGCATAAAACAGGATAAACTTGAATTATTAGTTCATGATTAGTTAAAGACAGTTAATGTTTTCCAATACATAGATTACCTTGATTTACTAGTACCACAAACTGCAACTATGGTATTTTGGCAGAAATAAGATATATTCATAATTGTTATATGAAAAGTCAAGCATGTAACTGTATTAATACTGGAGTAGCTAAAGCATCCAATCATTGTATTTTTTTTGCTATGAAGTTTTTGCCTTTTATTTAACCCTTTCATGCATGGTCAAGCATGTAACTGTATTAATACTGGAGTAGCTAAAGCATCCAATCATTGAATTTTTTTCTTATGAAGTTTTTGCCTTTTATTTAACCCTTTCATGCATGCTGTCCACATTTGTGGACAGTTAATTTAACTCCATGAAGGGTTAATTTATCATGGTAATTTTCTCCAAACCACTTGAGGGCAGTGTCAGTAGATTGACAGCAATATTGTAACAGTGGCTACTGTCTTGCATTCCAAATATGCATTGCTTGATGACATAATTAATCCAAGATGGCTGACAACGATAGCCATGTGACAAATGTCCCAGCCATATGTGAAAAACTTTTATACAAGGTCAATTGAGGTAAAAAAAAAATATTAGTATGTTAGTATTATATAAACTAATATTTAGAGTAAAATGTAGTTTTTGTAGCCGGAACTGGGAACACTTCCCTTAAATCCTGATGTACTCGTTACATCATAAGAAAAGAATGGCATCTAAGCTAATTTTAGTGTCTTTGTTTATCCCAAGGTTTTCCCGCAGCCTGCCGTATCCAGGCCGTATCCAGATCTGACAAAGGACCTTCGCCTGGACCCGATGACAATGCAGTGCTGAAGTGCAAACTAGCCTCTCCCTATGGAAGATCCTTTTCCCACTCTACAGATAAAGCGTTGTGGAATTTCGGTTTGTGTACCTACCCCGTAGTGATAAGATAAAATAAAATTCTGTGTCAAAATGTATAAGCAAGACAAGTAGTTTGTTTAGGCATGGTTTGTAGGGAATTACAAACCTGCGCATATATATTCAAACGCACATAACTATAGAAACAATTCTTAATGTGCATTTGAACGCCATCAGCGTTTAGAGAGAACAGCGTCGTCTTAGCGGCCCCTAATTGAATAAAAAATTATCATTTTGCCGGAAGTGAATCAATCAAAACTAACTTTGGCTGGAAATAACATTATTCAGGAACCGCTATAAAGCCAAAACAATATCTGTTACCTTAAATTAGATGTTTATCTCTGTAAAGCTGCTTTGAAATAATCTACATTGTTAAAAGCGCTATATAAATTAAGATGACTTGACTTGACACAACCCTGTTCCCTGAAAAAGCGGATTGAGATGCTGCCCTGCTTGGCACATTGGAACGTCTTTAATCGTGACCTGCTGTGAATATAGTGTGTAAACACATTGATAGTATCGACCTGGAGGTAATATAGCCTCTGTCAGTGAAGTCATCAGCGCGCACCCACGACACGAGACTATAATTAGATGAGCCACAGGTGCATCGTCAGGTTATTTTGTCTGAAGAGCAGTCATGGGACATCATCAGCACGGCAATGCAGCTCAGCATCTCGTTCCGCCTTTTCAGGGAACAGGGTTACAGTCAAGTAACCCGGAACGTTCCCTTTCAAAGGCTACAATCGATGCTGTGCTGCTTAGCGCATTGGGAAAGAGAATGCCCACGCCGCCATGCTTGAAGGTGTCTGGACTCCGTACGGTTGTGTAGGTGTGCTCACAAGAACACAAGAAAGCCCTAGACATTAGCCTGTGATGTTGACTCAAGGATGTGAGAGCCCGGAGTGGTATGAACATACAAACTATAAAATCTTATGAATGTGTGCGGAGAGGACCAGCCTGCCTTATCACAAACAAACTGCAAGGGGGCACCTCTTGCCAAGGCAGCAGAGGAGGCGACCTCACTGGTGGAGTGAGCCCTTAGACTCGTTGGCGAAGCTTGGCTGCGTGCCTCATAGGCAAGAGCAATAGCATCGATAACCCAATGTGACATGCTCCCTTTGGTGGCGGAAGCACCCTTGTTGCTGCCCCCATAACAAACAAACAGTTGCTCTGACTTACGCCACTGGCTGGTGCGGTGGACGTAAGTCTGAAGAGCACTGACAGGACACAGTCTGTGAGATCTCTCCTGCTCCGGCGTTGTGAACGGTGGAGGGCAAAAGGCCTCAAGAGTGTCCGGATGTACAGCCGAGAAAAGTACCTTAGGCAGGTAATCAGGATGAGGATGCAAAATCACTTTCACCATTCCTGGGGCAAAGTCTAAGCAGGATGTCGATATTGACAGAGCCTGCCTGTCCCCGATTCTTTTTAGAGAGGTTATAGCCATAAGAAAAAACATCTTTAGGGTCTGAAGTTTGTCACACGCAGACTCTAGATCAGTGGTTCCCAAACCTGTTCTGGCACTATTCAAACACACCTGATTCAACTCATCAGCCCTCGAGGACTATAGCTAAGTCCCATGAAGGGATCTTGGTTCTTATGGGAGGACGATTAGGAGGCCATGATGGACAGATGCCAATGGGCAAATTTGGCCAGGATGCCAGGGTTACACCCCTTACTCTTTCGAAAGACATCCTGGGATTTTTTGTGACCACCGAGAGTCAGGACCTCGGTTTAACATCTCATCCGAAGGACGGTGCTCTTTGACAGTATAGTGTCCCCATTCACTAAACTGGGGCGTTAGGACCCACACAGAGCACAGGGTGAGCACCCCCTGCTTGACTCACTAACACCTCTTCCAGCAGCAACCTGGTTTTCTCATGAGGTCTCCCATGCAGGTACTAACCAGGCACAGCCCTGCTTAGCTTCAGTGGGCAACCAGTCTTGGGCTACAGGGTGATATGGCTGCTGCCACTTAAGACCGCTACAGAGCCAAACAGGGAGGCGTCTGTCATTAGCATTCTGCGACGGCAAGACGCACCAAGAGTGGGACCCAAGGTGAGGAACCGGGGTCTGAACCACGTAGAAAGGGAACGAAGCCACAGCGTGTAACCCTTACCATAAACATGGATTTTAGAAAGTAAACGCAGCGCATGATTTACCATAAACATGGATTTTTAGAAAGGACACAAAGCACTCGCCTTTATTTGCCCTTGGGGATTGTATAGTGATTTTGAGCCAAAACTAAAGTCAAGTCAAGTCATCTTCATTTATATAGCGCTTTTAACAATGTAGATTGTTTCAAAGCAGCTTTACAGAGGTAAACATATAATTTGAGGTAACAGAGATTGTTTTGGCTTTATAGCCGTTCTTGAATAATGTTGTTTTCCAGCTAAAGTTAGTTTTGATTGATTCACTTCTGTTGACATTATAATTTGTTATTAAATTAGGGGCCGCTAAGACGACATCGTTCTCTCTAAACAGACTTTAAACGCAAACCTGTGATAAATGCTGATGCCGTTTACATGCGCATTAAGAATTGATTTTATAGCTATGTGCGTTTGAAAATATGTGCGCAGGTTTGTAATTCCCTACAAATCATGCCTAAACAAACTACTTGTCTTGCCTATAAATTTTAATTTTAATATTTTAATATTAAATTTTAATATTTAATTTTATCACTTCGGGTTAGGTATGCAAACCGAATTCCCCACAACGCTTTATCTGTAGAGTGGTAAAGGGATCCTCCATAAGGGGATGCTAGTTTGCACTTCAGCACTGCATTGTCATGGGGTCCAGGCGAAGGTCCATAAACAAAGACACTAAATTAGCGTAGATGCCATTCTTCTTATAATGTAACGAGTACATCAGGATTTAAGTGAAGTGTTGCCAGTTCCGGCTGACCTAATCTATGCAGCCTAACATTGAATTATAGAAGTCGATAATGTATTATGTGAATGCTATAGGTCAAAGAGATGTGTTTGTAATCTAGCTTTGAACTGAGTTTGTCTGCTTCCTGGACAATGTTAGGAAGATTGTTCCAAAGTTTTGGTGCTAAATAGGAAAAGGATCTAGCGCCAACAGTCGATTTTGATATTCTAGGTATTATTAACTGGCCGGAATTTTGAGATCGCAACAGACGTGAAGGACTATAATGTGTTAAGAGCTTGCTCAAGTACTGCGGAGCTAAAACATTTAGTGCTTTGTAAGTAATCAGCAATATTTTAAAATGTATACGATGTTTAATAGGGAGCCAATGCAGTGTTGACAGAACCGGACTAATATGCTCATACTTCCTGGTTCTGGTAAGAACTCGAGCTGCTGCGTTTTAACTAGCTGTAATTTGTTTATTAAGCGTGCAAGGCAACCACCCAGTAGAGCATTACAATAATCTAGCCTTGATGTCATGAACGCATGAACTAATTGTTCCGCATTTGTCAATGAGAGCATATGCCGTAATTTAGATATATTTTTTAAGATGGAAAAATGCGGTTTTACAGATACTAGACACGTGACTTTCAAATGAAAGATTGGTATCAAAGAGCACACCAAGGTTCCTATCCGACGACGAAGACTTAACAGAGCAGCCATCAAGTGTTAGACAGTATTCTAGGTTATTACGTGTGGAAGTTTTTTGTCTAATAATTAAAATGTTTTTTTCAGAATTTAGTAGTAAGAAATTACTAGTCATCCAATTTTTTATATCAGCTATGCATTCCGTTAATTTTGTGAATGGGTAAGTTTCGTCAGGGCGTGAAGAAATATACAGCAGTGTATCATCGGCATAACAGTGAAGGCTAATTCCATGTTTCCTAATGATATCTCCTAATGGTAGCATGTACAGAGTGAACAGCAGCAGTCCTAATACTGAGCCTTGTGGTACTATCATACTGAACTTGTGATCGATAAGACATCTCTTCATTTACTGCTACAAACTGATAACGGTTTGATAAGTATGATTTAAACCATGCTAGTGCAATTCCACTAATGCCAACATAGTTTTCTAGTCTTTTTAAAAGAATGTTGTGGTCAATGTTGTCAAATGCAGCACTAAGATCGAGTAACACTAATAGAGATATACAACCACGATCGGATGATAAGAGCAAATCATTTGTAACTCTAATGAGAGCTGTCTCAGTACTATAGTACGGTCTAAATCCTGACTGGAAATCCTCGCAGATATCATTTCTTTCAAGAAAGGAACACAGTTGTGAGAATACTGGTTTTTCTAATTTCTTTGACATAAAAGGCAGATTTGAGATTGGCCTGTAATTGACTAATTCTGTAGGATCAAGTTGTGTTTTTTTAACAAGCGGTTTAATCATTGCCAGCTTAAAGGTTTTTGGTACGTATCCTAGAGACAAAGACGAATTAATGATATTTAGAAGAGGATCTGTGACATCTGGAAGCATCTCTTTCAGTAGCTTAGTCGGAATAGGGTCTAACATTCAAGTAGTTGATTTAGATGAGTTAACAAATTTGCAAAATTCTTCCTCTCCAAAAGCAACAAATGAATAAAATTTTTCCTCAGGGAGACTACAATCCACTCCCTGATGCGATGCTGTAGTAGACGGTTGCATAGTTATAATTTTCTCCCTGATATAATCGATCTTATAAGTGAAGAAGTTCATAAAGTCATTACTGCTGTGTTGCTTGGAAACTTCTGTGCTTGAAGCTTTCTTTTTCGTTAGTTTAGCCACTGTTTCAAATAAATACCTAGGATTATGTTTATTTTCTTCTAATAGGGTGGAAAAATAAGAAGATCTAGCAGCTTTTAAAGCCTCTCTGTAAACAATCGAGCTCTCCTTCCATGAAATCCGAAATACCTCTAGTTTAGTTTTCTTCCAGTTGCGCTCCATTTTTCTGGCTGCTCTCTTAAGGCCCTGAGTGTGCTCATTGTACCACGGCATTGTGCTGTTTTCTTTAATCTTCTTCAAGCGCAACGGAGCAACTGTGTCTAAAGTGCTGGAAAAGAGAGAGTAAAAAGTTTCTGTTGCAATATCAAGTTCTTCTAAGCTATCCAGGATGTTGAGATGATGAACCTGATTAGGAAGTTTATTGATAAAGCAATCTTTAGTGGCAGAAGTTATAGGTCTAACATATTTATAACACGGAGTCGGCTTTGCGGCCTTGGCTAAATGTAATTTAAATGAGACTAGATAATGATCTGAGATGTCATCGCTGCTGCAGAATTTCAACGGCATCAACATCTATTCCATGTGATAATATTAGATCTAGAGTATGATTACAACAATGACTAGGTCCTGACACATGTTGTCTAACTCCGAGTTTATAATGTCTTTAAAAGCCAATCCCAATGCATATTTTTCATTATCTATGTGTATATTTAAATCACCAACAATTAGTACTTTATCTGCAGCCAATACTAATTCTGATAGAAAGTCCGCAAATTCTTAGATAAAATCTTTATGGTGCCCTGGTGGCCTGTATACAGTAGCCAGCATAATTCTCAAACGTCATTTATCGTTTACACTATATATTTTTACATTAAGCACCAACACTTCAAAAGAAGTATATTTAAAAATAGATTTCTTAGTGGTTTTGAAAATATTACTATAAATTACAGCAACTCCTCCCCCTTTGCGTTTCGGATGAGGTTCATGTTTATAACAGTAATCTTGTCGGGTTGACTCATTTAAAGTAATGTAATCATTTGGTTTTAGCCAGGTTTCTGTGAAACACAGCACATCTAGGTTATAATCTGAAATCATATCATTAACTATGAGCGATTTTGAAGTAAGGGATCAAATATTCAGCAACCCAAGCTTTATTATTTGCTCATCTGTAATATATATGTTTTTTATTTGTTGAACATCAATTACAATTTTAACCTTAGATGGGTGACGTTTTTTGGATTTACAAATTGGGGAACAGACACAGTCTCTATATGATGACATCTAGGTGAAAGAGGCTCTATGTGATGGGATTTATCTGACCTTGGTGACGCGAGGCCGCTAGCAGACGGTCGGTTTAGCCAGTCTGTCTGCTTCCTGACCTGGGCCCCAGATTGTCATGTTTTAGCTCTAAGACTATGAGCCAAATTACTTGAGAGAAGAGCAGCACCATCCCAGAAGGGATGAATACCATCTCAGGTCAGGCTTGCCCCAAAAACTTTTCCAATTGATCTAAAAACGGACGCAGTCCCCCATATTTGTGACCGCAGATGCGCCTATTCCTGTTTCATGGTAGTGGGAACCACACCGTTAAAATGAGGAGGGCAACATTCCTTTTTACTGTCTTTAGGCAGAACCCGGCAGTAGCTTTTCACGCTGCCAAAGTCTCTTTAATACTTCCTGTTAGGGGAATGTTAAATGTTCTTTGTCTGGGCGATAACAGGAAACAAAAGAACATTCAACATTTCGCTGGAACCCGCTGCCCCCCGAATCACCAGAGGTGGCAAGGATTTTACAGTGGTTTCGAAAGGGCTGCTCAGCTCGACGAGCCGGTCCCCAGTCTTTACGAGGGGGAATGCAACTCACCACACTCTGCTTTGAGCCCCCCTTTTTTTAAAAATCAGATCAGCCTGATATGCCTGCAACACTGCCATAGTGTGCTGAGCAGCACCAGTCTGACCCCAGTCTGACCAGCGAGGATGTTATTACACATGACTTGGTGGGGGAGTGCTGACTTCTTAAATGACGATGAGCCCCAGAGAAGAGATAGCCCGCGAGCGTCTCTTCGGACTGGCGCATCATCGTGAACCACATGCCCCTGCTCCCACAATAGTCGAGGGCAAAAGATGCACAAAGAATAAGGTTTTCCCCATGCACGAGTTAACGTCAAGGAGGGCAGTTTAGCTGTAATCTGGCCACAGCATGAGACACCACCTTGAAAAACCTCTCACACGCTTTATCATAACGAGAGAAGTGCTCGGAGGTGGTACTCTCAAAGTCCATCATTTTTTAGATGGCTTTTTCAATATTTAATTCCTCAGAAATAATTGTGACAAAAGAACAGTCAGACAATATATTAATACAAGCATCTGATATATTGCATTGAATATCTAATTTCTGATATATTATCATTTAATTCATTATCAATAAATACAGCCAAATATCAATCAGACAACAAAAACACGATCTGAATGACAGGCTATTCAAATCTTTCATAAGATCAGCCTAGTGTGCCTATAACACAGCCATTGAAAATGCATGTGAAAATGTGATCCCAGGGGAGAGAAAGCCCGTGAGCGTCTTTCCGATCTGAGAAAGCATCATATAATCGTGTGCCTTCGCACCCGCGATAGTCGAATTGGTCAACGTAGAGGGCACAAAGACATGTTATGTGTATATATATATATATATATATATATATATATATATATATATATATATATATATATTTATCAATCTTTATTTATAAGCTTTGAGTGTTTAAAGGGACTCTATTTGCGGTGATCAGTGTAGTCTGGCCACTGCACGAACAATCGCCCCGAGCAGTTTCTCCTTTTATCATCGCGGGAGGAACGCTCGGAGGTGACGAACTCACGAGATTAAGTGTCCTCTTCCCGAGCTGAAGAAGCGCCGAGGCACGCGTCGGTAGTCAGGCAAAAGGACATCACGATCTGGAGAGAGGGGACCCACCCGTCTCTCGCTACTCAGCCAGATCGACACGCGAGCTCCACAATCGCATTGCGGGTGCTACCCCTTTGAAATAAGCAAAGCGAACACAAAGCACTTTAACTGTGAACATTCGACTGTTCTCGCAATCACCATGCTCAAACGCAAGGGCAGCATGCTCTTTCCCCAACCAAACAAAGCAGTAAGTGTGTGTATCCAGTTCTGACATAGGATGAGAACATGGAGAGACACAGCGCTTCTGTTGACTCATTTCTTTCTCTTTTTACTTTTTCTAAACTCTTTTTATATCGTTGAGAGATGAGAAAGAGAAAATCTGCACACTGACAGTGATAAACTAAATAACTCCTAACAAAGATCTGTAGTAGATAGAGAGGAGATAAATGCTTGCACACCAAACACAGAGAGGTCTCTGAAGACAAAAAGACCTGACGATGCACCTGTGGCTCATCTAATTTATATATATATATATATATATATATATATATTAACTCCGGGTCTTTTCTATCGACATGTTTACACACTATATTCACAGAAGGTCACGATTAAAGACGTTCCCAATGTGCTAAGCAGCGCAGCATCGATTGTAGCTTTTGAAAGGGAACAGCAGTTGAGAGCTCAGAAACTCGCGATCACCACTGCACTCATGCTCTAGAAAGACCAGCACTGGAAGAACAGTCTTCCAGAAGAAAACAGACACCCTCGCTCGTTGTATAGTACAACACTCATCAGAGACATATCGACACCGATCGGCTCCGAAACGAAAGACAACTGGTGCGTGCATTCACTTCGGTATTTATACCAACACTACGGGGCAGAGTGTGTGATGTCCCAAACCTTTCAGCTGAACTCTTATCCTAAATCTTCCCTCAATCTGTTTCTCACACTATGCTATAGTACTACTTCAGATGACTTTGAATAAAGTGTATGGACTACTTGTATTATCCTTTTCATGTAGTTTTCTAAAGAGTTGCATAAAGATTGTTCAAAATATATCCTTGATTTCCAGATTAACTATTTATTTAAAGTAAATAGGAATAAACAATCTGATTACAGGGGGAAAGTTACTGGAATCTTGTGGGTTTGTGGATGGTGGAAAGTATTTGATCTTACATTAAAAGAAGACTTAACAGAAATGAAAATGAATGTGATATATGTTGGTAAGAATGTTTTGATTCAGGGAATTGCACTTCAAACATCATAATAACTAAAGGCAGACTCTCTTTGCTTTGAGTGAACCTTTGGTATTTCTAGCTGATGTGATCCTAATGATCTGAGTGATCTGTTGGGTTTATATTCAGTGAGCAGAGGTCCTAGGCCATTGAATGATTTATATACAAGTAATAATACTTTAAAATCAATCCTAAATGTAACTGGGAGCCAGTGTAAAGACCTGAGGACTGGTGTGATATGTTCATATTTTCTGGTTCTGCTCAGAATCCTGGCAGCAGCGTTCTGTATGAGCTGCAACTGTCTTATGGTCTTTTTGGGAAGGCCAGTGAGGAGTCCATTACAATAATCCACCCTGCTGGTGATGAAAGCATGCACAAGTTTCTCAAAGTCTTGACTGGACACAAAGCATCTAATTCTTGCAATATGTTTAAGGTGATAGTATGCTGATTTAGACATGACTACTGAAACTAAGGTCTGACTCTAGAGTCACACCAATATTCCTCACTTGATTTTTAGTTGTTTGACCCCTAGAATGAAGGTATGCTTTCACCTTGAAAACTTCATCTTTGTTTCCAAACGCATGACTTCAGTTTTGTCTTTGTTTAACTGAAGAAAATTTTGGCACATCCAATTGTTGACTTTATCAATGCATTAGCACAGGGAGTCGTTAGGCGATAGGGCTAAGTAGATCTGTGTGTCATCCGCATAGCTGTGGTAAGCGATTTGGTTCTTTCTCATTATTTGGCTCAGTGGGAGCATATACAGGTTGAATAGGAGTGGCACAAGAATTGAGCCTTGAGGGACTCCGCATGTCATGGATGTCCACTCCGACTTATGGTCTCCTATACTCACATAATAACCTCTCCCTTCTAAGTATGACCTGAACCATTTTAGGACTATTCCAGAAAGCCCCACCCAGTTTTCTAGCCTGTCAAGAAGTATGTTGTGACCGACAGTTTCAAATGCAGCACTGAGGTCGAAAAGTACCAGCACTTATAATTTGCCTGTATCAGTATATAAGCAAATATCGTTTATTATCTTTTTGAACGCTGTCTCTGTGCTGTGATGTGGTCGGAAACCAGATTGAAAATTGTCAAAATATCCATTTCGACCTTAAGAATTTGTTCAGCTGATTGAAGACAACTTTTTCCAATGATCTTGCCTATGAAAGGAAGATTTGAGATCGGTCTATAGTTGCTTCATATGGTCTTATCCAGATTGCTCTTTTTCTAGTAAATGGGGTAAATCAAGTTAAATCGAGACTGGTAAGAAGGGGTTCTGTGGCTTCTGTTAGCCACTCTGAAGAAGATGCATGGGCATCGAAACGCTAGTCACTAATAAAAATATTTAAAATGTTTTGTGCTCCGGTCCTGCTCCTTGGTCCTAGCTAGACCTTGGGTCCTTTCCTCAGTAAATTTGACCTGTTGAACCTGTTGAAAGGTTACTGGCAGATACCTTTGACATCTTGGGCACAGGAAATAACTGCGTTAATTACGTGTTCTGGCTTATATTCTTATTCCTTCATGAGTTTCGGGTTACATAATGCTGCATGTAGTTCAGTTAGAGAACAGACACTACACTTAAAAATTAAACGCATCTGCTTAATTCAGCATGAGCCAAACAAGAGTTACAGAGTCTTGGACTCTGCAATGAGTGGAGGAATGTCAAAAGATTGTGATCAGAATAAACAATAATTGGAGCCCCTCCTCCCACATAAACATCAAAATGTTAAAGGGCCCGAATCAACAAATCTTTTCCTTCTCAATTAAGGAATAATTAAGCTGGTAGGAGTTAAACTTGCTTGAGAAATAACTAACTGGATGGTCAATACTATCTGAATGAGTCTGGAGGAGAATTGTTCCTGCTCCCACCTGACTCGCAGGGCGACACACTTTGGGGGCGCTGTTAACACAGGAGCAGCAGACAACAGCAACTTCATATTCTCAAACAATTGGTGACAATGCGGCGAGCACTCAATCTTAGCAGAGCCATTTAACCCATAAATGCATAAATATTTTGCCAGTCATTATTACATATTCGGGTCTTTAGCAACCCGTACAGATATCTAACACAGATAGATCTCTACCTGTTGCAATAATATACAACTCTCCTGATGTTAGAGAAACAAATACAGAAGAATGAAATAAAGTATATTTTGTTACCTTTTGAAGCTTGGAAGGGTTCTGTTTAACCACGTTTTATACCATCATCACTGTCCTCGTGCTCATTTACATTATAGTACATCGAGTAAAATCAACATATTGCTCAAATTCGAGATCTCAGACATATTCTCAAAACTATAATTTTCAACATCTTCAAAATCAATATTTTGATCATTGACAGTTTTTACACCTGATCCACCATCAAGTGACAGTGACATTAATATTTGATTGTACTGAGTACTTTCTCTGCAGTAAATCGCTGAGCCATTTCAAGTTTTGCTGATGAGTTGTTTTTTTTGTTTTGTGTTCTGCCTGTGGTAACTATGAGGGAAACCTCACTTTATTGTGTATCAGACATTAGCACGTTGTGGAATAAAGGTGAATTGCACTTTTTCAGTCATCAAAGATTCAATTATTGTAGTGCAGAATTTTTCTTTTTATATTGTTATAATCTTATAATGAATTAATGGAAGAAATACAAAGAAGTTTGATGTATAATTGTAAAAAAATGGATGAGGATGAGGGTAGGGAATTACAACTAAATAACTAAGGTATGCGTTTAAGGGTTAATGGTTCAAAGATTTGTCCTTTGTCTCTTTTACAGTGCCACTGAGTAAATGTTTGCTTATTGGCGAACAATGTAAAGTGTATGCAGAGCATCAACATATCTCAGGATTATCAGAGCTGGAGTGTGCTGTGTAAACTGACCTTGTTATTGAACATGCGCTCTCTTCCTCATGCTAACATGCCGTCTCAGTCAGTCTGCATTAAATGCGTGGTAATGGGTAGAATGACTGACATCGAAAGCTTTCTGAGCCTTGATGGCTCAACAGGTTTTCATTAGAGCTCTGTATTCAGCTCTGCTTGAAAGTAATAGTGCCTTTAAGTGCACCATAGACTTTTTCTGAAAAGAATACTTGGAAACAGTTTATAAAGTACTAGTATGCTTTTAAGCCCCCACCATCACCATCAGAACACCTAAAATACTTAGTTTGTATATCCGCAATTATATTCGCCCTGAACAAAAACCTATAAACAATTTCACTGCCTTTTTTCTTTAATCTTTAAATCTTTGTAAATTATGCTCCAACCAGTATACAACGCATGTGACACAAAACCCCCAGAGGCCCCTTCTCTTTATTCACTTGGTGTACTGTATGCAAATTAACAGATTTCCAAGTTCCCTCATTACAGATAGTGCTAATGAGAGTCAGGTAAAAAAGCATGTACTTGTCAGGACTGGCCAGAGCAATGTTGATAAGTAGTCCCAATTATGCATCACCTTCAAGGTGACCCCCTGTGTATTGTGAGTTTTCATTTGCATTGAGTAGTCACAATATGGTGTTCAAGACACATTGTAAAACACAACAAGCAAAGTGTATCAAAAGACGGAACAGAATAGAACACATAAATAATTATACAAAGTAAAATAGCATTGTAATAGCATTGTTCTAAGCGCATTACTCACTCGAGTGCTCATATAACAATTGCATAACACACCCATATGATTTATTAATATCGAACCTACTATGTTATTGTCTATCATGTCATATCTCAAAATAGTTACAGAAAAATAATATATACAGTATCTCACAAAAGTGAGTACACCCCTCACATTTCAGCAAACATTTTAGTATATCTTCTCAAGGGACAATACTATATAAATTTTAGAGTAGTCAATGTGCTGCTTGTATAGCAGTATATTTTTACTGTCCTCTGAAAATAACTCAACATACAGCCATTATTGTAAAAATAGTTGGCAACAAAAGTGAGTACACCCTAAGTGAACATGTCAAAACTGTATCCAAAGTGTCAATATTTGATGTTGAACATCCAGTGGTCAGTATGAGAGAATTGTACTCAAAACACAAATTGTAACTGCTCTAATATAAGATACACAAATTTGTGTGGTCCTGTCAAGCAGACAAAAACATGAAAATTATGAATAGGTCATGTGGCTTTGCATGGCTAAAAGACATACAGCTATTATCATTTAGGGTGTACTCACTTTTGTTGCCAGCTATTTTGACAATAATGGCTGTATGTTGAGTTATTTTCAGCATTTTCTGTAAAGCTGCTTTGACAAAGTTATGTATTGTGAAAAGCTGTATACACATAAATGTGAATTGGATTGTATATATATATATATACACACTCACCTAAAGGATTATTAGGAACACCTGTACAATTTCTAATTAATGCAATTATCTAATCAACCAATCACATGGCAGATGCTTCAATACATTTAGGGGTGTGGTCCTGGTCAAGACAATCTCCTGAACTCCAAACTGAATGTCAGAATGGGAAAGAAAGGTGATTTAAGCTATTTTGAGCGTGGCATGGTTGTTGGTGCCAGACGGGCCGGTCTGAGTATTTCCCAATCTGCTCAGTTACTGGGATTTTCACGCACAACCATTTCTAGGGTTTACAAAGAATGGTGTGAAAAGGGAAAAACATCCAGTATGCGGCAGTCCTGTGGGCGAAAATGCCTTGTTGATGCTAGAGGTCAGAGGAGAATGGGCTGACTGATTCAAGCTGATAGAAGAGCAAATTTGACTGAAATAACCACTCGTTACAACCGAGGTATGCAGCAAAGCATTTGTGAAGCCACAACACGCACAACCTTAGGGCGGATGGGCTACAACAGCAGAAGACCCCACCGGGTACCACTCATCTCCACTACAAATAGGAAAAAGAGGCTACAATTTGCAAGAGCTCACCAAAATTGAACAGTTAAAGACTGGAAAAATGTTGCCTGGTCTGATGAGTCTCGATTTCTGTTGAGACATTCAGATGTAAGAGTCAGAATTTGGCTTAAACAGAATGAGAACATGGATCCATCATGCCTTGTTACCACTGTGCAGGCTGGTAGTGGTGGTGTAATGGTGTGGGGGATGTTTTCTTGGCACACTTTAGGCCCCTTAGTGCCAATTGGGCATTGTTTAAATGCCACGGCCTACCTGAGCATTGTTTCTGACCATGTCCATCCCTTTTATGGCCACTATGTACCCATCCTCTGATGGCTACTTCCAGCAGGATAATGCACCATGTCACAAAGCTCGAATCATTTCAAATTGGTTTCTTGAACATGACAATGAGTTGACTGTACTAAAATGGCCCCCACAGTCACTAGATCTCAACCCAATAGAGCATCTTTGGGATGTGGTGGAACGGTAGCTTCGTGCCCTGGATGTGCATCCCAC
The DNA here is from genome assembly GCA_030578275.1 of Meda fulgida. NCBI lineage: Eukaryota > Metazoa > Chordata > Actinopteri > Cypriniformes > Leuciscidae > Meda > Meda fulgida. The sequence goes on along the minus strand of CM060616.1, from coordinate 26,916,979 downwards.
AAATCTCCATCAACTGCAAGATGCTATCCTATCAATATGGGCCAACATTTCTAAAGAATGCTTTCAGCACCTTGTTGAATCAATGCCACGTAGAATTAAGGCAGTTCTGAAGGTGAAAGGGGGTCAAACACAGAATTAGTATGGTGTTCCTAATAATCCTTTAGGTGAGTGTATATACAGTATGTATATACAGTATGTATATATATATATATATATATATATATATATATATATTGTCAGGTATTTTATTAGTCATTTTACACAGACCCTACTTTTTTAAAAGTTTAAAACAAAAACTTTTAAATTCCTTTTTAAAATGTATCAAGTTCAATCTTCTGCTAATATTTACCCATTAAGGGTATTTCAGAGTTCACCTCACAAAAAATGATGGCAATTTGAATTCCTTTTTTAATCTATCTAAAGTAAATGAAGTTGATGGTTACTTAAATTTATCATAATTGAAGGCAACTTATAGTAATGGAGATTTTGTCAGGTCCCTTCGCAAAAAAAAATAGGTCTCTGTGTGTGGAGGGGACAGGTTGAATAAGAAGGTGGGCAGGAAAATGACTACTGCAGTGTATAAGTGTTTAAGTGTACAAGTGTAAGCCACATTAATTAACGGTATGGCCGTATAGCATGTGTTTATTATGTAGGTTATTGTAGTGTGAGTTTTTGATAGAACATTTCAAAAGGAGTGCAAGTGTAAGAGTTATGTTAAGTTTAGTTGTTCTTTTGCTCTTGTGTTTTTGTTTATTCTGTATCCTTTGAGTTTAGTTCTTGATTAACACTTATTGGTTGCCCTAGTTACTAATTAGTTTCACTTGTGTCGTTTAGTTGCCTTTGCTCCTGGTATTTACTGTATTTCTGTCATGACAATGTTGATAGATCAGCTCGCTGCTACTGCAGAGCAAGTACAGGACTTGCTACAGCACAAAACAAACATGACACACTGCTGTGAGCAAGTCAAATATGCTGCTGTTGTACAATAGTACATGAATTACCCATTGCAGATCTTTACTGGGGAAGGTAGAGGGTTTCTGAAAGCGCTGTACTACTAAGGCAAATGCTGATAAAGTATTTGAAGGTTGAGCACACAAGCTTATTGGCTACTGACACTGCAAAAACCAGCTGTGCCCTAATACAGAATGATATAATTGCAAGTGTTTGAGTAAAGGACATATTAGCCTGCGCCCTTCTAGTTTCATTACAGAAATATATCCTTGTGTTTCAGTAATTCCTTGTCGGTTCACATCATTTCTTACGAGTGGTCTTGCTTATTTTAATTCCTGTTGATATCCAGTGATCTTCTGCATGTTTGGATTGTTTATTAAAGACTATTTAAATGGTAATCTCTCTGCCAGCTCCAGACTGGAAGAGTTATCATCTCAGCCCGGAGTGTCCCGCTATGATAGAGAGAACTTCCAGCATGGACCCAGAGACGAAGCCTGCGTCCACCATGTAATAAGAGCCCGGGCCCACGCTCACCATGGAATCTAAGCAAGAGCCCACTCCAGCCATGGAGTCAGAGCCAGCCATTATGTTTGTCCTGGAGCCTGAGCCAGTTGCCACATCTGTCCCGAGCAAAAGCTTGATGCCAGGTCCGTCCCGGAGTCAGCGCAGACTGAGCAGTCCACCCCAGAGCCAGAAGAGGAGGAGAATTGAGAGCCTCAAGGTGGAGTCTCCACTCCCCAGGCCTCAGCTCCTGCCTCGAAAGGATGCCTGCTCTCTGATTTAGATGCCTTTATTTAGATTCAAACACTAATGATTAAACAAGACACACCTGTGACCAATCAATACAATGAACCAATGACAGCATAACACATACGATTTGGGAAACACATGACAAGATCACATGAAGGGATAACGGAATCACAATGACCACAGGAACTATGAATCCAAAATAAATTAAAGCTGCAAGCAGCGATGAAAAGCGCCCTCGCACCCGTGCCACCGCCACCTGGCGGCTTTAGGAAAACAGAGCACGATGGCCAGTAAGTATACATACGATGACTATGTCAAAGTCATTTGTATTTGCCAAACTTGCTATAACTGAAAACTGGCATGTAGATGTGTTCAGGACAGCACTCTTATCAAATATGTGAAGTTTGGAGCAGATCGGACATCGTGTGCCTGAGTTACAACAACTTCCTGTTTAGTGGCGTTAATCGCATACATTAGCACTTAGCCAAGTGTTGCATGATTTAACATGTTTCTATAATGTTTCGTACATCATGGCATATTTTAATATGTTTCTGGGAGTGAATTAAAGTGTAAAGCATGTAATTTCCTGTTCCCATCAGGTGGCGCTATGACTATGATGAGTGATATGTTCTGATCTGCTGTTCACTGATCGATTGCTCCTGTCTGCCTTCCTGCCTGCTGTGAGTTTGTTTGGGTCGAGGCTGTAAGCTCTACGCCTCCTATTAGCTTCGTATTTCTTTCTGTTTTGAACCATCATTTACTATCATTTCTAGTTGTTTATATTACTAAATACAGTTTACCCACCATCTCAGATTAACCTTACATCGCTAGCTTCCGTTATTGTTAGCACAGCACGCTAGTGTTTACACGCCACCCGCGCTCATTTATTTATTATTTATTTTCTCTCGCGCGCCCGCGCCTTTGAGTTCATAAAAGCCCAGGTAAGTAAGAATCAGTCAACAAAAACGGTGAGTAATGTCTTGTCCTGTTATTGTCACCTGTGTCACATGTCATATGTTTAGTATAGCCTTCTCCGATGGCAATATAGGATTTATTTGTGATAAATGCAAGGAGACAGTCAGGCTGACGGAGAAGATTTCAGAGCTAGAGACACGCATCCGAACTTTAATTGAGGATAGTAAGGATAGTACTAGAGCTTTAGATACTATTTTGGATGTGCCTAGCATAGTGAACTCTGTACATGATTCGGTTCCAGTGAGAGATCGCTCTAGTCGCGGATTAAAAAAACACTCTTCCATTCCGATTACCATAACAAATCGATTTGCCCCACTCAGTGAAACACCCACTGAGAATTCTGTTGATTGCGCCCTTGTAATTGGTGATTCGATCACACGGAACGTGAAAATAGAGACACCAGCCACCATAGTCACATGTTTGCCGGGAGCCAGAGCACCTGACATCAAAGCAAATTTAAAAGTGCTGGCTAATGCTAATCGTAAATTCTCTAAGATCATTACTCATGTCGGCACTAATGATGTTCGACTCCGCCAGTCGGAGATCACCAAAATTAATATTAAAGAGGTGTGTAAACTCACAAGTACGATGTCAGGCACTGCAATTTGCTCTGGCCCCCTTCCCGTTCGCAGGAGTGATGAGATAGTTAGCAGATTGGCCTCACTCATTGGTTGGTTGTCTAAGTGGTGTCCGTTGAATAATATAGAATTCATAGACAATTGGAAAAGTTTTTGGGGCCAGCCTGACCTGTTGAAAATATATGGTGTTCATCCCTCCTGGGATGGTGCTGCTCCTCTCTCTAGTAATATGGCACATAGTCTTAGAGCTAAAACATGACAATCTGGGGCTCAGGTCAGGAAGCAGACAGACTGGCTAACCCGACCGTCTGCTAGCGGCCTCGCGTCACCAAGGTCAGATAAATCCCATCACATAAAGCCTCTTTCACCTAGATATCATTATATAGAGACTGTGTCTGTTCCCCGAATTTGGAAATCCAAAAAAAGTCAGGTAAAAAAATTTAATGGATGTTCAACAAATAAAAAACAGATATAATACAGATGAGCAAATGATAAAGCTTGGGTTGCTGAATATTTGATCCCTTACTTCAAAATCGCTCATAGTTAATGATATGATTTCAGATTATAATAATAATAATATGTTTATTTTCTATAGCGCCTTCCAAGAACACAAGGTCGCTTCACAATGTAATACAAAAAACAAATAGCAAACAAACAACAAGCGAACAAATACAAAGGACATCTATCTGCTTACGAGAGACAAAACAGATGGAAACAAGCATACACTGGTTTGCATGAAAAGAAGGAGATATTGCATTATTTATCAAAATATGCTATTATGATAAAGTATGTAGCAGATAGGGTTGGAAAAGTGTAGAACAGAGAAAGGAGTGATGAGGAAGATGATTTATTGGGCAAGCTTGAAGAAATGAGTTTTCAGATGTTTTTTGAATTATAATTATAATCTAGATGTTCTGTGTTTGACAGAAACCTGGCTAAAACCAAACGATTACATTACTTTAAATGAGTCCACCCCACAAGATTACTGTTATAAACATGAACCTCGTCTAAAACGCAAAGGGGGAGTTGTTGCTGTAATTTATAGTAATATTTTCAAAACCACTAAGAAATCTATTTTTAAATATACTTCTTTTGAAGTGTTGGTGCTTAATGTAAAAATATATAGTGTAAACGATAAATCACGTTCGAGGTTTCTGCTGGCTACTGTATACAGGCCACCAGGGCACCATAAAGATTTTATCAAAGAATTTGCGGACTTTCTATCAGAATTAGTATTGGCTAACGATAAAGCACTAATTGTTGGTGATTTTAATATACATGTAGATAATGAAAAAGATGCATTGGAATTGGCACTTAAAGACATTGTAAACTCAATTGGAGTTAGACAACACGTGTCAGGACCCACTCATTGTCGTAATCATACTCTAGATCTAATATTATCACATGGAATAGATGTTGATGCCGTTGAAATTCTGCAGCAGAGCGATGACATCTCAGACCATTATCTAGTCTCATGTAAATTATATTGAGCCAAAGCTGCAAAGCCGACTCCGTGTTATAAATATGTTAGACCTATAACTTCTGCCACTAAAGATTGCTTTATCAATAATCTTCCTAATCAGTTTTATCATCTCAGCATCCCGGATAGCTTAGAAGAACTTCATATTGCAACAGAAACTTTTAACTCTATCTTTTCCAGCACTTTAGACGCAGTTGCTCCTTTGCGCTTAAAGAAGATTAAAGAAAATAGTCCAACGCCGTGGTACAACGAGCACACTCAGGCCCTTAAGAGAGCAGCCAGAAAAATGGAGCGAAACTGGAAGAAAACTAAACTAGAGGTATTTCGGATTTCATGGAAAGAGAGCTCGATTGCTTACAGAGAGGCTTTAAAAGCTGCTAGATCTGCTTATTTTTCCACCCTATTAGAAGAAAATAAACATAATCCTAGGTATTTATTTGAAACAGTGGCGAAACTAACGAAAAAGAAAGCTTCAAGCACAGAAGTTTCCGGGCAACACAGTAATGACTTTATGAACTTCTTCACTTATAAGATTGATAATATCAGGGACAAAATTATAACTATGCAACCATCTACTACAGTATCGCATCAGGGAGTGCATTGTAGTCTCCCTGAGGAAACATTTTATTCATTTGTTGCTATAGGAGAGGAAGAATTCTGCAAACTCGTTAATTCATCTAAATCGACAACTTGTATGTTAGACCCTATACCGACTAAGCTATTGAAAGAGAAGCTTCCAGAGATCATAGATCTTTTTCTTAATATCATTAATTTGTCTTTGTCTCTAGGATACGTACCAAAAACCTTTAAGCTGGCTATGATAAAACCGCTTGTTAAAAAAACGCAACTTGATACTACAGAATTAGTCAATTACAGGCCGATCTCAAATCTGCCTTTTCTGTCAAAGATATTAGAAAAAGCAGTATCCTCACAACTGTGTTCCTTTCTTGAAAGAAATGATATCTGTGAGGATTTTCAGTCAGGATTTAGACCGCACCATAGTACTGAGACAGCTCTCATTAGAGTTACAAATGATTTGCTTTTATCATCCGATCGTGGTTGCAGCTCTATATTAGTGTTACTTGATCTTAGTGCTGCATTTGACACAATTGACCACAACATTCTTTTAAATAGACTAGAAAACTATGTTGGCATTAGTGGAATTGCACTAGCATGGTTTAAATCATACTTATCTGACCGTTATCAGTTTGTAGCAGTAAATGAAGAGATGTCTTATCGATCACAAGTTCAGTATGGCGTATCACAAGACTCAGTACGAGGACCGCTGCTGTTCACTCTGTACATGCTACCATTAGGAGATATCATTAGGAAACATGGAATTAGCTTTCACTGTTATGTCGATGATACTCAGCTGTATATTTCTTCAAAACCTAATGAAACTTAAAAATTCACAAAATTAACGGAATGCATAGCTGATTTAAAAAAATTGGATGACTAGTAATTTCCTACTACTAAACTCTGAAAAAACAGAGATTCTATTTGTTGGACAAACAACTTCCGCACGTAATAATAGACTGCATAGATTAGGTCAGCCGGAACTGGGAACACTTCCCTTAAATCCTGATGTACTCGTTACATCATAAGAAGAATGGCATCTATGCTAATTTCAGTGTCTTTGTTTATCCCGAGGTTTTCCCGCAGCCTACCGGATCCAGGCCGTATCCAGATCTGACTAGGAGCTTTGCCTGGACCCAATGACAACGCAGTGCTGAAGTACCAACTAGCCTCTCCCAATGGAGGATCCCTTTCCCACTCTACAGATAAAACGTTTGTGAATCCGGTTCGCGTACCCACCCCGAAGTGATAAAATAAAACAAAATTCAGTATCAAATTACAGTTACTGTAAATCCGGCCTCTAGTTCATAAACGCCACCCGACTGAGCCTGGGTTCTCCCAGGGTTGGTTTTTCTCTCCATTAAGTCACCTGGTGGAGTTTTAGGACACCAGTAGGTCACTTGATGGAGTTTTTCAGTTCCTTGCCACTGTTGCCTTTGGCTTGCTCAGTTGGGGATATTCAAATTAATTAACCAAGCATTAATAGCATTGATCAGCCCTACCAAACGTGGATGTTTTTTCCACTAAGAAACAAACATTGTTATGTTATTTGATTGATACTGTGAAGCTGCTTTGATGCAATTTATATAGTGAAAAGCGCTACATAAATACACTTGACTTAACTTGACTTGACTAACTGAATATTGTCATGTAGATGCGTTCAGGACAGGACTCTTATCAAACGTGTGCTTGGGGCAGGTTGAACATTGTATGCCTGATTTACAACAGCTTCCTCTTTCATGGCGAAACTTCAGAATTTGTCAGGCCGCCAGCGAAAACTCAAGATCTTCACAATTTACCATCGCCAAGGCCTTAAGATTAGACTGACCATACATGATGTTGATCTGGTTAAATCTCTATAAGAGTTAATCACAGTTCAAAATGAGTCATTTCCTTGTAAGGACTGGGCAAGGGTGAATCTGAATAACTAAATACATCCTAGCTAAAATCCCAAAGCCTAAAGGCCCAAAAAGCCTGGATGTAAATTAACATACACACACAATCACACACACACACACACACACACACACACACACACACACACACACACACACACATCCCCCACAAGTGAAGCCCGCTCAGGACAGAGCGTGGTGTCCAGTTACGAGACATTTTTATGACTGACTGGAATGTCCCAAAGAAGGTGATTTTAAAGAGAAAGAAACTTCTCTTTTTAAAAGACATATAACCAGATATATTCGATGTGTTTTTATGTGTGTCCATTTGCCCATGTCACATTGGAATGACTATGATTTTATCGTAGCTTAAATCGAATTATAAATACCTTCATTATGCATTTTAAATATAACTGTCTATTCCCATAACTTGTACACATAGTTCTGGACACCTCCAGAATGCTTTCGGTGTGATCAATCAGAATACGTACAGTAATATCCAGTAAAATATTGTTTACTATGTTTTCCATCTTTGGAGTGAAAAGAGACCAAAACCAACATCACTGGTGTTCTTAGATAACAGCGTTTACAACCTAAAGGAATGTTCACAGAACTGTGACTCTCTTCCTCTCTGAATTCTTGCTGAGAAAGAGAAATTAAAACCTTTCCAATCCTATATATTCTATATATATATATATATATATATATATATATATATATATATATATATATATATATATATATATAACCATGTGAGAAATGTATTACCATGCATCTAATGTTCCAATCTTAAGATGTGGCCTTTTATGTGGTTTGTTTCATGCAAACTCTAATACTTACTATTCCAGACTGTTCACACTATGATCAACCAGAATCAGATGTGTGACGTATTTGGTTTCTAAAACCTGGTACTTTGAAGATCGAAGTGACTGTATACACGATATGTCAGTAACAACAACATATTAATTGTAAAAGCATCTTTCATAGTTTCTTCAACGAATTGACAAACCCATACATTATATTCATTTGATTGATGTACTGCCTCTTTGCTCATTTTCCAAGTCCCTTAAGTGCCAAAGATCTTATAGCTACAAGCTTACAAATTAAAGATACTTTAAAGAGTATGTGTTTATAGGGCCGGAAACCCAATTCTTGTGGCCACAAAATTGCTTTTCCTGAAATCCTATAAAGTAAGATGATATTGTGGATTCCCACAAATATTATTCTAAAATTGAGCTAATTAATTTTGCCTGTTTTGTAAGACATGGTCCGTGCAATTAATTGCAATCAACTTGTGGTTAATTGCAAGGATACACATGCATGCATGCAGGTAAAATGACACATCATCCCTTATCGGGAGATTTATTAACAAGTAAGACTGATCTAATCCAAACATGTATGAATAATTATTAATTACCAATTATTAATTATGATATACAAATTTCCCCACGGATTAGATCCGCCCGTGAGTCTTTGCATCCTGTTGCCGAAAGGTGGCGCTATGACTGTAACTGAATATTGGCATATAGATGTCTTCAGGCCAGGACTTTAATAAAACATGTAAAACTCTCACCATCGGTGCTCGGGCCCTAAATATATGAACCATGAACAAAACTAACAACAGACATGACAGTGACCAGATTTCTGAAATGAAAACGGGGGACATTTCCTATTTGAGTGGTCTAACTATCACTGAAATCTCATTTGTTATTATCTATTTATCAAAAACAGACTTTTTTTATTGTTGTGGGTTCCCTATATTTTTATTAAGTATTAGGATTTAGTTTGATTATTAGGATTTTTGGTTTGGTTTTAATACAATTCACCACACCTGCAAAAAAATAAATAAATAAATAAATAAATAAATAAATAAATAAATCAATCACACAATGAAATCAGTTAATAGTATCCATTGGCAGTTCAAAACAATATTATAACAAAATTATGACTTTACAAAAATACAATGGAAAAATAAAACAACATAAATATATGATAAATAAAATATTTAAGAAATATTTAACACTTTATAATTGATTTAATATTTTCATTTTCAAAAGCTGTTTATATTGTATATAGAAATTACAACTTTAACTTTTTTGTTTTGTTTGTTTTGTTACATTTGTTCTTGAAAATTACTTTACTATCCTTAAAGGGATAGTTCACCTAAAAATTAAAATTAGAGTTACTCACCCTCAAGTCATCCTAGGTGTATATGACTTTCTTGTAACAGCCATTCACTGCCATTATAGCCAGCACATTTTTTTATATAACTCCGATTGTACTAGTCTGAAAACAGAACTCTTGTCTGTAGGCTATATAGTTTTCCTCCCATAGAGCCTATTATTACGAAAAAGCTTAACGTCAATGCAGTAAGACGGTGATATTAAAACTCAGTAGTCGATACACCTTATTGAACATGCAATGCGCTATTGCACGTGAAGCGTTTTATAATGGTTTTCTATGTGTGCTGTTCATAATCTGATTGCCTCTATAAAGTATGCTTTATTAATATGGTAGTAGGCCTTTATTGTGTACTAAATTTGGTACTTCAATTTAATATCACTCACATAATGCGTTTTAAATGAGGAAGAACGCTTGATTACGCTGCCGTTGTCTGTTTTAGCAGAATACTGCCATCTAGTGGTAGCAGGTTTTCTCAGACAGTGTGTGTGGATCGTGCAAGGCGAAACCGGCGAAATGAAAGTCTCAAAATCCAAATGAATCAAAGAGGATCGACTCAAAAACGAGTCAATGAATGCATGCGTCACCTCATCCACAAATGCACATCTTACTTGTTGCATGCACAAATTCTGCACAACATTAATACAAAATTGAGGTTTTGTATTAACAACTATGTCTCTATTTGTAAAAAAAGCTGCACATTCATGTGATTCTGGATTTTGCACACACAAGTTGTATAGTATTAGTTTAAATGTAGCGACGCACATTTGTGAATTTGTCAAATAAATGGGTAGTTGTGCACACATTAATAATTAGCACCAGGCCTATTCATTTTTAGTTGTTTGTGTGTGGGTTGTGAAATGCTCAAAAACACCGAAAAGAAAGTCTCAAAATCCAAATGAATCAAATGAGATCGACTCAGAAAAGAACTCAATGAATGCACGCGCGTCACCTGATCTACACGTGCACATCTTCTTTGTTGCATGCACAAATTATGACACACTTATACAAAAGAAAACATTTGTATTCACAAAAATGTCTCTATTTGTATAAATTGCTACACATTCATTCAATTTAGAATTTTGCACAAGCAAGTTGAAAGGCATGGTTAAAACATTTCTGCAACATGTATCAAGTTCATTGATAAGTGTGCTTGCACGTGTCAATCATTTTGATACTATATTCATCCCATAGCCAATCATAGCCTCCTAATAATCCCCAACCATTGAATTGGCTCGATACTCTCTCTCATCTCCACCTATAGCTGGTGTGTGGTGAGCACACTGACGCCTGTGGCTGCCGTCGCATCATCCAAGTAGAGACACCTGGTCACCTTAAATTACAGGAATAACATGAGTAGTTGTAATTCTTTATTTCCACCTCTGCTATGTTTTTGCTGTGAAATTACAGGGGGAAAACTTGTTATATAAGTAACAAAAAGTAGAGGTCAAGACTGTCTTCAGGCAGTACTGGGACATGAAAATTACATTTAACCAATACAGGAGAACTAGCCATCCCCCCAGCACCTGAGCAAATATGACTGACAGATAACCCTCACAGAATTAAGATAAGAAAGAGAGCTGTTGTCAAAGTGTCAGCTCAAGGGCTTTTTGTAAAAAAAAATTAACCAACAGAAATGTACATGCAATTCATGCATTCATGCATTCAGTAGAACCTCAGGGATTTCTTTGATAGGAATTGATATGAGCCCACCACAGATTTGAGATACATTATTTTCAGAGGATTGAGGAAAATCCTTAACTTGTCACAGAGCTAAATTATCTAGAGCAATGATGGATCAATTATTGAACCATTGCATCACAGCAATACAATGACAGGCTTCTATGCAAATTCAATGTGCAAACTATGCTAATGAATTATGTAAAAGCACTGAGGTCACAGCTTAAAATGTGAAACAACTTGTAAACAAAGTATACTAATGTAAGCAAGTTAATCTAAATGAAAGGGATAGGTAAAATTTAAATTTAAATTCTGTTATTAATTTACTCATCCTCGTGCTTTTCCAGAACTGCATGACTTGTTTTCAAGTCTTTTTGTCCCTATAAGTATTATAAGTATTATAAGTATTATAAGTTAACTATAAGTAAAGACCTTAAGCAACTAAGCAACACAATGACAATGTATGGTTGGAAGGCAAGAGCATGAGGGCAAAAATAAAAATGTAAAAATATATCAAATAAATAATAATAATAATAATAATAAAAATAAACACGTTTAACTAGTTTTAATTAACAAACTAACTACCAAACAGAAAATTAGGCCCTTTTTACACCTGATATTAAGATGTCTTGCATGCCTATCAAAAGCAACACTCATTGCTGCGTTTCATAACACTAATGAGAATATACTTTGTTCGACCGGTTGTGAAGCATATGTGGCAAACATGCAAAGAACTTGGCTTAAAAGACCTCTGAAGATGACATAATTGGAAGCCACGGTCATGATAAATAAACGTGAAACACACACGCCTTAAGGTTCCTTTTCTTCAGAGACAGTATTGTGTGCTGTGTGCTACCTCTCTCTTTTTCTTACTGTCACTCTGTCAGTTTATACTGTTAAGCAGAGTTGAGCCTTTCTATCTTTTAAAAAATATAAACTTTTATTTAACGAGGAAAGAAGACTCACTGAGATTAAAATCTATTTTACAGGAGTGTCCTGGCCAAGATAGGCAACTGAGTTTACATAGACAGTTATACATCAAAGTTACGACAGGGTCAGGAACTTTCTATTTATTCACATCCAGTTCTTTTAAAGCAGAACAGACGTCAAGTCAAGTCAAGTGTATTTATATAACGCTTTTCACAATATAAATTGCATCAAAGCAGCTTCACAGAATCAATCAAATAACATAATGTTTGTTTCTTAGTGGAAAAAAACATCAACATTTGGTGGGGCTGATTAATGTTATTAATGCTCGGTTAATTAATTTGAATATCCCCAACTGAGCAAGCCAGAGGCAACAGTGGCAAGGGACCAAAAAACTCCATCAAGTGACCTACTGGTGTCCTAAAACTCCATCAGGTGACTCAATGGAGAGAAAAAAAAAAAAACCTTGGGAGAACCCAGGCTCAGTCGGGGGCCAGTTCTCCTCTGGCGTTTATGAACTAGAGGCCGGATTTACAGTAACTGTAATTTGATACAGAATTTTGTTTTATTTTATCACTTCGGGGTGGGTACGCGAACCGGAATCACAACCGGGACCGGGATCCTCCATAGGGAGAGGCTAGTTGGCACTTCAGCACTGTGTTGTCATCGGGTCCAGGCAAAGCTCCTAGTCAGATCTGGATACGGCCTGGATCCGGTAGGCTGCGGAAAAACCTCGGGATAAACAAAGACACTAAAATTAGCATAGATGCCATTCTTCTTATGATGTAATGAGTACATCAGGATTTAAGGGAAGGGTTCCCAGTTCCGGCTGACCTAATCTATGCAGCCTAACATTGAATTATAGAAGTCTATAATATATTATGTGTATGCTAGGTCAAAGAGATGTGTTTTTAGTCTAGCTTTGAACTGACAGAGTGTGTTTGCTTCCCGGACAATGGTAGGAAGACTGTTCCAAAGTTTTGGTGCTAGAGGGGAAAAGGATCTACCGCCAGCACTCGATTTTGATATTCTAGGTATTATCAACTGGCCCGAATTTTGAGATCGCAATAGACGTGAAGGACTATAATGTGTTAAGAACTCGCTCAAGTACTGCAGAGCTAAACCATTTAGTGCTTTGTAAGTAATCAACAGTATTTTCAAATTTATACGATGTTTAATAAGCAGCCAATGCAGTGTTGACGGAACCGGGCTAATATGGTCATATTTCCTGGTTCTAGTAAGAACTCGAGCTGCAGCGTTTTGGACCAGCTGTAGTTTATTTATTAAGCGTGCAGGGCAACCACCCAGTAGAGCATTATAATAATCTAGTCTTGATGTCATGAAAGCATGAACTAATTGTTACGCATTTGTTAATGAGAGCATATGTCGTAATTTAGATATATTTTTAAGATGGAACAATGCGGTTTTACAGATACTAGACACGTGACTTTCAAATGAAAGATTGCTATCAAAGAGCACACCCAGGTTCCTAACCAACGATGAAGACTTAATAGAGCAGCCATCAAGTGTTAGACAGTATTCTAGGTTATTACGTGTGGAAGTTGTTTGTCCAATAATTAGAATCTCTGTTTTTTCAGAGTTTAGTAGTAGGAAATTACAAGTCATCCAATTTTTTATATCAGCTATGCATTCCGTTAATTTTGTGAATTGGTAAGTTTCGTTAGGTTTTGAAGAAATATACAGCTGAGTATCATCGGCATTACAGTGAAAGCTAATTCCATGTTTCCTAATGATATCTCCTAATGGTAGCATGTACAGAGTGAACAGCAGTGGTCCTAGTACTGAGCCTTGTGGTACGCCATACTGAACTTGTGATCGATAAGACATCTCTTCATTTACTGCTACAAACTGATAACGGTTAGATAAGTATGATTTAAACCATGCTAGTGCAATTCCACTAATGCAAACATAGTTTTCTAGTCTATTTAAAAGAATGTTGTGGTCAATTGTGTCAAATGCAGCACTAAGATCAAGTAACACTAATAGAGAGCTACAACCACGATCGGATGATAAAAGTAAATCATTTGTAACTCTTGTAGCAATAATCAGATGATCAGCCCAATCATGTGGTTTTAATCAACTAAAATTCTAATTAAGTAAACACTCCTCCATTCTTTAGATTGTGACAAAAACAGATGTCATGGGACTTTTTAAGTTACCGATTCACACACCAGCAAATGGTTCTTGGACTTAATTAAATTACCGATGCCAGAAGTGCCCCCCCCCCCCCCCACCCCCGCGGCGTTTTTCGCTTATAAGTAATCACAGGGTCCTCTGTCTTACCACATGTGACCCAACAGGGGCGCCTCTCTGGCCTGAGATCCCGTGGTGTCAGCTCTGCAGGACACCTCACAAACACAGACAACCTTGTGTAATGAACCACACTGGTCATTGTAATCCAGACTTAAAACTCATCAATTCAAAGAATACGCAAACATATCATTGCCCGGGAGGGGGGTGAGCAAAAGTTCACCACATCTTCACCGCTGAATGACCCGGCCACGTCCACAGTACACACACACACACACAAGAACTTTTCTCCAATCTCCTCAATCGAGAGACTTGTACTATGATATATTCGATATGTTTTTATGTTTGCCCATGTTCCATTGGGGTTAGATGTGATCTAAATGTGAATTCTAAATGAACAGAGGTGCTTTTAGATGCATTTTTAATGTAACTGTGTTTTCCTATAATGTTTGTATGTCGTTCTTCACACCTTTAGAATCCTCTTGATCTGACCAAACCATATATATATATGGGTGCAAACCGTAAAATGTATGTTACTATGTTTTATCATCTCTGGAGTAAAATTGAACGCATTTTTACATCACGGTCATGAAACATGCAAAGTCGATCTCGAGGGAAGAAAGGAACACTTATCCGCACACTTTCCTCCCAGCTGATTGGTGCATTCACGCCAGAGGAGGCGTAAACAGAAGTGTCTTTAAAGAAGACCACCAAGCACCTCATCTTTAGAGAAGTAAGGAAGGGAGGAGAAAGAACTGCATCCTGAGAACTGCATCTTAGGGGGAACTCCCTTCTTCGAGGGAACTTCGACTTTTGACTGGACTCTTCTCTCTCCTTCGATCCGATGTAACCATCATACTCGTGATCCCCCGCCCTGGGGGATCTTTCCCCTTCTTTTCTTTTGCTCAAGTTTGTTTTTCCTTTGTTCATTTCACCAGAAATGAACTTAGTCTGAATTATTTATTTGGTAATTTACGTCAAAGACCTTTAAGCCTTCTTTGAAACTGCGCGCTCCAGACCGCAGCAAACTACGTGACGATCCAACGGAACACACAAAGACCAGCAGCTCACACACGCCGCAGGGCTCAGACACATGAGAACTACATGCAAGTATATTTGAGTTACCAAGATTTTAGAGCATTAAGACTGTTTTTCCGTGTTGTCTCTTAAAGGTTTAAATGTCCAGGTGAATTTTGCCAAACTGTGATCCTACGGCTCTCTCTCTCTCTCTCTCTCTCTCTCTTCCCAACTCTCTCTCCCTCTCATTTTTATCTTCCTCTCTCATTTATTTTAATTCGTGTTTGTAATGTTTTTCGTTTTGTTTGTTTCGGGTGTATATACATATATTCTGTGTGAATTGTAGTTCGATGTATTATTAGTCCAACTATTAAAACCATTATATTCTTGATTGCCTTCTGTCTAAAATGCTCATTTTACAAAGTCAATGAGATCTCGACCCTAGCTACAAAGCTTTCATTATTGACTACGTTGCGTAGTCTAATTTTATAAACACAGGAAAATTAATGTTCACGGCCAGAAAATTGATATTTCTTGGAGTTTATAAGAAGGGATAACTTTGTTGAGAAGTTGATAAGTTAATCTTACGGCCGTTTGCTGGACAAACAGTTCGATAGCTAAATTAACTCCATTAAAGGTTATCTCATATAATCGATCTGAAAATGGACCATTGACATACGAATGAGGAATTATAATTCGTTGTGATTGATCATTCGTGTGTACAATCAATCTATTTTCAACTTCGATAATTTAACTGTAATATGCAATATATTAATAATATTCATGATTAATTATTAAAATTCCCTATATATAATTTGAGCTAATTTAATGTAAAACTAAATGTTGTTACACTCTAATGAGAGCTGTCTCAGTACTATGGTGCGGTCTAAATCCTGACTGAAAATCCTCGCAGACATTTCTTTCAAGAAAGGAACACAGTTGTGAGGATACTGCTTTTTCTAATATCTTTGACAGAAAAGGCAGATTTGAGATCGGCCTGTAATTGAATAATTCTGAAGGATCAAGTTGCGTTTTTTTAACAAGCGGTTTTATCATAGCCAGCTTAAAGGTTTTTGGTACGTATCCTAGAGACAAAGACGAATTAATGATATTAAGAAGAGGATCTATGATCTCTGGAAGCATCTCTTTCAATAGCTTAGTCGGTATAGGGTCTAACATACAAGTTGTCGATTTAGATGAATTAACGAGTTTGCAGAATTCTTCCTCTCCTATAGCAACAAATTAATACATTTTTTCCTCAGGGAGACTACAATGCACTCCCTGATGCGATACTGAAGTAGATGGTTGCATAGTTATAATTTTGTCCCTGATATTATCAATCTTATAAGTGAAGAAGTTCATAAAGTCATTACTGTGATGCCCGGAAACTTCTGTGCTTGAAGCTTTCTTTTTCGTTAGTTTAGCCACTGTTTCAAATAAATACCTAGGATAATGTTTATTTTCTTCTAATAGGGTGGAAAAATAAGCAGATCTAGCAGCTTTTAAAGCCTCTCTGTAAGCAATCGAGCTCTCTTTCCATGAAATCCGAAATACTTCTAGTTTAGTTTTCTTCCAGTTGCGCTCAATTTTTCTGGCTGCTCTCTTAAGGGCCTGAGTGTGCTCGTTGCACCACGGCGTTGGACTATTTTCTTTAATCTTCTTTAAGCGCAACGGAGCAACTGCGTCTAAAGTGCTTTAAAAGAGAGAGTTAAAAGTTTCTGTTGCAATATCAAGTTCTTCTAAGCTATCCGGGATGCTGAGATGATGAAACTGATTAGGAAGATTATTGATAAAGCAATCTTTAGTGGCAGAAGTTATAGGTCTAACATATTTATAACACGGAGACGGCTTTGCAGCCTTGGCTAAATGTAATTTACATGAGACTAGATAATGGTCTGAGATGTCATAGCTCTGCTGCAGAATTTCAACGCCATCAACCTCTATTCCATGTGATAATATTAGATCTAGAGTATGATTACGATAATGAGTGGGTCCTGACACGTGTTGTCTAACTCCAATTGAGTTTACAATGTCTTTAAGTGCCAATCGAAATGCATCTTTTTCATTATCTACATGTATATTAAAATCACCAACAAATAGTACTTTATCGTTAGCCAGTATTAATTCTGATAGAAAGTCCGCAAATTCTTTGATAAAATCTTTATGGTGCCCTGGTGGCCTGTATACAGTAGCCAGCAGAAATCTCAAACGTGATTTATCATTTACACTATATATTTTTACATTAGGCACCAACACTTCAAAAGAAGTATATTTAAAAATAGATTTCTTATTGGTTTTGAAAATATTACTATAAATTACAGCAACACCTCCCCCTTTGCGTTTTAGACGAGGTTCATGTTTATAACAGTAATCTTGTGGGGTTGACTCATTTAAAGTAATGTAATCGTTTGTTTTTAGCCAGGTTTCTGTCAAACACAGCACATCTAAATTATAATCTGAAATCATATCATTAACTATGAGCGATTTTGAAGTAAGGGATCGAATATTCAGCAACCAAAGCTTTATCATTTGCTCATCTGTATTATATCTGTTTTTTATTTGTTGAACATCAATTACATTTTTTACCTGACGTTTTTTGGATTTCCAAATTCGGGGAACAGACACAATCTCTATATGATGATATCTAGGTGAAAGAGGCTTTATGTGATCGGATTTATCTGACCTTGGTGACGCGAGGCCGCTAGCAGACGGTCGGTTTAGCCAGTCTGTCTACTTCCTGACCTGAGCCCCAGATTGTCATGTTTTAGCTCTAAGACTATGTGCCATATTACTAGAGAGAAGAGCAGCACCATCCCAGGAGGGATAAACACCATCTCTTTTCAACAGGTCAGGCTTGCCCCAAAAACTTTTCCAATTGTCTATGAATTCTATATTATTCAACGGACACCACTTAGACAGCCAACCATTGAGTCAGGCCAATCTGTTAACTACCTCATCACTCCTGCGAACAGGAAGGGGGCCAGAGAAAATTACAGTGCCTGACATCGTACTTGCGAGTTTACACACCTCTTTAATGTTAATTTTGGTGATCTCCGACTGGCGGAGTCGAACATCATTAGTGCCGACATGAATAATGATCTTAGAGAATTTACGATTAGCATTAGCCAGCACTTTTAAATTTGCTTTAATGTCAGGCGTTCTGGCTCCCGGCAAACATGTGACTATGGTGGCTGGTGTGACTATGGTGGCTGGTGTCTCTATTTTCATGTTCCGTGTGATCGAATCACCAATTACCAGGGCACAATCAACAGAATTCTCAGTGGGTGTTTCACTGAGTGGGGCAAATCGATTTATTATGGTAATCGGAACGGAAGAGTGTTTTTTTAATCCGCGACTAGAGCGATCTCTCACTGTCACCCATCTGCCCTGCTGCGTGGGCTCTATTTCAGCCGGAACCGAATCATGTACAGAGTTCACTATGCTAGGCGCATCCAAAATAGTATCTAAAGCTCTAGTACTATCCTTACTATCCTCAATTAAAGTTTGGATGCGTGTCTCTAGCTCTAGTAAATCCTATATTACCATCGGAGAAGGCTATACTAAACATATGACATGTGACACAGGTGACAATAACAGGACAAGACATTACTCACCGTTTGTGTTGACTGATTCTTACTTATCTGGGCTCTTATGAACTCAAAGGCGCGTAAACACTAGCGTTCTGTGCTAACAATAACGGAAGCTAGCGATGTAAGGTTAATCTGAGATGGAGGGTAAACTGTATTTAGTAATATAAACAACTAGAAATGATAGTAAATGATGGTTCAAAACAGAAAGAAATACGAAGCTAATACGAGGCGTAGAGCTTACAGCCTCGACGCAAACAAACTCACAGCAGGCAGGAAGGCAGACAGGAGCAATCGATCAGTGACGTCAGACGTCACTCTCGACAGACGTCAGAGCAAATCATTTGTTCAAAAGCGAACTCTCTTTGCCATAGATTACATTCTGCTTCGAGAAATTCTAAGTTTGAATTTATATAATTATTTGTTTGAACTAAAGAGCCTGATACAATAAAATTGTATTAAAACTATTAAGCATTTGGTTTTTATCTACGATTTTGATAGAATCTTTCATTATACTGGAAGGAAGGTTTGTAATAGTTTTATTACGAGTTAAGAACATGATATTCCTCCAAAACTTCCTAGAGTTTGTTGAATTTTTTGTAGTTTTATTAAGTAAATAATCTGATTTAGCCTTTCTGATCGCCACAGTGCATTTATTTCGAAGCAGCCTAAAGTGCAGCCTGTCAGAATTTAGATTTGTTTGTCTAGCCTTATCCCATGCGGCATCCCGCTCTTGAATGAGATCACATAAGGCGGTCGAAAACCACGGATTATCACGACATTTAACTCTACATTTTTTCATGGGTGCGTGTTTATTGATAATTAACATACAACTATCATGAAAATATTGTGATGCACAATCAACATCCGGTATTAAAATATCTTTTTTTTTTAATAATTTGAGCCAGATCGTATAAGAATGCTTGTTCATTAAAATATTTAATGAAACACCTAGTAATGTTTTTTGGATGTTGCTGAGGTAACTTCATATTTACTGCCACAACGCAGTGGTCACTGATATCATTTGTGAATACGGAAAATTAAAGAGTATTTATGTGGGACATTTGTAATGACAAGATCTATTAAAGTAGATTTTTCCAGATTTCGTGTTAGGCTTAGTGAGTGAGTCTACCAATTGAAAAAGATTTACATTATCACGAAGCACTTTAAAATGATTGGATATTGTATGCATCCAATTTAGGTTAAAATCACCTAGTAAGATCACTTCCTTATAATTCAAAAAGCAAACGAATTCATTACTGAATGTAAAACACAACTAGATGCCAACGGAGGTCTATAACAACCAGCCATGGTGAGCTGCAGGTTCTTAGACACATAGATTTAGAGCTAATAATTCATAGTGCTTAGCTATGAAAGTTGAAAGTAGCAATGTAGTCTCAAAATGTTCTTTGACATAAATTCTCTTCCCTGGTTAAAGCACATCTTGTAAGATCAGAATACATAAAATTCAAAGGATATGATAACTGATAATATTGTTCAGAAGAGACAATGTTAGTATACAGTCCATAGAATTTCCAACTTTCTAAATTTACAGATGAGGAATTGCACAACAATGGTAGACCACCAGAAACATACCCACAGCAATTTATATAAACTTGGTATGGTGTCCAAAAGAATGAGCTAAAAAAAGAGCACACATCCAACGGTTAAACACCTAGAGAATTCCTTAGCCACAAGGTCCATATAAGTCCATATAACAAATCGAAGCACATACCGAAACTCATTTGCACTTGACCAGGTTCCCCAAACAATGCCCAAGTTGCGAGATGAAGCAGCCAGTTCTCAGGGCTCTGATCCGAAGTTGCAAAATGTGCTGTTGCAGATGCAAAGCGGTTTTCGCACGCTGTCAGGCCCGTGGACAAGTTTTACAAAACTCCTTTGCACGTGACCAGGATCCCCAGCACAACGTCGAATAAAAGGCCAAGTTGCGAGATTGAGCAGCCAATTCTAGATGAAGTTGGGAATAGTACCAATAAAGCAACAGCAAACAAGCCTTTGTTAGAATGCTCGAGTCCAAAGTTGCAAAGATGTCCAAGGATGCCGTTCTCCTTCACACGCGGGGTGCTTTCTCTCACTGCTAGGCCCACGGAGTTTGTGCTCAAACAACGGCACACGATCTTGAACAAGCTCGACAGCTTGAGCTAGATATGGCTCCAGATGTAACAACGTGCTGATTCCCAAAGGAACACACATTGGTTTACCGAGGTTTACTATAATAATAAAATTTGGCGGAGGCTGAATTATTTGTTTGTTGCATCTGCAGTCCATTTAAACATTTAAAACCGAAAGTATAAAATAAAGGGTTAGTTAACCAAAAAATAAACATTCTGTCAGTAATTACTCACCCTCAAATTGTTCCAACCCCGTAAGACTTTCGTTAATTTTCGGAACACAAATTAACCTTAAGATCTAAGGTGTTTTTGTGGTCCTTGAGATGTTCCAAAGGTGTAATTACACTCCATTAAGCACAAACAGGGCTACCATAATATGTGAAATATGTTGAAATTTTTTTTAAAAATTAAGTATCTGAAATAAGACCACAAAACACATTACTTTTGACCAATGGATGTTTTCGCCTAGAGTTTTTGCTTCAAAATCACCCTGCCTAACCATTCACATAAGACAATACATTGATTAAAATTTTGTAAGACACTTTTTGTTTGGAAAGGCAATATGTGACCCTGGATCACAATACCAGTCTTAAGTTGCATGGGTATATTTGTGGCAATATACTGTATGGGTCAAAATTATCGATTTTTCTTTTATGCCAAAAATCATTAGGATATTAAGTAAAGATCATGATCCATGAAGATATTTAGTAAATTTCCTACCTTAAATATATGAAAATTTTATTTTTGTAAGTGGATGCAGCACAATCGCCAATAGAAATGGAAACCTTTAAAGGCGATTTTCTCAATGTTTAGATTTTTTTGAACCCTCAGATTCCCGATTTCAAATAGTTGTATCTTGGCCAAATATTGTCCTATCCTAACAAACCATGCATCAATGGAAAGCTTATTTATTCAGCTTTCAGGTGATGTATAAATCTATTTAAAAAAAATGGACACATAAGACTGCTTTTGTGATCCATGTTCACATATGCGTGGGGGCGTAAATGATCATGAATAATGCTGTGATTCACAGCTGCATAATGAGCTGCATAATGAGCCTTTCATTCAGGTGTGTCACTGGATACCACAAGAAAGAACTTGAGGACTTATTTTGTATGCATGCAAATTGTATAATATCCAAGGTAAACATTTCTAGTAATTTAATTCTCATACTGTATTTTCAGATTTTTTTTTTCAGTTCCTGCTTTTTCAGGGAACAGGGTTACAGTCAAGTAACCTGCGACATTTTGGTCAATACGATAACAAGTAGACGAGGGAGACAAATTCCTGGTTTATACTTGGTGTTTAATCAGTCTCTTTGGTCCACTTTCAAGCACGTCTGTCTTGATTTCTTCAAGGGGAGGGTCTATGGGTGTGTAAATGTATGTGCTTTTTCAGATCTTTTGATCTAATGGACGAAATATGCTTGTGCAATTTACATACAAACGCAATCAGAGATGACAGGAAAATATATGGAGAGCAGCAGCTTTAGTTTCTGCTCTGATAGTCGCTAGACTATAGCCCTATTCGGACAGGACTCGTTTAAGATGGGAAGGGTTGTAAAGTAATAATTACCAGAGCTTCTCTGTGATTTTTGTCCCATCCGAATGTGCCATCTCAGTAATCATTACGGACAATGTCAGTAAAGATAACGGCGACTTTTACTTTCAGTAAAAAGGTCCGGAAAAATTATATCAGGTAATACTAATCCTGTGCGAATAGACCCACTGCAAATATGTACGTAAATAGTACATTTGTCTGTTTTATATAAGTTTTATATATAAATATACAGTAGGTTTGGGCACGTGATATCAGGAAGCAACGTAATACGCACATGTACGACAGGAAGGTGGCGGCGATGCGCAAATCGAGTTACCCCTCCCGCTAATTTTACTGAGATATCTTATCCTGTGCGAATTGGCCATTAATATTACAGACGTCCTGTGGTAAAATTGCATTACTCCATCTACCCTTGTAAAGTTATTCCCGGTCGAATAGGGCTTATGCTACACAAAGTGAGTGGGTGAGAAAACATTATGCTTGGTACGTTTTTCATTCAAACTTGGGTCTTTAGCCGACAGTTTAAATATCGTCTGGCTAGCACACTTCCTATAATGTTTACTTATTAAGTCATTAGGCGAAGAAAAGGTGTTTTTTTTTTGTGGCTGTTCGAACACCTTCATCCACACAAAAAAGCTACACTACGAAAGCAATCCGTTCAAATTTCTTTTTCGACTACCTCTGGAAGTGGTCGAAAGTGGACGAGCTCAAATTGTTTTAAACCCTGTATTTAGT
The DNA here is from genome assembly GCA_030578275.1 of Meda fulgida. Lineage (NCBI taxonomy): Eukaryota > Metazoa > Chordata > Actinopteri > Cypriniformes > Leuciscidae > Meda > Meda fulgida. The sequence continues at coordinate 26,893,684 of CM060616.1, read as the reverse complement.
GTCGTCCACTCGTGATCTGACTTACCAGACCGCATCTTACTACCAGGTGTAAACAGGGGCTTAGAAAAAAAAATATTATGTGTTGAAACGCCTCAACTAAGCTTCTCTAGCTATCAAAAACAAAACATACAGGGGGTGGAACAGTGAATGCTGTGACATACTTACCTGCTTACTCCTTCCCAGCCTTACACATAATACAAAAATTGACTATATTTGAAAAAATATATGAACAATACAGATCAATCTAAACTGTACACTCTAAGTCATAACTTAAAGTATGAAACAACTTGTGAAAAAAGTGTACTTAAATAAGCTAATGCATATAAATTAAAGGGATAATGATTCCGAACCTGTATGAAATTCAACATCTTCTTCTTTTGGTTGAAATAACCTTTTTTTTTATTTTGTTTTTATTTGTGGTCAAAATACTGCCAAATGAGTCAAATCTGGCATGAAAAAGTGAGAGTGTGAACTATTTAACTACCAGTGAATCCCCTGACCTATTGAGCAGGTTTTAAATGGAAACTGTGCAACTAGTCACAATCATGTTCACGGCCAAGGCTCAATGTCTCGCAGAGAAGCTAGGTTTCGATAACTTCATGAGACACTAGATCTTGACAGTTGCCTAACCATGAGACACATCTGCTTCGGCCCACAGCCAAGTCGTGACAGGAGGAAAGAAGGTGACCCTGACAAGCTAGTGAAAGGGCTTAGTCATTGACACACATTCACACACAGTTACTTGAGTGTACTGGCTGATGTATGGAGACTGAGATGAGGCATCACTGGTGAAATGTACCACTGTTATAAAGGAAGGTGTTTACAAATGCAGAAGTTTTACATACACTTCACTTTACATGCTACATTTGCATGCCTAAATTGCATAAATATTTACTAAGTGTGGTTAGAGGATTACAACTGAGGCAGAACATTGGTTCCCATAGGATTTTCACAGGATGTTTTTTAAAAAAAGGTGATTTATTAATAAAATCAGATTAAAAATATGATTTTTATGGTTTTAGCTTTTATGTCAGTGAAACTAAATTAAACTAAATTAAACTATTTATTTTTAGTTTACATTTCAAACCACATAACAATTAACTTAGCACATGGCTGAATAATTGCTTTAAATTTTGTATTTTATTTTTTTATTTTATATTTTATCTTATCACACTTCATTTAATCAGTATTTAAAATGAACTAGTGTGCATTTGTCTACAGATTTTTGAAAATCTAAACTTTAAAAGAAAATCTAAACTTCAAAATCTAAACTGTCAGGTAATACCTTTAATGGCCATTTTAAAGCAGAATAAGTCATGTGAAGAAATAAGAAACTTTCTGATTTGCTTCATGACCGGAAAAAGAAAGCTAACTCTTTGATGAGCATTGTATTTTGATAACATTGTATAGTTCAAAAGGCAGCACTGAGGTTTGGATAGCATATACTTTTAATCATTACTGTGAAATCCTTGAATTGCCTTTGACATGTTTTTGCATTTGTAAGGTTTTAAAGTTTTTTTTTATAAATATATATCCCGTATTCTTTTAAAAGTGCTAATATGATCTGGCATGCAGTTTTAGGAAATTAAAAAATTGTAAGATCAGCTGGCAGCAGGGGAATAGAAAATATAGAAGGAAAGAAGAGAAGAAAATGAAGAATGCGTGATAGAGAAACCCCCTTTCCCCTGATCTCTGATTAAATCACTAATACGATGCTTCAGCAGAGTTCATGTTTATACCTAATACAGAATATCAATACCTCTTGCTGTTGCTGAGTTTGCAGTCAATATTTTAGTTAATCTTGGTGCTTCCTGGTGAGTCTATGGCTTTTTTTGGGGGGGGGGGGGGGTATTTGCATGTGGGTCAATTTTCTTTTTTCTTCTCACTTTCATTTCGCAATAGTTACAGCAGAAAACTGAGCTGCACAAAATAAGCAAAATAGTAAAGTCTTTAACTACGCAAAACTTCAAGTATTTCAATATTGTTTAAAATATCCTGCTTTCACATCTAATCGTCCCTAACAAACAAGCAATACTCATAGCAGAAAAACCTCCATGAAACATGCCCATTTCTGCTCTGTCAGAATGTCAGCGTGTCTGTTCTTTAAAAGTACAACTGAGCCAAAGTAAACTGAACCTATGCTGCAATTTTGTGAATTTGCAAGTACCTTTAAATGTGCTCTAAGCGATGTCAGGTGACGTCACTTCTTGTTGACGTTTAAAGTATTGTCAAACAAAACGGAGGCTAGCTAGACCCTCCCTCCCTCACTAACCCCCCAAACCCACCCGCAAATCATTCTTGTCTGTTATTGGCTGGAACAGTTTGTTATGTTTCGTGGTGCGGGTTAGCCCAGTTTGTTTTTGTTGCCGTTTGTGAAGCCTGGGGTGTCTGCAGAGACCGCGTCTTTTTACAGTGTGTTCAGGGGACAGGCAGCCAGCGGATAGTGAGGAGATGTTTGCCGTATGTGACAAAAAATGTTTTAGCCTAAAAAACATGTGAAATCGCTTAGAGCACCTTTAAATAAGCTTTGTTTTTCTTTTTCAGTTAACCTAGAGGCTTATTTGAGTACTGACTGTTAATTTACTGAGGAAACCGAATGACAAATAAATAAATAAATAAATAGTGCACATTGTGTGATAAGGCTGTACATCTTACAGATTCTAGTGGTACATGATTGTAATTGATCTTTGTGTTTGTATTGATGCCACTTCAGAAAAACAACAGCACATTCAGAGGAAAATAGGTCTGTTCAGGGCTGCTATTCGTCATCACTTAGCAACAAGTGATGTTCAAAGCCATTTGTCCTTGTGCATTTTGTATTGCACGCTTTTTCTCTCTCTCTTCACACATCCCCTCACTCATTTTCTTTGTCTGTCTGCATCTGCTGAGGTTTACTATCATAGAGTTTATAGTTTCAGCATATTTCAATATCATGACATATTCGATCATCAATACCACAATGAAGTTAATAGTTTTTCCTTGTATTTAGTGCACTTTTGCAATATAAAAATATGCATTGTTCTGTCTTTTTGCTAATATCTCTACAATTTTATATTTAGTATCCCCGGAAGCCCATTTAACACTCAGTCCACCAGGGTGAAGACCCTCACTGCTGACCCAATTCACTCAAAACATTTGCATGGTGTTTATTCCTTAAATTATTTAGGAGATGGTAGTGAGCAACAACTATTCATGTTTAGTTGTATAGAAAAGTTACTTGGCGTAGGCCCCATCCTTAATCCAAAACCAGGGGGATGAAGATGAGGGCAGGGGCGGAGCCTGCCCCAGATGGAAGTGCAGGGGCCAACCTGTTGGTGGTGGGGAATGTCAGCGTCATCGACTGCAAATGTGAAACAGAGAGTTTAGTGCTTATACAGGTCCTTCTCAAAAAATTAGCATATTGTGATAAAGTTCATTATTTTCCATAATGTAATGATGAAACTTAAACTTTCATATGTTTTAGATTCATTGCACACCAACTGAAATATTTCAGGTGATTTATTGTTTTAATACTGATGATTTTGGCATACAGCTCATAAAAACCCAAAATTCCTGTCTCAAAAAATTATCATATCATGAAAAGGTTCTCTAAACGAGCTATTAACCTAATCATCTGAATCAACTAATTAACTCTAAACACCTGCAAAAGATTCCTGAGGCTTTTAAAAAACTCCCAGCCTGTTTCATTACTCAAAACCGCAATCATGGGTAAGACTGCCGACCTGACTGCTGTCCAAAAGGCCATCATTGACACCCTCAAGCAAGAGGGTAAGACACAGAAAGAAATTTCTGAACAAATAGGCTGTTCCTAAAGTGCTGTATCAAGGCACCTCAGTGGGAAGTCTGTGGGAAGGAAAAAATGTGGCAAAAAACGCTGCACAACGAGAAGAGATGACCGGACCCTGTGGAAGATTGTGGACAAGGACCGATTCCAGACCTTGGGGGACCTGCGGAAGCAGTGGACTGGAGTAGAAACATCCAGAGCCACCGGGCACAGGCGTGTGCAGGAAATGGGCTACAGGTGCCGCATTCCCCAGGTCAAGCCACTTTTGAACCAGAAACAGCGGCAGAAGCGCCTGACCTGGGCTACAGAGAAGCAGCACTGGACTGTTGCTCAGTGGTTGCATGTCATTCAGAAATTAAGGTGCCAGAGTCTGGAGGAAGACTGGGGAGAAGGAATTGCCAAAATGCCTGAAGTCCAGTGTCAAGTTCCCGCAGTCAGTGATGGTCTTGAGTGCCATGCCAGCTGCTGGTGTTGGTCCACTGTGTTTTATCAAGGGCAGGGTCAATGCAGCTAGCTATCAGGAGATTTTGGAGCACTTCATGCTCATGATTTCATGATTTCATTTTTCAGCAAGACCTGGCACCTGCTCACAGTGCCAAAACCACTGATAAATGGTTTACTGACCATGGTATGACTGTGCTCAATTGGCCTGCCAACTCTCCTGACCTGAACCCCATAGAGAATCTGTGGGATAGTGTGAAGAGAAAGTTGAGAGAGACGCAAGACCCAACACTCTGGATGAGCTTAAGGCCGCTATCGAAGCATCCTGGGCCTCCATAACACTCCAGCAGTGCCACAGGCTGATTGCCTCCATGCCACGCCACATTGAAGCAGTCATTTCTGCAAAAGGATTCCCAACCAAGTATTGAGTGCATAACTGAACATAATTATTTGAAGGTTGGCTTTTTTTTTAAATTAAAAACACTTATTTTATTGGTCGGATGAAATATGCAAATTGTTTGAGACAGGAATTTTGGGTTTTCATGAGCTGTATGCCAAAATCATCAGTGTTAAAACAATAAAAGACCTGAAATATTTCAGTTGGTGTGCAATGAATCTAAAATATATGAAAGTTTAATTTCTATCATTACATTATGGAAAATAATTAACTTGATCACAATATGCTAATTTTTTGAGAAGGACCTGTATACTTCAGGTTCCAAGCAGTGATTGGACATACCTGTATGAATGAATGATGTGGCACTAGAGTCTTCCCGGTAGAACTTACGCCACAAGCTATAATTTCCTGAACATTTTGTCAACTAAACTATAGTCATCTAACATTTGTATCACTGTCCAATCCATTTAAGTTAAATCAGAAAGTAAATATTGAAATGTAATGTTCATTTAATGTATTTTGGCCACAGATCAAATACTGTGCAAAGTCTTATCTACTTTATGGAAAGTAACAAATTATTGGGGGTATTGTTTTTTTTTACATTCTCTCTTAAAAAATGTATGATTTATTTGAATTGGACAAAAAAAATGTCTGAGCTTCACCTATTTTAATTTGATAGAGTCAGTCAATTTTGAGAAAAATTTAAGTTTTCTGAAGGTACCAAAACAAAATCACCTAGCAACCATACCTTAAAATCTCTGGTGCTTACACCAAATGTGGCATACTCCAAGCCAAAATCAAATATAGAAAAATATATATTAAACTTTTTTTTCCATGATACCACAATTGTTTGATTGAAGACCTTGTAACATTACGTGGTTGCTGGCAGGCAGACGATGAAGACCAATATAATCCAGTACAGGTTTATTAAAGAAAAAAGATCAAGAGACAGGCAAACGGGAAGCAACACACATACTTCACACAGACGATAACCGACAGAGGACTGACCAGAACAGGGAGTATAAATACATAGGGTAAATGAGGGAACTAAACAGGCACAGGTGGAGGAAGATCAACTAATCAGGGACTAATGAGAACAGGTGCAGACATGACAGAACATGCTCCTGACATAACGCCCCCTTCAGAAAAGGCGGGTCCTCGCACCGTGACAAAAGTCTCAGGGAAAAGAGGGCGGAGGCTTCGGTGGAGTGCGTTTAGCTGATGGACAGGGGCCAGGAGGAGTCGGAGGGTAACACCATGGTGGTGCCGACGGTGGGAGGAGCCAGGCTGGAGCCTTGACAGATGGGCTGGGCCGCACTCGGGAGCCGATTGACGGCGACAGAACCCTAGATCAGGGATCGGCAACAGGTGGCCTGCAAAAAAAACCTGGCCCGCAAGCAATATTTTCTGGCCCACCGGATTATTTTGGAAGACGTTTTTTTTTTTTTTTATCAGCCTATTTTTATTTTTAGAAACTGATAAAAAAAAAAAATTGCACTAAATGCTGCACAAAACTCTTCCATTACTTGAGAAAAGCCATAGCCATGCGGCGATTTCTCCACCGCATACTGTGTGAAACGCCCATAAGGAATCATGCGGCACGGGATTCAATTTTAAAGTACAAAGATGGTAGCTGACTGACAATTGCCCACTCCTGACATCTTTTGACTGCGTATTAGCACTTCATTCTGACCCCCTTTATACACCTTGCTCTGAGGAGCTGTTTTACTGAAACCATTGTCAGTCAACAACATTCTTTTTTTGCAAGGATGTTTGAAATAGTTTGGCAGAAAATAGCCTACTTCATTTGTCAGTAGGGCAATATAGTTTTCGTTTATGTTGCTTAGAAATTTGAGTGATAGGCTTGGTCTGTTATTTATAGTTTTTCTCTGACAGTAGGCCTAGGCTACAATGTTAAAATGATACTTTTATATTGACACAAACACAATATTTGAATAGCATTTATAATTGTTATAGGCTACTTAATCTTTCTCTTTCCATTAGAGACATTTGAACGTGAGATTCTGGAAACGAGATCTAAATTTTGCCGACCCCTCAGGTGGGGAAATAAAGCGGTTGAACACAGAGTGAACTTTAAGCGGTTGCTGAACAGAACCTTGTGGGACTGGGATGAAAAATAAAAAAACAGTCCCGCGCAGACCTCCTTAAACCTTAGGTGTGTATGTGTGTATCCCGAATAAAAAATAAATAAATAAAGTTCAAAAGTCGGACTGTAAGCGAATGAGTAATGATTGCTATTCACAACTTTATTAAAATGGCTGTAATCTGTTACCAATATACTTGATCTGATTAAAATAATTTCATTGATATATGCCTTCTAAGGTGTTAAATTAAAAATTCAAAAATGAAAATTGTCTAATCCAGTAATTTATTTGTTCTATTTTTGATCTGAGCACACAATCAGAAAATCTGAAAACCTGTCGCTATTATTATTTTTTTTCATTTTAGTTCAGGAAATAAATAACGGAAAAACAAGTCGTTTTCATTTTATTATTTTTGGTTTTAATTTGAAAAAAATGATTGAACGAATGATACACGGAGTGGATAAGCAAACAGAGTTCATTAAGATGGTCGAAGAACCCGTGGAGCCGAGTGGGTGACGGACCGCGATGACATCGCTGACCTGGAGGACGGGAGCCGAGCCGCTGACTCGCAGGAATGAGGCGGTGAAGTGAGGACGGATGACCGGGGTGACGATGTGGTGAGGGAGGCCGACAGGAAGGTCGGAGGAAGGGAGGAGTCCAGTGATGCCGAAGCGGTGAATCCCGGAAGTCTGTGGCTGTAGCTTGACTTCAACCACCGAAGGCCGACCTGGAGTAGCGATCGAGCCCAGCGGAGCTTCAGAGCAGACGGACCGCGGAGGGGATGAAGGAGTGGTGAGTCGAGGTGAAGGCGATGGGCTGACAGGTTGATATGGAGGTGTGGGCCTGGAGGACCGAGGTGCAGCAGCGGACTCGGCCTCTAGCCGAGCTGGTGGCAGGGAAGCCCAAGGCATGGAGGATGAGCCGCATGGAGTGAGCGGCGGTGGCAGAGCCGAAGAGCCTGACAACACCAGTGGTGCCGACGGATCCAGGGGGCTGGCCGTGACCAGCGATGGAGATGGGGTAAGGACAGACAGGGATACGGGCACATGATTTTGGTTAACCATAGTTTGCAAAGTTTGAAACATTACCCATTAGAGTTTATAAGAAAACATAGGCCAAACCACATAAAAGGAAAATAATTAGATAGGAAAATTAGATACATGTTTATACAATTCTCAAGTGAATATAGAATATATATATATATATATATATATATATATATATATATATATATATATATATATATATATATATATATATATATATAGGATTAACAGGGTTCATTTCTCCTCCTAAATTAGAATTAAGAGAGAGTCATTTTTGACACTCACGGAACCATCAACGACTTCAATTTTCAACAACTTCAAGAATTGTTCGCACTACAAAAATGCAAGGTAAATTAAATGCTCTGAAAATAGATAAGCTGATGGTCCTTTTCATAGTTTAAATGGATCTTCTCCATAGTTCCATTTCCGGTTTCCAGTTTCACTCTGTCACTCACCCTGTTACCTATATATGTATGTATGTTTGTTTAGTTTAGTTATGTTTGTGATTTAGTTAATACAACATGTGCACAATATGTATTTGGTTCTGATTCACTGCTTGCAAAAAAAGTCTCTTTTATGATCTTGATCTTGTTAAATGCTCATGCGCTGTGCATGCTAAGAAATAATTATTTTTCTATGGCCATGGAAGATACCCTTTTCTTAAAATAAATGAATAATCAAAAGAGTTCTTTGGACGAACTGATTAATTGATTGTAATATTAATTTAGCCACATCAAGTTAATCCAATTAACTGATCCAAATATTCATAATTAATCATAAGTTATCATTGATTATTCTTATTTTATAGAGCTGATTTGCTACACTTTTAATAACAAAATAAAACAAATACAAAAAAAAAAGTATAAGCCAGCAGCCCCTCACGGACGACTGCTGGCCACACAAAACAGAAACAAAACACAAGTTCAGGCCTGTTCCTCTCTTGATCTTCACAATCGTCGCTCCTTTTATGCTTCCGATCCTCTGTGAGAGATACGAGACCGGTGCATCTCACAGGTGTTGTTCATCATTAATCACCCCACCGGCTTTGCGGCATTCTCTCACGTCCCTCGACCTCGTCCTGCTTGCCACAATAATAACATTTTAAAATGTATCTGATCATCCTCCAAAATACGGTCGGTATTTACATCTCATATTGTCTTTAAACTCTTGTGTTACCAAGGCAAAATCTGACGCATTTGTATTACATTTCAAGGAGCGGCTGTTATACCAGCCCTACCGTGGGATATGAAACATGTACCCACTGGGCTGGAATGGATGGATTGGTTAAGCAAAGATAATGGTTTAGCCCGATGTTGGAAAAGCGGCTTAAAAATATGACTTAAAAAAAAGTGGCCTCTTGGCCTAACTTTTCCCCAATGAAGGGTAACTTGTGCCAAGGGAGAGAATAAGTTGAGCCACATGGGGTAAATTGTGGCACTGATTATGTTGAAGTAAAACTGAAAATTGTCACCTCATATGCTATATCAGGGGTGGTAAACTAAGCTCCTGGAGGTCCACTGGCCTACAGTCTTTAGCATCAACCTATTCAAATAATACATTAAAAACACCTGATCCATCTAATCTCTGATCGGTTTCGTAACAGAAGAAAACAAGACAACGGCGACCTGAAACCAGAGATTACCCGCAGAAGAGCCCTGGCTGCATCAGCTCTGCAGTCTCTCTGGAAACCACTCTGGCGGCACCAAACCATCTCATGCAAGACGAAGCTCCAGATTTACAACTCAGCAGTCCTCTCCATCCTGCTTTATGGCTCGGAGACTTGGCCCTTAAATAAGACACTGACTACAAGATTAGATGGCTTTGATAGCAGGGCCCTCAGGACCATTGAGAAGATCAGGTGGCCCCAGCAGGTTTCCAACCAAGTGCTTAGAGCCCTCACATGCCAGCCCAGAGCTTCTTGCCTGGCTGCGCAACGTCGCACCTGCTGGCTTGGCCATGTCCTACGTCTCCCTCCTGACCACCCGAAGAGAGCCATTCTCCAGTTTGACCCGAAAGCAGCAGGCTGGAGACGACCTCGAGGTAAACCTCACACCCGATGGCTCGACGTCCTTGCGGGCGACCTCCAACAACATGGAGTTGCTGTGGGGGATGCAGAGCAGCTGGCACAAGACCGTCAGCACTGGAAACAACGGGTTCATCTGGTCGGCTCAACGCATAGGGATGGGACGCCCCCACACCCATTGCAGGAGTCAAAATGAAAAATGAATGATCCATCTAATCGAGGTCTTCAGGATTACTAGGAACTTCTAAGCACGTGTGTAGAAGCTGGTTTGAGATAAAATTTGCAGGAAAATGTCCCTCCATGTTTGACGTGAGCTATATCAATATATTATATTCAATACCAAATGACTTCCCTGTTCTTTTACTTCTCCTAGTTGTTTCAAATCCATGTATCGCTTTAAAGTAATCCTGTCGATCTTCATGTCCCTTGCCCCCTGATGAATGGACCTCCCTTTCTGTACCTCTCCCACTGCTCTGTCTTCAGTAAATAGAAGTGTTGCATGATTGATCATTGGTGGTGGTTGAGGAGATTCCCCCTAAAGCGCTTTGAGTACCTAGAAAAGTGCTATATAAATGTAACATTCTAAAATTCAAAATGTCACATCAGTTCAGTGAAAAAAAATAAGATTGCAATGTAGAATTACAGTAAAGTAATACTTCATAATAATCAAATAATCATAAGAATTGGGTGAGTTATGTCATTGGCTCAACTTAACCCAGGCCTTTCGGCTCAATTTACCCCACTCCCAGTATTTTTATATAGAGACTAGGCCTTTTAAATCCAATTTTTGAAGAAAATAAAATGTAATTTCATGGTGTTACCACTAGATGCCTATATAGCTCTCTATGGAGAGGCTTGTGAATTCTCTAGAAGTTTGTGGACAAAATTACTTACTTTTAAGATGTGGATTTGAATGTATTTTTTAGAAATTCTCAAATAATACTTTTTGTCAAGGTTTATTCATTTTTTTTTTTAATTTTGATTTGTAAACGTAAACTTTGTAAGTATACAGACAGTTTAATAAGAAGATACTTTATAAAGACAGTACATTACGCGTACACAGGCAGGAACCATCTTGGAAAACAGTCTTGACTAGTCGAGCCACGAACGCCGTGCTAAGTGAGATTAACTGTGACTTGGAATCTCATATGGTCCGTGACTTGGAATCTCATATGGTCCGAATCTCATACGCTGTTCGTGGCTCGACTAGTCAAGACTGTTTTCCATCAGTAAGTGGTGAACGGTATTGAACAGTAAGTAAACTCCCTGCTGGTAAAGGATGCCATAGAGCGTGTTCTGGAGTCCGGGTTCTACAGCCGCTACTTCATAGTTCCCCAGAAGGATGGGGGTTGCGCCAATTTTAGATCTAAGTCACTTGAATCGGTCTCTGAGGAGATGCAGGTTCAAGATGTTCACTATTCCCATCATCGAGAGTCAGATCAAATCTGAGGATTTGTTTGTCATGATAGATCTAAAAGATGTATACTTCCACATATCCATCCCTCCATCTCACAGGAAGTTCCTGAAGTTCGCTTTGGGGGGTGAAGCATTCCAATCTTGGGTTATTCCGTTCAGCCTAGATCTCCCCTCGCACGTTTACCAAATGCATGGATGCAGCTATGGCTCCTCTGAGGCTTCAGGGTATCAGGGGCTAAATTATATCGACGACTGGCTTATTATGGCCCAGTCACAAGAGCTGGCAGTTCGGCATTGAGATGTCATCCTTGCCCACGTCCAGAACCTGGGGTTGAGACTCCCCCCCAAAAAAGCATGTTGGCACCAGCTCAGAGAACCACTTTCCTGGGAGTGGTGTTGAGACTCCACGATGCAGGCACAATTTCCGTGCACAATTGTGGTGACCAGGATAAAGCTAGGCCAAGCCATCACTGTGCAACATTTTCAGAGAGTGTTAGGGCTCATGGCAGCAGCGTCCAATGTCATTCCATTTGGCTTGCTGCACATGAGGGCCCTGCAGTGGTGGTCGCAAACCAATGGGTTTTCCTCGAGGGGGAAATTTCCACGTTCCACATGATCAGGGTTACGCGCAGATGCCTTTGTGGAAAAAAGCTTGGTTTATGTCCCAAGGTCCCATTCTGTCACCGGAAAGCTGCTTTAACAGACGCCTCTCTCACGGGCTGGGGCGCGGTCATGGATGGCAGGGCTCTGAGGAGCTTCCTCCCAGACCTCAGGGATCACCACGCAGACAATGTGTCGGTGGTCTCCTACTTAATTCATCAGAGGGTTCTGAGATTGCAACCTCTATCCAGATTGGCACGTCAGATCCTCCTGTGGTCCCAGGGGAAACTGTTATCTCCCAGGGCAATGCACGTTCCAGGGGACCAGAATTAGAGGGCAGACATCCTGTCAAGGCAGGGGCTGAGGCCCGGGGAACGGAAACTTCACACTGGGGTGGTTAAGTTGATATGCGAGAGGTTCGGCCCAGTGGAAGTGGATTTGTTCTTGTCTCAAGGGACGTCCCACTATCCCCTGTGGTTTTCTCTCACCGATCCAGCCCCATTGGGGTTGGATGCCATGGTACATACGTGGCCGATGCTACGCCTGTACGCTTTTCCCCCAATCACTCTGCTCCCGGGAGTTTTGGAGAGGGTCCATTGAGACGGGCTCAGCCTACTTCAAGTACTGGCCGGCCCGGGTATGGTTTTCAGACATCATAACACTCCTGGCAGGCCAGCTTTGGCAGATCCCTCTGAGTTCCCTCTGCTTCCACAGGCCAGGGGCTCAATATTCACCCTCGACCAGACCTGTGGAAACTTTGGGCCTGACCCCTGAGGGGGCTCAGTACCTAGAGGCTGGCCTGTCTGCTGGAGTGGTTGAGACCATCCTCAGTTCCAGAGCTCCTTCCACAACTGTTTTAAATTCAATTCTCAACTGAGGTAGCTTTCACAGGTGTGTGAATATGCACATATTGTATTAATTTAACTTAACATGTATGTATTAACTATGTATGTCTTATGTGTTTTTACTATGTGGTGTGTAATATGGTTGTAGAGCCAGTGTCAAAGATGAATTTCTGTCGAGTAAGTCTGAACAGACAATAAAGTTAATCAATCAATTGTATGACCTAAAGTGGAATGTGTTTCCACTTGGTGTAGAGAGCGTGAGTTGGACCCAGTTAACTGCCTGGTTGGCTTCAATGCTGGAGCTGTCCACACTCAAGGTTTACGTGGCTGCCTTTGCGGCTTTCCACGCTCCTCTGGGTGATGGGCCTCTGGGGAGACATCAGATGGTCGTACGTTTCCTCCGTAGGGCTCGGAGAATGAGACCTGCGGCTCGTACCAGAGATCCCACATGGGACCTGGCAGTGGTTTTCAAAGGGTTGGTCGAGGGCCCCTTCGAACCTCTGGAGTCGGCTGAGGCCAAGAACCTTTCCCTCAAGGTAGCTTTTTTTATTAGCCATTACTTATCTGAGGAGAGTAGGAGACCTTCAGGCATTCACTATATCTTATGGTTGTCTGGAGTTTGCTCCAGGCGACATTAAGGCTATCTTGCATCCCAGGCCGGGCTATGTGTCTAAAGTGCCATCAATTGTGGCACAGCCTACGCTTCTGCAGGCTTTTCATCCTCCACCTCACGTGACGGCGGATGAAGAAAGGCTTAATTTGCTCTGCCCTGTTAGACCTCTAAAGATTTATGTCCAGAGGTCTTCTTCATGGCGAAAGTCAGACCAGGTGCTGGTGTGCTTCAGGTCACCCAAAAAGGGGCTTCCTGCATCCAAACAGACCATCAGTAACTGGATCGTTAAGGCTATCTCTATGGCCTATCTGGTGCACAGCTTACCTTCACCTTCGGCCATGAGGGCTCCTTCAACCAGAGGCATGGCGTCCTCTAGACCCCTCCTTTCAGGGGCCCCGATCCAAGAAGTGTGCGATGCAGCAGGATGGGCCACCCCTCATACATTTATCAGATTATATATCCTGGACATTCCTTCTACACCAGGCCCTCTAGTGCTCTCATCCTAATTGTGCCTGTACGCAGCTTCACACTGGGACAGGCAAGGCTCTTTGTGGAATAGTGGGTACTCGTTACCGAAAGTGTCGTCATCAATGCAGTTCGAGTTCTCTCGAAAGGGAACGTCTCGGGTTACGACTGTAATCCCTGTTCCCTGAACGAGACACTGCGTCCCTTCACCACACCTTCTCCTGCCTGGGGGGCGACTTGCTTCATCGCAGAAGCTAACTCTGTTGTGTGCCCGCGTCCCTTTGTAGCTTCCGTGTATGTCGTCACATGTTACGTCATGACGCAGCACCAATCAAGATTGGATTAGTTTCATTCATGCTTCAGATGCATTACGCTAAGGGCGTTCCCCAAAGTGTCGTCATCGACGCAGTGTCTCGTTCCCTTCTCAGGGAACAGGGTTTACAGTCGTAATCCGAGACGTTTTTCATGTAACACATTGCATTTCATGCTAAACGAAAATTCTAACACTGATGGATATGTCAGCATAATAACAACACTATGATTTCTGAATTCTTAATGAATGTTTGGTCTAATTTTTTTTGATGAGATAAAATGTTTGCTGGCTGAGCTGGAATCCATTTCTTTAAACTGTTTTCGAAAACCATCATACATTGATAAACACTGACATTATTAACAATGACTCGCACAGCCTTATAAAGCTCAGACCTTCCCAAAACTGTCCTAACCTAAAACTAATTTCTCTGTAGATCTGCTTTTGCAACTATATTTTTATTCAATACAAAATGGCCTGCTCCTTATAATATGATGTCAGGTGCAGGTTCAATTAGCATGAGTCCATTAAACAGGGAAATGTTAAAAGGCCTGCCGCTATCATGTTAAAGGCACATTTCTTGTTATGATACTGTGTCTGTTGCTGTTACTGCATAAAACTGAACCTGCAGAAAATTAAGTATTAAGAACAGGAAAATTTAAGAAAGTGAAAGAATGTCATAATTTTTGACACTCCCACAAAAGCTATCAGCAACAACCATGTATTTTCTGGAATGAGCATACTGAGAGTATAGCAGTAGGGCAGTGTGTGTAAAAATAACAGGTTTCGCCCCTCGCACTGCTGGTAAACATTGAAGATTCAAACATATATTACTTTGACATTTATTTCTCATTACCATTCTCATTTTAAATTCACACATATAAAAGGGGTCTTCATATCCATAATCTATCTTTACTGACAGCTTACTTATGAGCGCATACCAATGGAAGACATTAATAACTTTTCCCATTGTATTGAGAGATAATGTACTTACTTAACACAGTTTTAATTCTGCTGGTCAGAAGTAACCTCTCATTAACCTTGTGAATCCAGAAAACACTGGAGCAACACCTGGGTCCTGATGTTTAAATGTTGCACATTTTAGGATTTATAAAAAATAAACAGCATAAATATGTGCAACGTCTGCACACTCTAGACCCTGCGTAGACTACGCACTATTTTACTGGAGTGAGCGAAGTAATGAGTTAAACAGAATGATTTTAAACTCTATTTTCATTTTGATATACAATTAAATATGGTTATATATGATAAAATATTACCTCTCGACTAATCAGAATTCGGTGAGCGTTCTATGCAATCCAACATGTCGGTGCGCTGAACAGAGGTTTGTTTATGTTCATTCATTCCTCAAAATGAGTGCTTTAAACGGTGACAACACTTTTGATGGCCTTGATGAGCCAGTGAGACCTACACCTGGGGGTAGATGCTGCTGCAAAAAGTTTCTGTCTATTTTATAATTTCTGCCAAAAATGGCATTCGACAATCAAGGAGTAAAAGTCGAATATCGTTCGAAAATCGAAATTTTTATTTTTATTAATAAACTGTTTTCTGTGTCAGTGTCTGCAAAGATGAAATTGACGATCAGCATCTCTGAAGTGAACGCGCCTATAGAGAGAAATGCATGTAATGGATTACATAATCAGAGAGTATCCTATTTATTTATTTTTTAAATTGTTTCGTTTAAAGACATTTCAAGCTTTCTACATAGATATATTTCTCATATCTGTGAGGCATACGCTGAGTTTCGGTTCATTTATGATGAGATGCGCTCCATTTCACCTGCAATGCAAGGGACCGCGCCCGCGCCTCCATGTCATGATTATATTGTCTATTTGCGCCTTATTTATTAAATCCAGGCAATTGGTTGATGAAAAATTATTAAAATTAAGATACAATTTAAACAAAACGAAATTCTACAAAACAAAACTTAAGTGGCCAAAATCATGTCTGACCATGTCTCTCGATATATTGCACATCCTATCTTACTTTCTGTTCACTTTTCATAATCAACATCAAAAAAATAACTTTATAATATTTGAACAAATATGAAACTAAATGCACTTATTTAATGGCTACAACACATATGGTACCATGAAGAAAATCCAGTCCTTTATTAACACCTGTCTCAGACGAATCCTAAGGGTACGCTGGCCGAACACCATCAGTAACCTGGAGATGTGGCAGCGAACAGGACAGCAGCCTGTTGAGGAAGAGATCCTCCAAAGACGTTGGAGATGGGTTGCCCATACCCTACGCAAGCCTTTATCAAGCACAGTAAGGCACACCCTCTTTTGGAACCCACAAGGGAAAAGGAAGAGAGGCAGGCCAAGGAACAGCTGGCGCCGCGACATGGATGCAGATGTGAAGAGGTCTGGCAACACGTATAGTAGGCCTGAATATTGTTATCATTACTATAATTACTTTTTTCAGGTTCGGCACCGAATGACTATTAGCCTAAATGTGTTACTAAATTATTTGAATGCATTTTTAACTTTGTTGTATTTAAGGACTGGTATTTGTATGTGTGTTATCTTTAAATTATTTGTTTTATGTGGTGGACAATATTGGAACGTGACATTGCAAGTATTTATTTTATTTTTACTATTTAGTTTATTTTACTATTTATTTGGTTTGGCATTTATTTATTTCATTCATTGTATTTAATTTATATTAATTTATAGTACGAGTCCCTGATTATATTGCATGTTCTGTTGTTGTTGTTTTTTTGTTTTGTTTTTTTAAAGAGATTTTTTGGGGAGATTTATAGCGTTTTGAAAAAAAAAACTTTGAATTTATCATCAAAAATATTACTTAGTGAAATGTTGCTATATTGCAACGCTGTACCACAATGGAGAATGATCAAAAAAGTAGTTATTCAATAAAATGATGATTTACTTTTCTATTTAAATGCACATTTTTTTAGAAATGGATAGATTTATATACTTGGGACTCATGCAAACCAAAAATAAGTATCCCTATCATTTAACCTTCAAAATGGCTATCTCATCCTTACTCTCATCATGGAAGAGCTAACCCTGCACTCTTCATATTGCCCTTTCCGTAAAATATTGCTGTATTAATTTTCTGAAAAGAAGAAATAACGGTAAAGCTTCCTTTTACAGTCCAGTTACCCATGTACATACTCAGTACTTATTTTAGGAATAACAATTACTGGGTAATAACTAGGTACTAACCCTGAACCTACCCCCAAACCTACCCCTAACCCATGTACTTACCTTGTATTAGCCAGTACTTTCTAGGTAAGTACACTGTAAGTACTGTACTGTAAAAGGAAGCGTTACCGAAATAACTTTGTTATTTATACATAACTACAACTAAATTAAAATACATTTACACATCATATAAATTTCAAATAAATAAATAATTGCAATTATATTATTGATGTTATTATCTATTTAAAATCACAATGGGGAAATGCATTACTGCAATTCCACTGTGGTTCAGAATTGCCACATGGCAACATACCTATTTTACCATAGTGGTACAGCATTGCCATATATGGAAACATTTTACTATATTTTTGATCAAATAAATACAGCCTTGTTAAGAGAGACTTCTTTCAAAAACATTAAAAATAGTAATGTTGTATGCTTTTTAATGCCCTGCGGAAACCCTGAACTTATCACTGAACAATCACATTAACTTAACAGAATTGTGCATAAGGAAGAACATTTATATTAAGAAAATACTTTTTTTGGTCGAAACCACAGGCCTAAGCTTTAACTTTTTTTTTTTTTTTTTAAATCAAAGCACCCCCAGAACTTGAATGAAGTTGTCCAAAACTCAAAGCCACCAATTGTACAAAATTAATGCATACTGTAAACAAATATTATTCAAAATCTATCATAAATTAAAATAAATAACAAAACGTACCGAAGTGACACTGTCGAACAAAATGGCCGCTAAGTTACCTGAGGCAACTCGAAGATGAAGTGGGAGAAATGTAACTGAACAACTTACAGCTGCCTATACTATACATTTACAGAAGCCCATTTTGTGAACAAATATCATTCAAAATCTATCGTAAATTAAAAAATATATATATATAACAAAACTTACTAGAGTGACCACACTGTCGGAAAAAAAAAATGGGTGCAGCCTGAGGCAACTTGAAGAAGAAGCGCTGCGGAGGAAAGGCTGTGAAAAAACAGTGATCGAACTGCGAATGCTCATCATCCTGTGTGATTTACGCCTATTAACAAACTTAAAGTTGTTAGTTCTCCCAACTTTAAATATTAATTTGGTCACACTAATCAGTCTAAAATTTTTTTTTATCCACTTGTTTGAGTTATCTCAACTTTTTTCATGTTAAATAGTTGAATAAACTTTAAAAACAGAATTTGTCAAACAAAACGTAAGTTGGAGTTTTTACAGTGTAAGCAGTTTATAAATAAAGCTATACATGATTTATTCTTGATTTATAAGCATATATATATATAATGTGTTTAATAACTGTATTCTCATACTTTATTAATTATCAGTTAATCATTCATTCCTAAAGGAAGCATTGCATTATTTACAAACCAGTTATTTAGGAGTTGTCAGTGGTTAATAAGATCACTTAGAAAGTGTAAGTAAATGATACATAAACTATTTAAATGTATATTCATATATCTTAAATATGTATGTATCACTGTGTTGTGTTTGTTTCCTTTTTCTGTTTAGAAAGTCTGAGTCTTTAAAACTCCTTTGTAAATGCTTAAGGCATACAAAGTCCTCACTTTAGATGAGCTCACAAAAATTGTGTTGGTTTTAATGATCATTCATTAATTTTGTGTTTCTTTAGTTATTTACAGTACGTTAACGACATCTAGCGAACACTTGTGGTAACGGCGGGTTCGGTGTACTGTTTATATTTCCTGTGGTATTCTCGTTTGTAGTCTCATTTAGAACGAGATCTGAGTTTAGTTAAAACACGACGCTTACTGAGCAAGTTGTACTCCGTGTTGTGTAAATTCTGCTGTCAAGTTTCTTCAAATCTCCGCTCAGTTGTGTTTCTAGCGAGGGCAATGCTGGTGAGTAGCACTGTGTGTGTAATATAAGACGTTTTATATTAGTCGTTTTCGTAGATGTATAAGAAGAAAATTAATGTGTTGTCACCAAGTGTAGATTACGTTTGTTTTCTCGTGTAATGGCGGCTCATGCGTATTAGTAAACCATGTATGTTTTGCATTTGGTTTTGGAAATGATTTAAGAAGGCAATTTGAGTTAATAGATACTTTTATTTGTGTTTACAGTTTTACAGCTTGTTTTTTGCACTGCTGTGTGTTAAATAAAGGAGAGGAGAAAAAGGATATCAGGATATAGCATCATCTCATTTTTTTGTTCACATCACCTGGCTGTTTATACGCACTGGATAGCTAAATACGCATACGTTTAGTGAGACCAGTACAGCAAAACAGCACTCCCTCGCCTGTCAAGAAGAAGACAGAACTCCAACTGCCAGAAAGAAGAGAATCATTGTTGCCCATCGAGACGACGCCATTAATCTGCTCTCATCAAGCCTGCATGTGACTTGCTGATTCCCCTGCTCCATAGGACATGGATCCTCCGCCCGAAATGCAACTTCCCATTGGTGTGACTGATACAGAAGCTGGAGACTGGGAGGTGAGATCAGAGTTATCTGCACCAAGCTCTGTTCGTCCACCCTCTCAACACAGATCAACGTGCAGCTCACGAAGGAGCACTGCACTAGCAACCGCTAAAGCCAGAGCTCAAGCAGCAATAACCAAAGCAGCCTATTCTGAAAAGGAAATGTCACTGAAACTTCAGAAAGCTGAAGCAGAACTACGAACTGCCAAAGCAGAAGCAGAATTGGAGGTATTTAACAGCAAACAGCGTGCCACCGCAGAGAGATATAAAACAAGAAACCTATAATGCTCCGCCCAGCCTGCACAGCCACCCGCTTCCACTAGCACGTCCTCCTACGCAGCCAGCCATAAGACCTACAGTACAGCATCCAGTAACATCGCCTGCAGAGCTACCGATACACCTACCAGCAGAGTCCCGGAGATCGACACCAGCCCCAAAACGGCTGCCACTGCCGTCACAGGTACCACTGCAGCCATCCATGTTACCTGCTAGTCTGTATTACAGCCCGTACCAAGCCAGCAATCAAGCATGGCAGAGAGTAAAAGACCAAGGATTACCCAGTCTTGCTCCACGCCCCACCTCACCTCGTCACACGTCTGCTCAAGAGGGACACAGCTCCATGAATGCCGACCTGGCGAAGTTCATCACTAGAAACCAGGTCGTCTCCACAGGGCTGATGAAGTTCGACGATAAGGCAGAGAATTACTGGGCGTGGAAAGCTTCGTTCTGCAATGTAATTGACAATATAGGCTTGTCAGTAGCAGAAGAGACTGACCTTCTGATTAAATGGCTCGGCAAAGAGTTGTCCGAACAAGCACGCAGACTCAGAGCAGCCTACATCAGAGATCCCCAAGGTGGCCTCAGAGCTATCTGGCAGCGCATTGAAGAGTGCTATGTCACCCCCGAAGCGATTGAAGAGGCGCTATTTGCCAGACTGGAAAGCTTCACGAGAATCTCCAACAAAGAGCCAGCCAAGCTACGCGACTTAGCCGACTTGCTACAGGAACTGTACGCAGCAAAACAAGATGGTCTCCTTCCAGGAATAACTTACCTTGACACTGCTAGAGGAGTAGCCCCAATCATAGAAAAGCTCCCGTATAATCTACAGGAGAAGTGGATGTCCTACGGCTCGCAGATAAAACAACAGAAACAGATTTCCTTTCCCCCATTCGGCGTATTCGTCGACTTCATCCGGAACCAAGCCAAAGCAAGAAACAACCCCACTTTCAGAGTCACCATGCCACATCTGCCCGCCACAAATAGAGACAAACCCAGAAACATCCAGAGTAGAGTCAACCAGTCGGTTGCAGTTCACAAGACTCGAGTACAGCCAGAAAACTGAGCGTGAAGCTAACTCTCTAGATCTCACCAAGCAATGCCCAATCCACAAAAAGCCCCATTCATTAGGTGCATGTAGGAGCTTCAGAGACCAATTGCTGGCTGACCGTAAACAATATCTCAAAGACAATTCCATCTGCTACCGCTGTTGTGCTTCAACCACACATATTGCAAAGAACTGTGACAAAACCATGGCATGTACAGAATGCCAGAGCAGCAAACACGTCTTCACCCTCCATGGACCCTCCCAGGTCCATCACCATGGAAAGCAAAGCCACCCCCATTTACATCAGAAAACGGCAGGGAGGGCAGTGAGAATCAGCAGCCTCCTGAGACGGTCTCCTCCAAGTGCACTGAGGTATGTGGTGAGGGCATGAGTGCTAGAGGTTGCTCCAAAATATGCTTAGTTAGTGTCTATCCTCAAGGCCAAAGAGAAGCAACAACGAGAGTGTATGCTATCATTGATGAGCAAAGTAATAAATCCCTTGCACGAACAGAATTCTTTGAGATATTTAGCGACAATAGCACTCCATCTTCATACACGCTCAAGACGTGTGCGGGCAGCATAGTGACTTCTGGAAGGAGAGCTTGTGGCTACATGCTGGAGTCACTGGACGAAAAGACTTGCGTCCCTCTTCCCGTTCTCATCGAATGCAATGAACTCCCAGACAACAGGTCTGAAATCCCAACTCCCAGTGCAGTTTTACATCACCCTCATCTGAGATGTTTAGCCAGTGAGATTCCTCCATTGGACTCTAGTGCACAGATACTGCTGTTACTAGGGAGAGACATTTTGAGTATACACAAGATCAGAAAACAAATCAACGGCCCTGACAATGCCCCATTCGCTCAAAAGCTAGACCTAGGCTGGGTGGTGATAGGCGATGTGTGCCTCGGCACAGCACACCGCCCCTCCTCAGTCACTTCCCTCAAAACATGTATCTTGAGAGATGGCCGCCCCAGCTACCTCACACCCTGCCCCAGCCACCTGCGTGTGAAAGACCCTCCACACAGCCACTCAGTCCTTCATGGTCCTCTATCTCAGCAAGCCGCTGTTCACACTGCTTCTCTGCTGCACAGGGATTACCTGAAGCCCTCCGTCTTCCACTGCACCGACAAAGATCACCAACCTGCTCCGTCCATCGATGATCTGAACTTCCTGAGGATAATGGATACTGAGGTATATCAAGATAACACTCAAAAATGGGTCGCTCCCCTACCTTTTCGGACACAGAGAGAACGTCTGCCAAATAATAGAGACTATGCCATGAAGAGACTCAAATCAGTCTGCCACACACTAGAGAAAAAACCTGCCATGAAAGAGCATTACTTAGAGTTCATGCAAAAGATGATAGACAGTCAACATGCAGAGATTGCCCCCGTCCTCCAAGAAGGACAAGAAAGCTGGTATTTGCCTTCCTTCGGCATCTACCATCCCAAGAGACTCGAACAGATCCGAATAGTGTTCGATTCAAGTGCTCAGTATGAAGGGGTTTCACTGAACAGTGTCCTGCTTAAAGGCCCAGGTCAAAACAATGACCTGTTAGGCGTCCTTATCAGGTTTAGAAAAGAGAAAATTGCTGTGACTGCAGATATTCAACACATGTTTTACTGTTTTGTAGTCAAGGAGGAGCACAGAGACTACCTGAGGTTTCTATGGTTCCGCGACAACAAATGGGACAGTGACGTTGTAGACTACAGAATGCGTGTGCATGTGTTTGGCAACACACCGTCTCCGGGTGTAGCAATCTACTGCCTCAGGAAGGCAGCGAAAGAAGAAGAATCTGAATTCGGCTCTGATGTCAGAGCGTTCATCGAGAGAGACTTTTATGTTGACGATGCTCTGAAGTCGTTTGCAACAGAGTCCGAGGCCATCAGCTTGGTGAAGAGGACACAGGAGATGCTCTCTCACAACAGCCTCCGGTTGCACAAGATCACATCAAACAGTGCAGCTGTCGTGGCTGAATTTCCCCCTGAAGATCTTGCAAACAGCATTAAAGACCTGGACTTTGCCACGGATAACGTCCCTGTGCAGCGTAGCCTGGGTATCAACTGGAACATAGTCACAGACACATTCACCTTTCAAGTACAGCGAGACGACAAGCCTTTCACACGCAGAGGCGTGCTCTCAACCATAAACAGCATCTTCGATCCGCTCGGCTTTCTCTCACCTGTCACTATACAAGGGAGATCGTTGCTGAGAGAGCTGACCATAGAAAACTGCGAGTGGGACGCGCCATTACCTGGACACCTTCAAGCAGAGTGGGTGGGATGGAAATCCTCCCTCCAATGCCTTCAAGACATACAGATACCCCGCTGTTACACATCTCTTTCCACCTCTGAAGCAAGCACGAGAGAGTTGTGTGTGTTCGCAGATGCTTCAACCAAAGCAATCGCAGCGGTGGCCTACTTGAAGGTGACGGATGAAAACGGATGCTCCGAAGTCGGATTCGTGCTTGGCAAAGCAAAGCTGGCACCAGTGAAGGAGACTACAATCCCCAGACTTGAACTCTGTGCTGCAGTCCTTGCGGTTGAGATAGCTGAGACTGTTGTGAGTAGCATGGACTCGCACATGAACTCTGTCACTTTCTATTCCAACAGCAAAGTTGTGTTAGGTTATATTAACAATGAGCAGAGAAGATTTTATGTTTATGTAAGCAACAGGGTCCAACGCATCAGACAAGCAACGTCACCTCAACAGTGGAAGTATGTCTCCTCAGAGCTCAACCCGGCCGATCATGGCTCCAGATCCGTTGCTGCTGCATCATTGAGAGACATCAACTGGCTGACCGGACCCGCCTTCTTGTCTGATAAACCTCCCGTGGATCATCAGTCACTGTTTGATCTAGTTGACCCAGAAATAGACTCTGAGATCAGACCGCAGGTCGCAACGCTAGTCACTGAAATCACACAGCCCAGCTTAGGAACTGAACGCTTCGAGCGCTTTTCAAAGTGGACTTCTGTGTTGAGAGCACTTGCGGCCTTGATTCACATAGCCCAGTGTTTCAGACAAACTGACAAAGACAACACATGCAGAGGGTGGCATTCCTGTAAGAAAGCAATCATGCCAGAGAACCTGAAAAAAGCAAAGAAACTACTGATCAAGAACATGCAGCAAGAAAGATATCCTAGTGAATTCAGTAACATTCAGAGTAAGACAGACATTCCAAAACAGAGCAGCATTGCAAAGTTGTGCCCAGTGGTTGACAAGAGTGGACTCAGAGTGGGCGGATGCATCACTCAGTCTGGCCTTGAGATAAACCGCACCAATCCCCTCATCATCCCAGTTCAGCACCACCTAGCGACTCTCCTTGTGCGCCACCATCACGAGCAGGTAAAACACCAGGGCAGACACTTCACGGAGGGGGCCATCAGGGATGCTGGACTGTGGCTGGTGGGCGGAAAGAGATGTATCAGAGGCACTCTGTCCCAATGTGTCACCTGCAGGAGACTGCGTGGTAAGCAAGAGCATCAGCTGATGGCAGATCTGCCTGCAGACCGGCTACAAGCTGCCTCACGTACGTCGGCTTGGACGTGTTTGGCCCATGGCAGGTTATCAGCCGTCGGACGAGAGGTGGACAAGCAAACAGCAAAAGGTGGGCCGTAATGTTCACCTGTCTATGTGTGCGTGCTGTACACATTGAAGTGATAGAGACACCGAGTACATCTAGTTTCATAAATGCTCTACGGAGATTTTTCTCCATCAGAGGCCCTGCCGCACAGATTAGGTCTGACAGAGGCACTAACTTTACTGGCGCTTCAAAAGAATTGAATCTGGAAGATGACGCAGACATGCAACGTTACCTACAAGACCAACAATGCACATGGATTTTCAACCCCCCTCACGCTTCCCATATGGGAGGAGCCTGGGAGCGACTTATTGGGGTGGCCCGTCGCATCCTAGACTCCATGTTCCTGCAGCAACGCTTCTCTTCATTGACGCACGAGGTCCTCGTCATGCTTATGGCAGAGGTTTGTGCAATTATGAATGCGAGGCCCCTGCTGCCTGTGTCAACTGACCCTGAGAACCCTCTCATATTCACCCCCTCCATGCTTCTGACACAAAAGACAGGAGCCCCGTTGTCGCCTCCACCTGACTTTGGCAAAGCAGAAATCATCCGTCACCAATGGAAGCTGGTACAACATCTTGCAGACACATTTTGGCACAAATGGCAACGTGAATACCTGAGCACCCTGCAAAGTCGTGTCAAGTGGCAGAACAAAAGGCCTAACTTGCAGGAAGGAGACGTCATCTTAATGAAAGATAATGCAATGCCAAGGAACCACTGGCCAATGGCAGTGGTCATCAAAACTTTTCCCAGCAGAGATAATGTTGTCAGGACTGTAGATATCAGAGTGATTCGCCACGGCACTCCTAAAGTGTTTAAAAGACCAGTAACTGAACTTGTCTTACTTTTTTCCCCTGAACAGGATGTCACTTGTGTTTAGGTAAAGCATGTGCATTTAAAAGGAAATAGTTGTGGTATCCTTAAGATACCAGGCAGGGAGTGTGTTGGTTTTAATGATCATTCATTCATTTTGTGTTTCTTTAGTTATTTACAGTACGTTAACGACATCTAGCGAACACTTGTGGTAACGGCGGGTTCGGTGTACTGTTTATATTTCCTTTGGTATTCTCGTTTGTAGTCTAGTTTGGAACGAGATCTGAGTTTAGTTAAAACACGACGCTTACTGAGCAAGTTGTACTCCGTGTTGTGTAAATTCTGCTGTCAAGTTTCTTCAAATCTCCGCTCAGTTGTGTTTCTAGCGAGAGCAATGCTGGTGAGTAGCACTGTGTGTGTAATATAAGACATTTTATATTAGTCGTTTTCGTAGATGTATAAGAAGAAAATTAATGTGTTGTCACCAAGTGTAGATTACGTTTGTTTTCTCGTGTAATGGCGGCTCATGCGTATTAGTGAACCATGTATGTTTTGCATTTGGTTTTGGAAATGATTTAAGATGGCAATTTGAGTTAATAGATACTTTTATTTGTGTTTACAGTTTTACAGCTTGTTTTTTGCACTGCTGTGTGTTAAATAAAGGAGAGGAGAAAAAGGATATCAGGATAAAGCATCATCTCATTTATTTGTTCACCTCACCTGGCTGTTTATACGCACTGGATAGCTAAATATGCATACGTTTAGTGAGACCAGTACAAAAATAGTTAAAGCTAGGGTATACGATTTCAAAAATTCTTCATTATTAATAACCTCATTTAGATGCTGGTTATGGTTATATAGTACAATCCTAACAATAGGAATAGAAAAAAGAATGAAAAAAATCCATTCACTCTATTGGCTGTACAGCCGCAGAGAAGTTGACCAATGTACAATGTACATTGGTCAACTGCTCTCATCCAATCACCAACTCCACTTGAAACTCCGCCTGGCGCTCGCGTCTCCACCCCACCGCACCCGCCCCACCCCGCCCCGCCCTGCCCTGCCCACCTCCTGCGACATGAAATTGCGTGAAAAAGCAGCTGACAGTCTATGGTAGCTAGCTAAGTAGCATCAGATAAAAAAATGGATCAAAAATAAAAGACAGCAGCAAGCGGCCCCTGCTTGCCCCTAGTGTAAAGTTTGGAAGAAAGAGAAAGTCTGTAGTGGAAGCAGAGATGTGAAAAAATGTGAAGAACGCCGGACTCAAAGTAGAATAAATATAGGGTCCACCATTGATCGTTGGAGGAAGCTTCGGGGAGATCTTGGACTGAAAACCGACGCTGACACGGCTGACTTTTTGTTGAGAAGGTAACGTTAAACATTTATTTATGCTTTTATGGTGTGACGTGTTACATAAATAGCTTTTTAACAATTACTGAAAACCTTAGCAATACTAGTAGTAGTATACTAATGGTGATGGGGAGTTTAGAACATTTCATGTGTTGCTAATCTTGCGTTGGCGTGAACAGAGGGGAGTGGGGTGTGTGTACAGGGGCGGGATGAGTTTTTTAAAAATTCAGGCTTTCTCGACCGATTTTCAAAATCGTATACCATAGCTTTAACTGACCACTACTAAATGCTTTATAACTACTTGAATTAACCATAAATTACAGTAAAAATACATGTTAACAACGCGTGTATTAACATACTAATTAACTATTACTATAAGTCTGAATAATAATATATATATAAATGTACATTTAAATAGTTATATTAATAATTACTTACACTTTCTAATTGATCTTATGAACCACTGTTAACTCCTAAATAACTGGTTTATAAATAATGCAATACTTCATTTAGAATTTATTCATTGATCATTATTAAAGTGTGAAAATACAATTATTAAACACATTATACTTATAAATCAAGAATAAAGCATTTATAGCTGTATTTATAAACTGTTTATTAATGTCTATGCTTTATAAATGATGAAATAACTGTTTACTAATGCGTAACTAAGGACTAATTAGTTAAGAATTTAACATTAAAAATATGTAAACATCCTAAAACATGTTTACCCTATAGGCAAAATTGCATACATTTGATTTGTTTAAAACTATTCAAATTGCTATTTGGCCAGTGGAAAAGAATGAGAATAACTCTTCTCTTAAATATGTATTTTATACAATTTTGATTTTATTTTAATATATGTATTCTAAAACAAGTCAAGTATACTAAATGATTTTTAGCAATATACTGCACAAATGGCATTATAGTCCATATATCGTACTTTCCTAAAGTCTTGTACCGTTAAACATGGTATCACATGTATGGAATTTGCAGACAGAAAGTATATGCAGATGAGGATTGTAAATGCTAGATTTGTGTATGTGTTAAAGGGGTGCTTGATTGCGATTTCACTTTTTTCATTTTAAATAGTGTGTAATGTTGCTGTTGGTGCATGAACAGTATCTGCAAAGTTGATGTGCTGGAAGATCAACTTAAGCAGAGATATCATCTTTTAAAAATCAGGAAGTTTAATGCCTACAAAAACGACTCGAATGGGACTACAACGAGATACTTACTGGGTTTTATACGTAACTAACCCATACATTTACTGTGACGATCTGCGGCTGGAGTGCCCGCTTGAGCCTCTGGGGGGCACTCCTTCCTAGTTTATTGTTTCCTTCATGTTTTACCCTGGACTGATTATGGTTCATTTGTTGCACCAGTTTTCCCTTTGTTCGGGGCTCAGTATTGTAAGTGTTTTACTGCATCGAGCGTTTTCCTGGTTTCTTTGTTTATTCCTAGTTTCATGGTTCCTGGACTCCCTGCCTGTATCTGGTCTTCCCGTTTTCCTTATCCCTGCATTGTTTTATTGCTGATCTGGACTCCTTACCTGGTTTTGACCCCTGCAAGTTTCCCTGTACCTGTCTCTGGATTCTCCTCTTAATAAAGTCTGCATTTGGATCACCTCTGTCCATGTTCCATGTGCAGTTTCATGACAGAATACTGAGCCACTACTGATCTAACGGCTGAGAGGAACACGGACCTCGTTAATGGATCCCACAGCGTCGTAAGCCGTAAGATCGTAAGCCTCCGCCAAGGAGAACGTCCTCTCAAGGTTTTTGTGACAGATTTTTTGAAGCTTTCTTGTCAGTCCTACTTAGATGAGTTTTGTTTAATGATGTTCTTTCGGGGAGGACTGTCTGAACCACTCGGCTCTGCTATACCGTTTCCGAGTTCAAGCTGGACTCTTACCCAGTATATTGATCTGGCCCTTTCCATGAGCGGTTCGCTTTTTACTGTGGAGTTTTTGGAACTTTTGCTTCACAGAAGAAACGACGATTCACCATTTTACAAGGTACCCACTGAATCCACGCATTTAGAGTCTCCCGGTGAACCAGCACTTCACACGTGCTCCGCAGAGTTTGCGCTACATGAAAGCCCAGTTGAACCAGCGCTTCGGAAAAGGTCCTCCGAATCCACGCAACATGTAAATCCCGTCATTCTAACACTTCACGTGAGCTCCGTTGTATTCCTGCCTCCAAGAGTTTTCTACTGAGTCTGAGCGCGTGCCAGCCGAATCAAGTGAGTTAAGTGCCGAGTCAAGTGAGTCAAGTGAGTTAAGTGAGTCAAGTGCCGAGTCAAGTGAGTCAAGTGCCGAGTCAAGTGAGTCAAGTGAGTCAAGTGCTCAGTCAAGTGAGTCAAGTGCCGAGTCAAGTGAGTCAAGTGTTCAGTCAAGTGAGTCAAGTGCCGAGTCAAGTGAGTCAAGTGCTTCCAGGTCCGAATCAAGGCTAGTGAGTGAATCAAGCCCAGTGACACGCCGTCGCAAAAGGAAGAGAAGGAGGACTCGTTTGCCTCGCCAGGCTCCGGAGGGCGTTCCCAGACTCCTCGCTCTGTCTGCCCCGCCTCTGCGCCTCGCCCTGCCGGCCCCGCCTCTGCACCTCGCCTTACCTGCGCCTCTCAAGCTTGGGAGCCTTTTCCAGTGGCGGTTTCCAGCCCAGAGGCTTTAGCTTTAAATTTCCCCAAGAACTTTTTTTGGGGGGGGGGGGGGGGGGGGGGGGGGGGCAGTAGGTACCCTAAGAGGGGGATGGAGGTGGCATCTACATGGACCTTTGCACTACCACCTACACCTGAGAGGGTCATGGAGGTGGCGCCTACATGGATCTTTGCATGACCACCTTCGTCTGAGCTTTCCATGTCACTGGTCCTGTCCAGCCCTGTGCTTCCTATGTCTTGGTCCCCTGTTAAGTGTACTCTGCCCTGGTCCTGTGTTATGTGTGCTCCGTCCTTCTCTCCTGTCACTTATGCTCCAGCCTGTCTTCCTGCCAAGCATGCTCCGCCCTGGCTACTTGCAGAGCGTGCCTCCCCGTGGTCTTGTGCCTTGGTTTGGTCTCCAGGCCTCCTGCCTCTCCACGGGCCTGGCCCTCCACCCCGTCCTCCGTCGACCTCCCTCCGGAGCTCTTAGGAGCATCTGGAAGCCGCTCCTTAGAGGGGGGGTTATGTGACGATCTGCGGCTGGAGTGCCCGCTTGAGCCTCTGGGGGGCACTCCTTCCTAGTTTATTGTTTCCTTCATGTTTACCCTGGACTGATTATGGTTCATTTGTTGCACCTGTTTTAGATTGAGCGTCCCTGATTTAAGCCTCAGTTTTGGGGCTCAAAGCCCCTTTGTTCGGGGCTCAGTATTGTAAGTGTTTTACTGCATCGAGCGTTTTCCTGGTTTCTTAGTGTATTCCTAGTTCCACGGTTCCTGAACTCCCTGGCTGTATCTGGTCTTCCCGTTTGCCTTATCCCTGCATTGTTTTATTGCTGATCTGAACTGCTTACCTGGTTTTGACCCCTGCAAGTTTCCCTATAGGGGAGCGCGGGGCACAACCTAACGCGGGGTTAAATGTAACACGGACGTTTTACATAGTTAGTCAGGATCAAGCCGGTTGTGTTTCTGCTCTTTTTCTCTCGCTGCCAAGAGACGCTCTCCCATGAATTTGTGGAAAGTTTTGACAAGATTTTGTGAAGATACTGGACAAAGAGTGTTTTGACACCATGCAAGTAAATTTTTTCGTCATACTTTTTTCGGTTTCTGAGTTGAGTGTGTACGTCACCAAATCTAACCTCATATTACCTTAATCACTGTCTTGTTGGCTAAAACATAGCACCGTTTTGAAACATGTCAGCAACTCCTAGCAACTGTTAGCTAGGCTTAAAATATTTTTTACACAGCGGGGTTAGTTGTAGCACAGTGTGAGCCACACAACTTTTCAGGTTTGAGTATTTATTTATATATTTAACTTAGTTTGACTTTCACACACAATGTTGGATTTTTTTTTTTTTTTAAATTTTGTTAACTATGCATTGATCACTTGTTTATTAAAAATATTGCCTGTTTTTAATGCAATAAACCCTTTAAAATGTGATTTTAAGCTTGTTTTTATTATTATTACTGTTATCATTATTAATAATAATAATTTTGCATGCAGCTGCCACACACAAATATAATTCAATTGCAATTACAATATTTGATGATATTATTCATGTATTAATTTTTTGCAAAACTGTGCAGCCATTTTCCTCTCCATGATATTGATCCATAGTATAAGGATGATTGGATGAGGGATGGATGTATGTTATTTTGTATAGATGTATCTCTATTTTATTAGCATATTTATTTGTATATTTGTGTTTATAGATTGTCTGTTTACATAAGGTTGGTTACTATGTAAATATAGTTCTATTCTTATATTTGTATTCTATTTTACTTTTATATTTTACTGGAGCTGCTGTAACACAGGAATTTCCCCAGTGTGGGATTAATAAAGTCAATCAATCAATCAATCAATCAATGGATATCTATCTATACAGATACACAAACAATATCAAACTATACAGATACAATATTACTGAATTGTGTCTTACACAAGTGTTACAACTAACCCCTCTGTCTGTTACAATTAACCCCGCATATGGGGTAAGTTGTGACATTTGCAATTTTGTCACTTTCAGTGCAACTGTAAGAAAATGGTAGGTCCTAGAAAAAAACTTGAAGTGTCCATTTGTAGCAGAGATGTGTATGTTGCTTGTGTAAAAAAATATATATATATATATTTTTTTTTTTTTAAATAATTGAGCCAAAACCAAAATGTGTCCATGTTCCATGTGCAGTTTCATGACATTTACATCAACCCTCCCTCCGGATATGCAAAAAAGGGGGCATGGCCATATTTCTGCGGCTTTGTCGAAGAGTTATTGTGGAGAGCTGTAGCCATGCGGTCGAAAGTGTGTTATTTTCACCCAGCTGTCAGGTTTTCTGTGTTCGGGCTTCCTACGGACACTGTAGTTAGTCAATAATGGCTAAAATTTATGTTTGATTATGTTCCTGAAAATTACAATCGTAATTTAGCTCTCTGTGCTGCGCATTTTACGGAGGACAGCTTCCAAAATCTCCACGAATTCAATGCCGGATTCAACAAGAAAACTGTTACTAAAACATGAAGCAGTTCCAACTTTAAAACCAGAGGCAGCAGTTGTTGGGCCACAACCTGTAAGTAAGACTTAATAATTTTAAATGTATTTGCATGTAAAAATTCAGACGTATGTTTTATTTTTATAAAGGACATAAACAAATGCCAGCGCTGGCTTTAGTAGCCACTTAGTTATGCTATTTCGTGTCTATGACAAACGTCAAACATTTTGGACCTGAATTGGTAATTATGTACTAATTTTGTAAATGTATTTTCCATGCATACTTTATGATGTAATTTTTCGATTAGATCAAGAACGTAAACCAATGGCAACGCTGTTTGTTTATTGTAGCCAGTTAGTTCGATGCAATTTTGTGTATGACAAACGTGTATAAAGTTATAAAAAATGATATGTAATCGCAACAGCAAACTTCAGCTGCTGTTATCAGTGTACAGCATGGTTTGTTAACAGGTTATATGTATTGTTTATCTACATACTTTTACGGTTATAGATATAACAGTATTGACACCATTATTTACATTTGACTGGAGCAGCATATGCAACTTTCCCCCGTAAAGGTAATGGGCGTGAAGTTTCCGGACAACGTGCACTACGCAGTTTAGCCAATTACAACACACCGGCCCAACTAACCAATCTGAGCCCATTGCCTGTTTCTGAGGGAGTGGTTTCATAGAATCAGGAAGTCAACCGGTCGTTCAAATGACAGAGGAGAAAGCGGCTTACAATAAAGGTGACATTTATGAAAAATAAGGCTTTAAAAAAAAAAAAAAACTAAGACATGTTATATTGCACCCCATCATGCAAAGAAAAAAAGCAGCAAACCACCCCTTTAACAATGCAAGTTTTATACATGAGGCCCCTGATCTTTAGCTTGACTTAAAATAGAATAATTGCACTCGGAATTTGCAGATATGACATTGAATAGAATCCTGAAAACAACAGGCAGTGCACATTTGTTTTTATACTTAAAAAAGAAAATTGATTTGGGTGAACTTCGCTTGAACTTCAGACTTTTGTCTTTCTCCAAGGGATGTGTAGTTATTTTAACATATGACTGATTTTTTTTTACAGCAGATATCTGATTACATGCCTCAGCGAGACAATGCACAAACTACAAGATTAATGACATGATTTTCATGCCACTCATTTCTGATACAATAATAATAATTAAAAAAATATTATATTATAATATTATAAAAAAAAATACTGAATCTGGCTCACTTGATTGCAGTGGGTTATATTTTTAGCCATTAACAATGCCTTAATGTAGTGAAAAGTTTGAAAATTAGATAATTATGTATGTGAAGTGGTCTTTTTATGAATAGCAATAGGTACTTCTAAACTGGTATAGCTCTCATTCTAAACAGTTTTATCATCACAAACACTAGTTCAGTAAACTTAGAGAAATAAATGAATTTGGGTAAACCATGTGATCTTTATTTATAACATTAGCATTAAATGAACAGTTCACCCAATAATGAAAATTATGTCATCATTGATTTTCGTTTCCTTCTTCTGCAGAACACAAAATAAGTGCATACAGAAGTACATACAGTGACTGCACGTGCAGTAGATTAATATATTAAAGCTGTTTATGTATTAATCTTTATTAAAACCAAATGTTATATTTCAATTTGACTTTGGGATGTTTTTTACGTGTTTAAATATTTTACCAAAATTATTTGGGATCAAACAATGATTGGCGGACCACCAATTGAAGACCCTTGGTTTAGAACCATAGCGTAAATGTAATCAAATGATTAAACATCATGATTTTATGACACAAGCGGCAATTACGTGTGAAGTTATTCATGTGTCGCCATATTTGATTTGGACATATTCAATGAATGCACGAGATGAATGATTTGAAAGTGATTAATCTTAATTTCAGTCTGTTCATCATATAAATTGACTTTCATTGCCATGATAAAAAAAAAGGCTAACACATTCTTCCAATATCTTCTTTAGTGCTCTGCAGAAGAAATAAATTTGTACAAATTTAGAATGGCATGAGGGTGAGCAAATGATGACAGAAGTTTCATTATTGGGTGAACTATACAGCATTTCACTCTGTAATTTATATGAAATGCTGGTGGATATTTTGAGTCCATATTTCTGAGGAATGGGAGTGAATGAGCTCTGAAAGGTGACAAAAGGTTCAAGTGATAGGGAGAAAACAATTTTCGTACTCTGCATCTTATACCTGATCATCCTTGTATGTGAATCAAACCCATCCTTCACTGTCATACTTTTTCCCTTACTTGGCTGTAACCATCATTGAATCTCTCCAAGACAAGCTCCTCACCAACCACTCATACTATAATTATCGACATCAGTGACATGGCAATGATTCATTGTCATTATTCTTCCCTGGGATAAAATGTAAATCTGGATAATAGCTGTCATTTTGGAAGGGGTTTGCCAGGGAAACTGCATACAGATTGATACTTAGCTGTCCGTCGCGCCGACGGATGGAAATTAAGTGGTGACTCATGCGCTCAGTGAAACAGAAGATGTCCATGGTGAAACGGAAACTCAAAGACGATCAACAGCCTCCTCAATAAAAAACAGTTCCCTCTGGTCTCATTATTGCATTAGTCTGCTGTCTGTGATATAATTCAACACACTATAGGAATGGTAAAAATATTCGATAACACTTTATTTAAAGGGGTGTGCATAAGACTGACATGACACTTTCATAAACATGACATAACACCTGTCATGAACATGAAGGAGTCTTTATGAATGTTTATTACTGTTGTCATTAAGTGTCATTCGGTAAATTATGACACTTTTAATGCAAAGTTGACATTGTTTAAAATGTCTTTGTTATGACAACTTGACATTAACAAAGACAAAGATGTCTTTGTTATGACAACTTGACATTAACCAAGACAAAAATGTCTTGATTATGACAACTTGACATTAACCAAGAAATCATAACCTGTCAACCTGTCACAAATATGTCATAACAGGTCTAATTATCAAACTTAAAGAAGTTATTTAGCTTTGCGTTAACATTACATTACCCTGTCATATGTGGTTGGTTTTGACTCTGGCCGTCATGACACCATTAAAGCGGTGTCATGAATATTTTACTTGTCCTCAAGTAAAGTGGAACACATACTTTCTGTCTTTGTTAATGTCAAGTTGTCATAACAAAAACATTTTAAACAATGTCAACTTTCCATTAAAAGTGTCATAATTTACCAAATGACACTTAATGACAAAAGTCATAAACATTCATAAAGACTCCTTCAAGTTCATGGCAGGTGTAATGTCATGTTTATGACAGTGTCATGTCAGTCTTATGCACACCCCTCCAATAAAGTGTTACCAAATATTTTGTTTTTTTTATTGTATTGGTCTTTTCTTGTCCATATGACTCAGCTGTATGTATGATCAGAAGTTTACCATATTCTCTGTGGTAAATCATTTCATGTGTTGGATGCCACAGAGCTCATCCCCCTCCAGCCCACTACACTCAACATAATAGATGACCCGATCCCACACAATATCCTGCCCACCACATTGTCACCATCATATCCGCTGACTCCATATAGTTTCCCTGACTAACCCTCCCCCAATGGTGTCCCATAGCTCATTGACTCCTGATTCCTGTCGGCTCGTTGGATCCAACTCGGGCTCATTCAACACCAGTATGGCTCTGTGATGTGAATACCCTGGTTACAGACCCAGGTTTCCACCTTGACCTGTCAGCCCTTCAGATCACACAATGTCCGTAGAAATTTCACACCATTACTCTTTACAAAATTTGCCAGTTCAACAATATTCTTGGGGTCATGGAAAACTTATTTCTGCAAATATTAGCTTAGCTTGAATGTTATCGATGTGTATACAATTTGATGATCTATCTATTGTTTTGCCATTTAGGCCATTAGAGGCAGTATCTCCAATAAGTCTGCCTGAAGGAAATGTTCTATAGTCTCTCAGCATTTCCTGTAGCATTCCTTTTGAAGTCACTGTCACACTCTGAAAGGTGCATAATGATGATAACCGAATCACATAACACCAATTCAGTGAGAAGCTGACTGAATTGAGTAAGAGGAAGGAATGTAAAATCATTAAAATATAAAAATACCTATGGGTGTTTTTTGTGATGGGTCTCCTAGCCTCCTAGCCACACCCACTGGCCGGCCGTAGCAGGAAGAGTAGGATAACCATCACATTGTGTTGATGTGGTTTTAGTACCACAGTACAACTGTACCAAACATATTTGATATCCTGACTTGAATATAGTCTATGTGTTGCACAGAGGGAAATTTCACAGAACATTAATATTAGAGATGACTTGTTCTCTGTTGTCCTCTATATTTTATGGCTAGAAAATCATGATTGTTAGTGAAAGCAGAATTTGACATGATAGGACTCACGTATTATCATGCACAGATATTATGTTGGCTTACATTTGTCTCACCGCTGCTTAACTACTGCATCAGGGATAATAAAAGTAAAAGACATCATGGGCTTTTAATGATTATGCAAAATTGCCTTATTTTGTTGCCATATATCTCTCATGGTTGCCCTTTCCATGACTCTCTGATTTCCAAAGGCATCTCACCGGAACTGAGTAATTTGGGCCTATATGATATCTCTTCTCGGTTTTCATTTCAATTTCCACTCTCCTTCCATTAATGATAAAAACAAATAGTGTTTTATTTCTTACAGTAAATCGACTGTTTCATTCTCTCTCTCTCTCTCTCTCTCTCTCTCTCTCTCTCTCTCTCTCTCTCTCTCTCTCTCTCTCTCTCTCTCTCTCTCTCTCTCTCTCTCTCTCTCTCTCTCTCTGTCTCTCCTTAGCTCATCTGCTGGCAAATGATAATGCTCCTATGAAAATGTGCCAGCTTCTATTTATAGAAGATGGCGGCCTGCCAGGCTAATAACTTCTCTCTGACATTTCTGAGAGCACCGAGATTGTCAATTTACTGCTCATCTAGCGGCGG